>CM037459.1:10006500-10156500 GCA_021014325.1 Plazaster borealis
CACGGAAGTTACCAGGACGAAGGCGTGCTCACGCAAAGCCTAGCGATTTTAGACCGACCCTTTCAGACGCACGATACTAATAAGATAGTAGCACCTTGCAGTTGATTTGTTAGGGGAGTGACGTCATTTCGGCAGAAACATTTTGATTTTTTTCTTCAAATAATCAGATTGGAGGTTCCCCCGGGGTGTACCGTGTGCATTAGCCTTAAATACACTGTTGACCACTTTTTGGGCGTCACTGACTATGACTAGGATCTTTGCTTGCATCATCTTCATATTGAAAATGCATTGGAATTATATTTCTTATTTTAGAGAGATTCGCTGTAAGATGTCAGACATCACTTGCGTAAATTACATTAAAATAAATTATACAATACGGCGTGTCGTAACCGAGCGGACAAGAGCACCGCACTCAAGCTCTGGTGTTTCTGCTCAGCAGAGTGTGGGTTCGAGTCCCGGCCATGACACTTGTGTCCTTAATTATACCATTAATTGCTGCGTCCTTCGGACGTAGGACCCGCGTGTTGTGTAATGCACGTTAAAGAACCCAGTGCACTTTTCGTAAAGAGAAGGGGGTTCGTCCCGGTGTTCCTAGTTTGATTGGCTGCATATTGCGCCACATGTGGCACCTTGTAAACCAATATATGGTGTTATGTTAAAGAGGGGCTCCAGGATGTTTGGAAATATTTAGCTTTTACATTTTTCCAATAGATGGAGTCCCCAAGAAATATAATAAATTATTATGAGTCCCTTACCTCACGCTAAAACAGGGTAAAAATGTCTTTTCCTCGAAACACTCCCAGCCCGAAATCTGAAAACGCGAGGTCAAACAAACCCCGCGACGAGGAACTCATGACGTCACCGGCTGCTAGTTAATTTTGACCTGCCTATATGAATGCACTGAGCTAACGCAAATACACCGCAAAACTTCACCATTTGCAATCAATACGGCCGTAAATATGACTTTTTATAGGATGATCCAACAGGCAAAAATCAGCAAGCCAATTTACAATGGATTTATGATTTGGGGTTTTTCGTTCTTTGAGAGGCGAGGCGATTCCGCAGCTCGGCTTGTTTCAGTACATCGCTCTACACGTCAAATTCAACCCTGACATACTGTACACACACGGCACGACGATTCCTGCCAAACAGCAACAACGCAGACCGCGGCATTGTCACGGGGGAGACCACTATTTTTTATACACAACGCACAATCAAGCAGTCGCGTGTTTATGTTCAAACCGTATACAGCACTGGTCCACACGCTCATGGTCTGCGGAGCTTTAGTTAAGTTCCGTGGAAATTTTAGCTTGTTTATATAGCGAAAAACTACCCAACGTGTAGGCTTCATTTTACAATTCACAATTTATGATACTCTGGATGGACAGAAAGAGTATTTTACTGTATGATGTAAGTTTAGTTTATTCGTAATTTTGTTTTGTTAACCAAGCAAAGAAACATTTATGTGTGTGTTTATAATGCTAACCGTGAGTTTTTAGCCGCCAAAGACGTCAAGGGGTCAATGCATATCATTATCATAGATAAACAGTTTTTGACTTTCGGCTGAAAAAGCCGCGCGGAGAGGTGCATTTTTGACTTGAATTCTTTATTACTAAATGCAAATTTTAAGTGTAAAATGGTTATTAACCGGTATCTTCGATGTCTATTCGACCATAAAAAGGTAATAACTCCAATATTGAGAGCATCCTAGAGCCCCTCTTTAAGGAAAAAGATCCCATACTTCAAAACGTAGCTCCACATACCTTGCAGGGAAAATACTGAACGTCGGAGTGCCATGAGCGTCACCTAGTGTCGGATTTGAGCGCTATAAGAAGCCACTATTATTATTATACATTAATTCGTTTCTAATTTGACTCCTTTGTTTGGTTTCATCGAACTCCAGTGCTGACGATGGTTTTGACGCCACTTATCACACCAACGTGGTGATAGAATCGTCTGGTAGCTGCCTGTGGATCCCGCCTGGCATCTTACGGACCACGTGCCGAATAGACGTGGAGTATTTCCCGTTTGACGAACAGACCTGCATTCTGAAGCTCAGCTCCTGGACCTATGACGGCAATGCGATGGATCTGATTTTAAATGAAAACATTGAAGAATTCACCTCGAGTATGAGTGAAAATGGCGAATGGGAAATGCTGGGTGAGAAGAGTTCAAAGATTTCATTTTATTTATCGGAAGTCAATAATAAGATGATGCAGCTAGACTTCAATTATTGGTGTTATTTGTGGCGTGTCGTGGCCGAGCGGTCTAGTTCACCGGACCGAAGCTCTGCTGTTGTCAGCAGCAAAGTTGGGTTCGATACCCAGTCATAACACTAAAGCCCTTGAGCAAGGCACTTAACCATTATTGCTTCGCAAAAAGTCGGGAAGGTGGTGCATTCTGCTCTACCAGCTAGGCTCCCAGTGGATGATACCCGTACGTACATCCGTACAGACTGTGTAGGGGGTAACCCCTATTTCAGAGTAGGTGGCAACGTGCCCCTGGTGGCAGTTAATATGGGTCGATAGCCCAGAACGGTCAAGTGTAGCCCTCACCTTGAAGTGAGAAAAAAATCCCAATAAGACTCTTAGTAGAGACTACCGGTATTCTTTCAAAGTAGTAATTAACAATAAAGTAAACATCAACTAAATCCTACTGGATGACTTAACATCACACCATGGTGCAGTTTAATCAGGTTTCTATCTGGTTTTATCAATGTGTGATCAAAGACCAAAAGACCCCTTGGGTAAGACGTCACAAGCTCAAACAGAGCCCCTATAGCTGAGGGCATAGTTTGATCTCTCAATGGCGTGGGCACACACCCCTACCTAATGGCAGTGACGGGATACTTCCACTGGTGTTATATTGTTCCCTATTCTGAAAAGATTCTCTGAGGGGTACCACTCGAACAAAGAAAAACCTGTGGGTAGCATTGTTCCATTTTGTTTTAAATGTACCCCGTTAGTTGGCGCGTGTAAGGGCACGCGTACACGTTGCCACTTTTTGACCTCAGTGATGGCGGCCTCCAGACGTGAGGGTGTGTAGTGAGGCCTCACTTCCCCTATTTTTTATGTACTCATAAACAAACGTCGAAGTCTGTGCAAACCTACAAAATATCGAAAAATTACTGCAAGTATAACCCAGCATTAATAATTATATAAACCAGCGAAAAACCTATTTGTTTAGCACTTTCGTTTTGTTTATAGTCTTAAAAATAAGTGGGATTTGAAACTTTGGGGTTTGCGGTATACACCAAATACATGAAATCTCTCTTATTGTGATGTGGTTGTTCTATAAAGGATCGGTGTTGTAACAACCCGACGTTTCGATCAGTATGCTCTGATCGTTTTCAGGAGTTTTAGAATTATTCCCTCACACATGTAGTTTATACTGACATACACCTATTTTCAAACATACCTCACCTCGCAATTATTTGTTATTTAGTTTCTCGGCATATCGGTCACTCAATTATAATGTTTTCTTTTTTTAAAGGAATGTGGGCCACGAGGAAAGTCGACCCGTTCGAGGATACGTTTTATCCCGTGGTGACCTTTCACCTTCACATAAGGAGACGTTCCCTCTACTACTTCGTCAATGTTCTCATCCCGTGTGTGCTCATCTCCATGTTGACCGTCTTAAGCTTCAGCCTCCCTCCAGAAAGTGGAGAGAAATTGTCTTTCGGTACGTTTTATCATGATGGAGAATGTTATTCTTTCAGGACCATAATAATTTTGAATGGGAGACTTTCTGGGACGCTCGGTGGCGGCAGACTTATATACCAGGTAAATCCATCAATTTTTCCCAGGGATGAAGGTGTGCTCATCAGAACTACGTAAACAATTGAAATTTACCTGGAATGTATGCTGCCACCTAGTGTTCCAAAGTCTCTCATCGTACTTTATAGTTCTACGTGTATTATTAAAGAAGAGAGTAAACGACACACCTCTGGATGACAAATTGTTTTGAACATTGTTTGAACCCCGGTCTGGCAATTTTGTTTATCATGTATAAATATGCGAATCTAACAATTAAACTATAAAAAAATAATATACATGTACTAGGTGAAAAATTAACCATGGAGTGTGACCATGACCATGTACATTTTTAGACAGAAGAGCAATATAAATGAAATATCCAAGGGCGAATCAGTGGTTCACAGCAGTTTATAGCAGGTAACAAGGAGCTTGCCCACACATCAATGTGATGACAGAAGACGTTGATGCAACCTGCTTTTGAAGTAGAGACCGCCATTTTCTTTAATTCTGTGCGTCAGTTTTAGACATGGACTAAAGTGTGGATGAAAGTTCTGCCAGTGGAATGGGTCCTAGAGACTGGCTCATCAGCGAGTGCATGTGTTGGCATCGTCAAGCCGAAGCGTGTTATGCGCCGTGTCTTGTAAGGCTACGGACAAACACTGTTATGCATCTTGTAGAGAACTGTGTGAGCAGCCACTTGACGCCTATAATGAAGAGATGGGATGTTGAAGTACAATCTCGCCTCCTGTTGGTCCACGCCGATGATGCGAAAGCTTTGCTTTGGATATTATCAAGGGGTTTGTTTTACTTGTGGTGGTGGAAACGCTCATCAAACACGGAGATGCGTACTCCATAGCACTGCAAACCTGTGCCATACAGACTGCCGCTCTTCCTCTTAGTACATCCAGCTTAGCAGAACTCTCTTTAACGCTCCTATATTCCGTCTTGTAGAAATGTTGATAATGTTTTGCCCATTTGAGTTTATTGTCCAGTGTCAACTGTGACACCCATGACTCCCAGCTGGGCCCAATTTCATGGCTCTGCTTACCGCGGAATTCTGCGCTTACGCCCAGCTGCGTCCTATAAAAATACACACGTTACAATGCGCGTAAGCGCCGAATTATTTGGTAAGCAGTGCCATGAAATTGGGCCCTGATCTTTCTCAGCTGGCAGGCGCGGATCCAGGGGGGGGGGCGTGGGGGCGCACGTCCCCCCTTTTTCATATAAAAAAAAAAAAAAAGAGGGAGAAAAGAAAAAAAGAGGGAGAGAGAGAGAGAAGGGGAGGGAGAAATGGGGCAACAAACTTCATTTATCATTTTGCTGCTTGGAATATTTTCACGCCCCCCCCCGTTTGGAAAATCCTTGATCCGCCCCTGGCTGGTATGGTTCCCCCCCAAAAGGAGGGGTGACCTATGGGTTTCTCTTTCTGGTCTTGTCGTAACGCCACACCTCCCGTCTGTAAGGCTTGTTTCTGTAGAGAGGTACATCCCAGCAGTCAGAGCGAGGTCGAGAATCCGATCTTCCATTGTTGGTTCAGTGAATCTCTGAGTCAGTCCAAGGGAGTTGCAAAGCTCAAGAGTTCGAGGGCCAGCTGTATCTGTGGTGTGACTTCCAAGTCCTTCTATATGGTGGACGTTGAAGTCGCCAAGCAATACCACCGATTGGGCACTGAGCTCGGATTGCATAGACATGGTGTTTGAGTCTAGATGTTAATAATGTCACTGTTGGCACTAGGTGGTCTGTATGCCCTGCGGCAAACGGACCATTTTCGGTCTAAAGGCCACCGGAAACCACATGAGCTCGAAGTCTTGGGGATCAAGATTTCTCTCATGAAAAATAGGAATTCCTTCAAAGGTGTGAACAGCAATCTTTCCTCCAGTTGTGTTGGGTCTGTCTCTATACGGCAGCAAAGTGATTAGCCGGGAATGGAAACGCAGTCGGCCCCATCCTTATCTGTAGCATCCAGGAATGTTTCCACAACAACCACAAGAGATGGTCACTGGAACTAGATGGTCACTGGAACTAGATGGAACTACAGTTCATTGCACGTATTGGACAGCTCCATATTGATAATAATGACGTCTTCGATAGTGCCGGTATCCACAAAAGTGCTTGCTTCAATAATAAAGTTCCTCCGTGGATGTCTGAGACCTCTGATGTTCACCTCTAGTAAATCGTTTCCCGTTGTCAATGGGTAGGCGTATGTCGATGCCAGTGATATCTCGTATAGCAAGAGGATTGCAGGGTTGGGGTTGCTAGCCCCGTCACTCAAAATGAAAGAAGAATACAGGCTGCATCGCTGTGCAGACTCTTCAAAATTCGTGACAGAGACAAGTCTTTTGTTATCACCCAAAACCGCTATGCTCCTACCTCAAAACTTTCTTTAACTCTATAAGTGGGTTTCTGATTGATGACGTTGATACTAATACCGAAATAATACTTATACCAAATAATTTGCTATCCGCAACCATATTTTGTTGTTTACAGGTGTAACAATTCTATTGTCTTTGACGGTGTTTATGATGATAGTAGCTGCATCTATGCCAGAAACGTCTTTCGTGATTCCTCTTATCGGTAATTCCATGGAGTTATGCAAGTTTAAGCCATGTTCCCCCATTTACTTGGCATCAACATTTGAAATGACCCTGTATTTTGATCAAATGGAGCGATTAAAAACTGCCTCGGGAGGAAAGCTCAAAACAAAGTCAATATCCAATGATCATGTCGAAAACTGGGAATTTTGTATACAGTTTCACAATAAAAGTTAAAGAGAGACTGTCAGGTAAATTAAATGTAAAAAAAAATCTCTAGTTTGAACCCTAACCCTAACCCCAACACTAGCACTAATTATTGTTCATGCATTACCCTTATCTAAAGGACTTCTCCTCACCCTACAGTCAACAGGTTAAACAAAATTGTCAAAATTGACGTTATAAATGCTTTTGCTAAAGACTATAGGCAAACTTTATGAAGAAATCGGAATCTTGCAATATTTTTGCTCAACATCCAAACCATTTCACTTTGAAGTCGTTCGTTTATACATCATTTTAGAGAATATAGTTACACTGTAAAAACTGGGGTGTTAAATTTGACACCATGGGTGTTGTCACATATAAATACAAAAAGAGAATCAACATTTACAACATAGGGTGTTGAAATAATACTAATTTCTGCCAATACACTTGCATTGGTGTTATTTTAACACCATGTGGTGTTAATTATGATTCTCTCCTGGGTATATATGTGACAACACCCATGGTGTCAATTTTAACACCCCCGTTTTTGCAGTGTACTGTTTATTTAGATTCACAGAAGTGTGTACACACGGCCCATTTGGTTAACTAATTATGGAGGATTATACAGAAAATCTGATTACGTTGCAACATTGTCTGTAGCTGAACAGGGAATCACGATATTTGTTTCTTCTTCAAATTATTAGCTAAATACTTTACATGTGTGCTGGTATTGGTGGCGCTATCCGTGGTCTGCACCGTCATCAGCTTGAACTTGCATTTCCGTAATCCAACAACACACGTCATGCATGGATGGGTAAGTTTTACAGAACTTTGTTTCTTGTTCTCTGGATTAAACAGCCGAATTGCTTAGAAGGATTTTATAATGTTAGAATTCCATGTTGATTTATTTCAAGACATATATTTTCCACTCCAACAGAGAATCATCATAACAATAACAAAGAACAGTAAGATGATTGGAAATGGGGGCATAGCCAGAAAAGCCAAAGCTTGTTGTAAGTATGCCCGGACAAACAAAAACACAGTGTTTGAGGTTCGATATATACTGAGACAGAATATACTCTATGGTGAACTAAAGTGGCTACAGAGGGATGCAACTTATAGCAATGCATAGGACAAGGCGTGAGGGTTTCATTAACAATTCTTAACCCTTGTTGTACTCTCATAAATTGTGCGCTATAAATGTAATTTGTATGTGTAAGACTGGATATTATGTTCACGTGATTAATTGCTTGAGATACTCTTGAGGGCGCCCTGTCAAGTTGTTCGCTGTAGTGTTCTACAATGTTTAACCATAGAGGTAGAACTATCTCCATGGTTTAACAAAGAGCTTTACCAAATGTAGCTTTGTATTTCTTTAACCAATTCTGTTATTTATTTTAATGTTAGGGTTTCAAGACTGTGTGTACACATTAAGATCATTAAGATGATTTAACCTGCATTATTATGAATTCTTACAGTTAAGATGCATTTTGTTGGAATATCTACCATGGTTGCTGCGCATGAGCCGTCCAGGTCGTAAAATGTGCGCACCATGTTTGCCTCAACACGTCACCGGCAAACCCAAAAAGGACATTGAACTCATGGAGCGCTCCCCACTGCGCAATCGCAGCTCTGGCCTAAGCCACCAGACGACCAGGAACGGTATCCGGACGGGTAACTGTCAAGGGTACCTTAACTCCACGGACGTCATTGGGGTAAAGTACGCCAATTACGCTGGTGATGGGGGAGAAGTCGAGCCCATGCTGTCCCATGACCACAAGGAGTGCCGATGCAGCAACAGGGGCGCCATCTTGGAAGAGGTGAGGTTCCTTACGAACAGGTATCGGAAGAAGGAGACAGAGGACGAGGTCATTTCTGATTGGAAGTTTGCTGCGATGGTGGTGGATCGTCTCTGCCTGGTCGTCTTCAGCATAGCTACGCTCGTCGTCACCTTTGTTTTATTTGGTACTGCCCCAAACTTTGGCAAATGAAGGAGACAACATGGTTCTTTCGTAAAAAATGATTAAGAGGATTTGTCTTTCAATGCAGTATGTCTTGCCAAAGTGCATGACCTGGTGAAGGTAGCTGTGATATTCCATTCATGTTGGATGTAGCTTCATGAAAAATATATAACACCATGCTGTGCGTGCTAAAGAGCAACAAAAGAGGTTTTTGAATGTGAACAGATAATATTTGTAAAATTACTAAAACAAATTATACTCTATTTGTAGTATCGACGTTGATTGACTCTTTGACTCTTTCTGTATAAGGTGCTACTGATTCCTTAAAGTTTGTGAGCAACTTTTAAAAACGAGTTTACGATTTCAGGAATGCATTTTCATAGAATGTTTGCGTATAATTATGTTTACTGGCCAATTAATTTGTGTTTGTAAATGGCCGTTGATAATAATGACAATTTGTTTCATATCAGTAGCGATGAGAGTCGGTTGACACTGATTGAATGATTGATAATTGATAATTGATAATTGATAATTGATAAGTCACAAACCTATAACAATTAAGTGTTCAAGAGCCTGGATGTGAGTGGTATTGGTTTACACTTAGTGACAAAAGTAATAAGAGTTTAAAAATGGTGATGTGATTTTGCAAGACCTTTTTCCCCTCAAGTTTGGTATATGACTGTTTACTTTGAAAAAGAATAAAATGGTTTACAAGAGTATTAGAAATGAATTACAATAGCATATAAATGTTTCAAAACTATGCTCAATTTCTTTCATTACATTTTAAGAATTTAGGGAGCAAAGACTATCTTTATTACTTGTAAATTGAAAAATTTAAAGCCAAGGAATTTTGTTCTTTGCTGTGATATTAAGTAAACTGTTATTGGATTTTTTAAACGCACGTAAAGAAAAGCTATTTTGAACACGAGTACTTAAAATCGGAGTCCGAGTACATTTTCAGTCGAGTATCGAGTACACTTCTCTGAGTGCAGATTATTTTGAGTCGAGTTTCGAGTTTGGACTTCAAGCTGGGTATGAGTACGAACACGAGTACCATCAAAACGGTACTCGAGTAGTGTACGGGTACGAGTACGAGTACCAACAACACTGAAAGTTACAACATTTACTCAAAGGTAGCTCTTTGATAAAATGGTAACCCGTATACAAATTTAAATTTGTAAACTTTGTCGTGAAAAGTTAATATTTTGATATATAAATTGCTTTAAACGATAATGGGGAGTCCTCGAATTAATTAAGTTCTGTAATGTTTGCTGCATGGCAGCTAACCATATGGGCAGCAACAATGTAAATGAAAAAAAAAATTGATGTTGCACTAATGGCGGGGAAAATACGATGTAAAAAACATGCAGAGATCAAATCTTAATCATAAACTCAATAAACTTTTGCATAAAGTGCATCATCCCAAATCATTAACGTTTCTGCTAACATGTGTCTTAATCCCCTTATCATGCCCACATACAAAAGGGGTACACAATTTTCAAGACAATGAAAGTCAGTGATGCAAGGCCAGATAAACGCAGCCAAAATATCAATGGAAAGCTTAATAAACACAATATTTATGATAAAACCATAATAATTGACAATATGCAGATCAGATGGTCTTTTTCCCTTTGTTTGTGGGCTGCCCTTTTTCGGTAAGCCTGCACATGTAGTATGTCTGTTCTATTTGGAACAACGTCTTCCCTTATATTCTGTTCAACATTTTAAATGTTAAACAACTAATTTATGTAAATGTGAAACGTATCTGTGTATAAGTCAATGTAGATGTTTAATGTTAAAGAGCGGTGAGGACAGACGTGTTGACAAACACCGGTGTTGGTCACCGTGGTCCAGTGGTTGGACTGCAGGAGTTGCAATCACAAGGTTGCGGGTGCGAATCCTACCAAGCTAACCGCTGATTTCAAAATGACTAGAATTAGTATTGTCGTCTAGTTACTGAATCACTATTTCTTGATTTGTGCAACTCATAATCATAGAAGTTAAACCAATGTTTGTAAGAGAGAATGGCTGTTGCCAGCTTGGTGTTTATGTCCCCTTGTGGGAGTTTGCCGAGTTCCCTTGACGGGAACACCATCTAAAAAACAAAAAACAAAAACAACAACAACAACAACAACAACAATCACCCACCGGATGAGTTGGGTCTGTGAGTCAGTGGAGTGTGACATCATATCACACTATTGCCAGCTATAGAATTTCCACAAGTACTGATAGTTTTCAGTCAGTGTTGAAAGTAAGATGCCACTGTTATATTTTGAACGTTTATACTCTATGGTATTGTAGCCGATGTTTTCAATATGCAGTAAGTGATACTGGTATTGTAGCCGATGTTGTCAATATGCAGTAAGTGATACATTAGTTATGAGCTTTTGATTGATTTTAAATGGAAGCATTGTTTTACCAAAAAGGGAATTAATTTGCTATGTCTCTGTTTTCGTGGTTCTATTAAGGAAACTTTGGAAGAAGAAACTTAAACTTATTATTGAAAAAAGAAAGAAAGAAAGAAGCAAAACACAAAACAAAACAAAACAAAACAACAACAAACAATAAACGCATAAATTGAAGATTGTCGTTCCCGGAAGGTAAAATCTTAGTCGTAATGGTGACCCGTCCTCAGACCATTTAAACTTTTTGGGCCAGTAAAGCGGGATCTCATCGAAGAGAGGGTTTTGACTTTGAGCGCGGACGAAGGCAGCCAGTCACCCCTTGAGCAGCCATTATTATAAACACAAACAAATTATTGTACGACATGGACCACAGGCCTGGAATTTCATCTTTGAGAGGGCAAGGCCATTTTCATTTTGCAAAGGGCACTTCCATTCAAAAAATCTTAAAGTGTATAGGAAACTTTTGAAGGGGCACCAAGGCCAAGACTAGGGGCAACAAAGGCCATGGCCTCCGTGGCCTCAGTGTAATTCCAGGCCTGGGACCATTATATATGGCATGGAAGATAATGTACCGTTATGACCGAACCAATGTGCCCGCTAAACCATTGTGACTGACCATGGAGGTATTCTTCCTACCTCCATGGACTGACAAACCTTGTCACATAATATTGGTCCATGTTGGTGCATATATGGGTTGGTATGTTTCATCGCAAGAAGTTTAGATTGGCAATTGAAGAAAAGCTGTGGATTTTATATATATAAATATATAATACTTAATCGTTTGATAAATTGTTTAAAAACAAAGCATACATGTATATAATTGTTCTGTTTGATAATGCTTGTGCTATATAGGAAATAATTATTGATGGAAACTGCAGGCACAGTTTTGATGTTTTCTGGTCTAATATGTTGTTCTTTGTAAAAACATAATGCAAAGATGGGGATATTTTAATTCCAAATAAATGTACATAGGTTCCCATAAGATGTAATAGTTACTGTCAGGTGATTGATAATGGTGTTACTTCAACGGCAATACCGAGTTTTGACGTGTTATTAACATACCATAATTAAACATAAAATTATAACGTGTGCTAGTAATCTATCCAATGTATACTTTTCGTAAACATTTTGCTAATTGACTATACAAAATTGACCTGTAATGAGAATGTGGTGTTATTAAAGATGTTTTAACTACATGGCCGTAGTAAAAACAAAAATACACAGATTTGCTGTTTTATCAGATAAAAAATCTGTCTGAAAGTGTGTTTTTTTGCTAGAAAGTGTTGCTAAAAAAATAAAAGCAAGAAAGAAAGAAACAACAACAACAACAACAACAACAACAACAACAACAACAACAACAACAACAACAACAACAACAACAACAACAACAACAACAACAACAACAACAACAACAACAACAACAACAACAACAACAACAACAACAACAACAACAGCAGCAGCAGCACCAGCAACAGCAACAGCAACAACAAAAGACGTCAATAAGCTGAAACAATCGTTGCTACACTATACTGATGTCTTATGAGAATCGATTATAGTAATTACTCACA
Organism: Plazaster borealis; assembly: GCA_021014325.1. Classification (NCBI taxonomy): domain Eukaryota; kingdom Metazoa; phylum Echinodermata; class Asteroidea; order Forcipulatida; family Labidiasteridae; genus Plazaster; species Plazaster borealis. Next base: position 10,018,925 of record CM037459.1, read on the forward strand.
CTGCAATTTTGTATGGTTGATTTTAGGAATTTAATTTATAAGCGTTTCAAAATCTTTTCCAGCGTGACATTCGAGAAAAGCACAGATTAAGCGTCTCTAAGTAAGTATGTTTATCATTCAATTATATATGAGTATACAATGAAGCGTATAAAGTTTTCAATGATAAAATGAAACTATTGTCATGCTGTCACTGGTATAATGTGTATAATTGATTTCATGGTATCAAATTGTTTATCACTGTACATTATCAACAACCGACACATCAAGTTTGTCAGATTCCTTCTCACAATGTGCAGGCAGAAGAACTTGCAGAGCAACTCATTGTACATTTCGATACTATTTTAAAATACATGTCTTCACATTCTGGCAAGTAAAAAGCGCGCCCTCATTCGTCATGCGTCACTAAGAGGGCTTCGTTCTCATCATTGTAATTGATTATACAAAGAGATGTTACAACGTCTATACCAAAAAGTTACCTTTATGTTCCTATTCTTCCACTGTTTTGTCTTTAGTCATTTTTATAAGATTGGGTGGTGTTCTTTTCAAATTGTTGCTTTAACTGCTATCAGTGAGAACAATCTATAACTGGCTATGTAACAAAATAATGAAGTGAAAAACCGCGGGAAATGGTGCGTATTCTAACATTAATTTGATTCCCAGGTTCCCGCATGTACATTCGCTCGGTCCCATCGCCCTGCCAAAGGCGCTGGGATGTATTCTCCCTGACCTAATGACCCCCGCTCACCTCTATACGAAAGTTTCGACCTCCATCAATAATAATGTAGCTCTATGGTGTAAATCCATAGGAACATTTTCATTATTTGCCTTTTACTAAAAGATGGCTCAATCCCAACTTTGGTTTAAAAATAAGAGTGCTAATTGGTCATTTACACTATCATATCGTGTGTGTACGTGTTGTGATCGTGCGCATTGCGCTAATCAGCAGTACAATTAGTCCCATCACGTATCACTACATCCTGAACAAGAACATGTACAAGCTCATCAGCCCATTGCGCCAATCAGCAGTACAATCAGCCCCATCACGTATCACTACATCCTGAACAAGAACATGTACAAGCTCATCAGCCCATTCCAGTGGTCTTGGAGGAGACCATTGGGGCCGAGCCAAACGTGAACATTGTTCCAGTGTGTGGCGAAAACAAAACAACTCGATTCAGCGGGGCCCAACGTTTGATTACGCTGAGAATTCCGATTATTATATCTGATTCCACATGCAGATGCAATAAACACTGAAACATCCTTTTGGGTGTAAAATGGCAGCAGTACGAAAAGTTGTTAACAATTGTTACCTGAGATCACTTTCATACATCAGTTATTTGAAACTTAAAATCATCTAAATCCATGTGGATGTATTAATAGATAAACCATATCAAAATCTTAAAATCGCATCCTTCTTAATTTCCGAGCAAGGGCAGTCTTGATTTGGCGACGCTGTTTTGTGTATTAGTCAACGGTAGAGGGCGCAACAACGACTGGCTCTGAGGCTGGCTAAATTGTTTGGAACCAGATGTTTGTGTGATACATATATCTCTTCTCCAGTAATTCGAATTGCGTGAACAAAATGAACGTCGCCAATCCAGACTACGCAAAGGGCTTATAGACTTCTCAACGTGATCACAAAATTCACATTCGTCAATGTATTTCATGAGCATGATCGTACCAAATTTGGTACGGTGGATAGACATTCAGCAAATAAAACAACAACAACATCAACAACAACAACAACAACAACAACAACAACAACAACAACAACAACAACAACAACAACAACAACAACAACAACAACAACAACAACAACAACAACAACAACAACAACAACAACAACAACAACAACAACAACATTAATATTAAATCATACATGTGGAAACGAGGATTAAAATAGTCAAACAGGCTTAAGTTTTATTTTCATAAACCGTGTAATTATTAAACTTGCAAATATTCCACTGTATAAATGCTTTTTGGAGAAAGTTAAATAACATACGCAAGATAACACTGCTAAAATGACTAAAACATGAAGACTGTTTTTTTTTTACATGAAGGGTTTGTTAGAGGTTAGTGTTCGTTTAAAAACAACCAGTCATTTGGAGACAATACTTATGTAACAAGTTCTGCCGCGTTGCACCCAAGAAGTTTCATATTTCTATATCGACCAATGGGCACAGTAAAGGCATTGTAGTTGTTAAGTTCATTTCAGATTTGTCGTTGCCATTTGCCTATAACGACCGTAAAGTTTTACTCGTGATCTCAATTTCTTGAGGGAGCACATTCAACGTTCTTTTAAACCACTTCATTGTTTAACACCCAGCAAATAATGCAGAAACAAAATGGCCGACATGAACATGCGGACGGGTAAAAAGATGCAACATTATTAAATGCAATTAATACATTTGATTGTTTAATAGACGGTGTATATTTTGAGTAATTGCATTACTATAATTTTTGGTTGGTAAGAAACAAGATATTAGATACCGTAATGTATCTACTGATTACGTAATGTGTTGTAGCTGTGTCGTTAACAAGAAGGTGGTTACAAATGCCTTTAAATTCTTGTTCACACCCAACGTACAAAACATTATTTGGGATTTTCTCTTATTTTCCTTTTGATTAATTTCTCTACATGTTTGGCACCACTAGATTATTAAATCGACGGTAGTATCCACGAGTGTTTGGACAACGAGCAGTAACAGTACCGAAACTCACGTGAGGAATATCAAACACCACTTGACATGTTGAAATTGTCGATAAATCATGAAAATGAGTAGAATCTAAAAAGTATCCGCTTGACTTTTATGACCGATCTTGATTTGTCAAATTATCAGACGGTTTCAAAAGATGGCTTTCCATCATATATATCTTGTTTCACACTAAAAGTAAAAACACATTGACATACAACATACCTGAATAAGCTTACAATAAAAAAAGAAAAGAAAAAAGTTACATCGAAGCGGCTGCTTTAAATTGCACTCCGAGTCACCAATCAGCGCTATATAAATCTAATTCCTCTACCCACAAACCCATATAAACATGATTACAAAAAAAAATGAAATTAAGAGTTTCCACATTCTTTCTTCGATTGAAGAACCTGCTTCATATTTACACCACTAACATTATACAAGAATGACAATAATCCAACCAGAAAGACATGCTATTGGCCCTTAATAATTGTGTCCACGAAACGACACGGGGCGAAGCTGGTGTTGCATGAAAATTTTTGCAGTAATTCATAAAGTTAGATTACATTCCATTATTATTATTAAAATAATCGGCCACCCGGCGAGTATGCACACGTTTGAGGACGATGACAACATGGGGAGATTCGAAATTGCTAATAAATGAGTAATTTTTGTGTGTGAAATGATTAACTCTCGTACGAACTCACGTGTCAAATGAAGGAAACAGGGAAATTCAACATGTACAAGTCAGCGTTATGTTGAAGTGATGGATGTTGTCCTTATTTACCATTAAAGAAAATAACTCACTAGGCAATGACAAACTTGCAGGAGCCTTTTAGAATTCAGTTAAAAAGAAAGTACATTCAACCACGCCCATGATTGAGAATTCGTGCTGTACTAACCATTGTTACACCATATCTTAATTCTGCATTCCGATAACTTAAGCTTAAGTTTCCACATAAAGTAGCTATGCAGAATCATGGAGATTACAATGATATGCATCACATACGCTGATGGATATAATTTTCAGCCATAAGGCGGGACTTCTTTGATGTTTAATTAGTTGATGTACTTGACAGCTCATTGAAATGCGACCATGCCGACAAGCAGTAACTGTGACTTGTATACGGACTGACACTCTCCTCGAACACATCAGTCCAGTTTAGAGTACGAAACAGGTCAATAGCTTTGGGTCACTTTGGCAGTTTTGAGAACAGAGTTTGAGAGAGTTGGTCAGCGTCACCCGTCCATACAGCTTCAAAGGGTGAAGGAATTGCATTAGTGGCTAGAATAGTACCGTAAACCAACGTCCATTTAAATCCTCTATTTGGAGCACGAAACAACAACCTGTAAAAACCTCACCCAAAATGTGCTAATTGTTTTGAGTAAACCGCACCAAACCATTACCTGTTTCGTTAATAGCTGAGGGTTTTCAATATCAACCTTTCTTTCGCGGAAAACGTAAGTAGACTTTCAAATAGTTACCAATGTTGCACCATCCCCCACAGACCCCAAAATGCTCTTCAAACGCGGATGGAGTATTAATATCTGAAGCAATTATGTTTAAAGTCATGCGCAATATCCAGCGCTTCAAGGATATTTTAGTTTAAAGCTATAATCAATGTAAATAAAATACCACATGGCCAAACTTGTGTATACAACTGGATGCCACACTGTCCCCGCATAAATAACACACTTTTATTCTTTAATGCTACAAAATTTATAGTGGGTCCTGCCACGTAAACATTCACTCATATTGCAAATTTATTTTTATACATTAAAAAACCATATAATTACAGTTATATGTTAAAGGGTAATGTACAAGAAGGTTAAAATGGTAATGATATTGGACTATACAAGCAGGCATTACTTTATGTAAACCTTTCAAAATACAGTTGCCCTCTTCTTAGAACATTCATAACCGCAGTGGAAAGCATTTTGTTTGGGGCGTGTGATCGTTGTTCCATCTTGATCCTGTGTGGGTACCACCGGATGCGTTTAAGCATTTCTTGTCATAAGTTCGACCTGTAACATTATTCGTTTCAAACTGTGCGTCTTTGGCTTTAATAGCTGATGGCTTCGACATAAATTACTGCTAAGTATCGACCGAGACAGCGATCTCTTGTATCCAATGCCGTAATTTTGAACACGGCCAATTAGAAGATTGCCAGTCACGTTATCGCTTTACATTCATTATGCTCATACAGCCAAAGAGGGCGCACTTTCTAACAACAAAACATTCAGACCTTTATCGTTGGGCAGCCATCTTTTAGTTTATCCAATACATAGACGTGTAACCAAACTGATTCCGTGTCCGAATCGAGCGACTTTGTCTACAGCTACGGCCGTTGGCAGAAACAACTAAGTTGAAGAATAAGACTTTTCGGCGTTCTGGCCATAGTCACTGGCTAAGCCTTTAATTCGAAGACAGCCTTAAAGAGATACCATAGTCTGGTGCTTTGAGTCAAGTGACAGTTAACATCCTGGCTTACAGGGAACGAGACCAAGGTGGTAACATGATACAACTTGGAATGGTCACAGCTCCGAAAACGCCCCACACCGGAATTCTGATTCGTTGCTTGAAAGATTGTTCGGTGTGAAGATTTTGTTTCTCTCTCCACCAGTGCTGACTTCACCTCTGTCAGACGAACTTTCTGTTTTGTTTACATTTCAAGTATAGGAGAAATACTGTTCTTTACCCATCACAGCAAATGTCAAGAATAATGGCAGTGAATATGTGTCTTTAAAAAAAAAAACAGCAATTAAATGAATGAAACGGCTCATCTCAAGCACAGCACTGAAATCATGGCACTGCACGTGGGTCGTGTCACAGTCCAGAACCACAGAAAGTACCTGCGGAGTTGCGAACAATTTGTACCACAACTGCATTTAAATCATTGCAGGCACAACTCAGAAAATGAATGACTGAAAAACATTTGTTCATTGGAAGAATGTCCCAGAAAGAGTGTGTTTTACCCTTGACTTTCATAATAACGCAAGTAATAACTGTTGGAGAGATATGTGGGTTAATATAACCGCATCGAACACCATTGGAATGGTAAATGTAACTTGTTATCGTCACCGACAATTTATTTATTTATTAGCTTGATACTTGCGATGATACGGTAGGACTTCGTGCACTAGTCCCGTAGTGGACGTTCTTATCATTATCTTTTTATGGGTGTGCGGCATCATTATCGCGCTGATTTGGTTTTGATATAATGTACACTTGTATGAAACGTATTGAAATAAAACATGGAAGGCCGGAACTTCGTTGAGTGAGTTGAGACATTGAGCTCAACAGTTCTCTTACAAATATATGAATCTCGCGATGCAGAAAGTGTTTTGATGGTTGCTTTGATGAACTTCGGGTTAAAACAAAACAATCTTCGTGGACAGAACTTAAGTTCCCCAAGCAACTTCGAATGAAGCTACTCATTATTACAAACAAATTAATACTGCTTTCCAAAGAAACGGCCAATGAAAAAACGAGCTTTGCATATCATGTGGAACTCGTTGCACAAAATGTGACTCTAGAGTTTGACCCGCGCTGAGAATAATATACAAATGGACCTTATGCAATGACGTCATCACGACGCCATCTTAGAGGTGAAACGATAGTGAAACAATGTACGCGCGGCGCACAGAATCACCCAATAAGCAATTTCCTTTTGACCTCTAGCCGAGAGCGCCCTACTCAGATGACGTCATCGTGCGCATAAATTCTATTTTTATGCCTCACAAGAAATGAAATATTACTCGCTACTAACGCTAACATTATTCCAACAGCACGTGTTTTTTCCCCCGTTAATAATACGAACTCGTTGACGGTTTCTATAACCGTTGGAAGAAAAAAGAAGTTGTTACTTGTAGTCCCCTGCAAAACTTAACAACTGTGTGGTATAAGCACCAAGTCAATTGTATTTATATACACAATTTATGCGGCTCCTCGGCTGGCAATTCATCGACACCAGATAAAAAAGTATGTCCATCCAATGCAATATTTACTCAACGGGATAACACTGACTATGGTTGATGCATAGCAATCATTCACCATGTGATGCATTATGTCCAACCACTGTTTGCGTCCAATCAACACACTCCGGACACCGTTCGATGACAAGTCAACCCTATGTCAGCAACTGCGAATTAATATCGCCGGTTTACCTTGGGCCGTGTCTTCAATTGGCACACGTGAGATCAAACCCGATTCACCGCGTACACTTCCAAACCTTCGTCGTTTGGATGTGACATTTGAACGTTTAAACAAGGTAAACGGTTCAAAATCCAGTTTAAACTGCCCCTTCCATCGTTTAGTAAAATCACTGGTTACCCTACGCTGTCGTCTTGTTCTTTAACTGGCAAGAATATAAGAGGAGCTGATAGGATAATGCCGCTGGTACCACAGATCACACAGATGAGAAACACCCATAGGAAGATCCGATCAATCACTGTGGCTACGTATTTCCAATCTTCTGTCATCTGCGTAATCAAGAGAGAATAAAACAAATGTGATTGAAAGAAAAGGACGTTTATGAAAACATTTCACGTCATCTTTTAAACAAGGTCACTGAAAGGCCATATTCATAAACTTTCTTCTTTTACCGATTTTCTTAACCAGGGCCCGATTTTATAAAGCATAAAAACACAAAAACTTGCTAAGCACAGAAAAATATGTTATCAGCCGAAGTACCATACAGTTACCATTGCTGTGACTGGTACCCCACTCATTTCTTGCTTAGCAAAGAAATTTGCTGAGCAGATTTTTCTGCTAAACAGCTTTATAAAATTGGCTTCTGGTGTTGGAACACCAACTCGTTCACGCTAAAATCTTCTTTTTCATAATGGCCTGATTCATTTATAGCAAATAGTAGGCCTACTGATGCGTAACCGAGAAGTGTAAAGTATATTTTCCCTTCCAGCCTCGGTATTATTCAATAGATATTGATCCGCCATGTATAATAACAGTTAAATGGACTGTATAAGTCTCGAGCATATCGAACATTTTGGATCCGAGAAAATTCACGATTCTGTTACCATTACATGTTAGAGCAATGTGCATGGTAAAATCCCACTGTTCCCAAAAATGCCAGAGTGAGCATGAGACTAGCACGTGTATAACGCATCATTATTTCCTGCATGGACACCATTTTGTCCGACATTTATTTTGAACTTCTATGTCCGACCCATTCTGTCCGAAAAAACCATTTTGTCCGACCCATTATTGACATGAATATGATATAATGGGTTGGATATAATGGCTCGTTGGGACACAATGGGTCGGACATAATATTTTGTAGGACATACTGGTTCGGACATAATAGTTCGACGGACATAATGTTTCGGACATAATGGTTAAACAATTTCGTCAAACATAATCGTCCACGTCTGACATAATGGTGTGTAAAACACACGTGTATGGTCTGGACATGGTCATTTAAAACTTTTCCTTCCAAGTATTCAATTTATTCAATTTGAAGTAGTTCATTTCAAATTTGTGGATTTTTACAACAAAAAACAAATGAGTCAGTCCTTGCAACTTTACTGTTTTTCTCGGTGTATGTTTAAAATATTGGTCTCATTTATTGGAATCTTATGGAGTCTGAAATGGCTGTGAATGGAAACGTTATTTGATTTACCCTATTGTAATCCTCTTCAGTTTTTAGGTGTGTCGCGATGAACCGGACACCGTCCACTGCTTGTTTAAACTCCTTTGAAAAACGATTGCCACTCGACGACTTGGACGACTCGCCATCGCTGCCGGCCACCTCGTCGGACAGAGTCCTGAGTTTGAATCCGGAGTGGTGATTGTCATAAATGTCCCTGCCGTTACTCCGTGTGGAGTCCCCGTCCTTGTGGATGACCTCCTTCAACTCGAAATAATTGGGATCTCTCTGGTTCCCCTTTTGCACTTTGGTGAGGTACTGCTGGGGACGTTTCATGTACAGCAATGGCGGCAGAATTTCAAGAAAGACTCGGCGCACCCACGGCTGCATGATATGCGTACTCGGTGCACGGTAGTGTATGTTCAGCACGATGACTGTGATTACAATCGAGAGAGTCACGAGTACCATTGTAAAGAGCAAGTATCTACCGATGAGCGGTATGAGTAGAGAGGTAGGGGGAATGATCTCAGCAATCAGCAGGAGAAACACAGTCAGAGCTAGGAGCACCGAGATACAAAGGGTGATCTTCTCACCGGAGTCCGAGGGCAGGTAGAATACCAGCACTGTAAGAAACGAGATGAGGACGCAAGGAAGAATGAGGTTGACCGTGTAGAACAAGGGCTTTCTCCTGATGATCATATTGAAAGTTATATCCGTATAGATCTCATCACAGCATGGGTATTTCACTGTGTGTTTGGTACCAGGGGTACCGATAATGTACCATTCACCACTCTGCCAGTAGTCCTCAAGGTCAACGTCTGGTCCACCGAGAGGCATCAAGTCTATGAGTAAACCATCGTAGGTCCACGAACCAAACTTCATGATGCATTCCTGCTGGTCAAAAGGGAAGTACTGGACGTCTATTTTACATGAGCTCTTGTAGATGGCAGGAGGTAGCCAGTAGATGACGCCATTGTCGTATACCAGTGCTTTCGTCATTAAAGTGACCTCGTATTTGCCATCCGCACTGTTGAAAAACATCAAATCGAAATGAGTTCAAGGTTTAATGGTCCTTAAGGAGCTCTCATTATTAAAGAAAAACAATGCCCGTAAAATCTCATCTAAAAATAGGTAAAATTCCTTCAACGTAATAAGTCATTTCGCCTCAAACAAGATGACTGCCATAACCCCCCCCAAAAAAACCCCACAAAACAAAACCCCAAAACCCCAACACGCACACTATCCTTTTCTCATTAGATTGGCAGAACTTACTGCCAACAATCGTAACGAGAAAGAAGAGGTCTTGGGCGTTATCAATAAACTTTTCATTTCAAAAGAGCCGTTCACACCACATGGTACTGAAATTTTTCGCTTCAATACTTACTTATTGTAAAGGACAATATCCGGAAGCCAGATCATCGAAGCAGGAACCCTAAGAATCTTGATGCCGTCATATTTATCAGGATTCCAGCTTAATTTGTAATCGACCCATTGCTAGAAAAGAAAGGAAATCACAAGGAAACAAAATCCATAAACTATAAAAACAAATTATAATAATAATAAACTATTTTCAATGTATGACTATGCAAGTTAGATCTTTTTGCGAGATATTGCCTTCGTTTACCTTCTTTTTTGTTTGTTGATAGATGTTTTTGCTTTACTGAAATACTGAAAACAGTGCACTCTTATATGTAACTTAAATTTGTAACTTGTTTGCATCAATCTTCCGTATTAAATAAATGAAATGAAAGAAGGAAAGCAAAGAAACAATAATTATTTTACGGTAATAATTCCACATCAAAGCCAAAACTGTACTATGCCTGTCATAATTATTATAGCAGGACCCCTCGTGTTTATTGCATTTTGTGTGCGTAGCTGCACGTCTAACCCATTTCCTTATAATGGTATCTGAATGATGCATTTAAAAAAAAGAATCTGTGTACATTTTTGTGACAGTTTAAAAATATTATATAAACAACTTCAGTACCCAACCTCATTGGTGAGGCAAAAGCACCAGCGATCGACTTTAAGAAGGTTAATACACTACATCCAGCATAACAACAAGCTGTTTTAGAACTTTTCACGGGTCCCAAACCAAACTTATACCCACATAAAGTAACTAGATCTGACAAGCCCCAGTTCACCACCTTATAATATCTTCAAACTAAACTACAGCCTAACAAAATGTTAACGATTAGACACCGCTCCAGCATCTTCAAGGTACGACCCCGCCGCCCCAAACAATGTCTTCAGGATAAGACCCCGCCCCTAACACCGTCTTAAATATTCGACACCGTCTTCAAGATAATACTCCACCTTTACAATAACTCCTAGATTCGTTTACTTAAGACCCACCTTTAACAGTTTCTTCAAGGTTAGACCCTACCCCTTGCAGCATCAAATTTTATCACTAACATTATATCTTCAAGAACAGACCCCAAATCTTACAGCCTTAAATCCCATCCCATAAAATGTTTTCAAAAATAAACCCCATTCCTTAATGTATCTTCAAAATTAGACCACACCCCTTCTGATTAATACCCAAAAGACGTGTTGGTCAGTTTGTGTCATCTTTCTGCTCGAATTAAATTTATATTTTCGAGGTCCGACAAACACTTTATTTGTACTCAAATCATATTGATGTACAGAAGGCTTACCTGTTTTAACCAAACGTTCGTTGTCATGATTTGATTTTTCTCATCCTGCAAGAAAGGGTACAAGTGAATTAATTTCAGATAATTTAAGTCAGAAAAATATCATATCAAATACTATAAAGTAGGCCTACAGATTATTCTGATAGAAATAGATGTTCTCAAATGCAGGTATTGTTTTAGGTGATATTTGTTGTTTGTTCTCAAGACGGATATTAGACTTTGTTACTGATTGAGTTGTACAAATAATTAGTTGCCTTTAGGTTGTTCATTGAGCAAAGTTAAGTGAATTAAACAACACAGAAATTTATACAAATTTTGACAAAGCTGGAATTGATTAAGATTAAAGATTATCACGAGGACAAAGAAATACAAGATTCACAATGTGGTTAAGTACAAACATTTATAACAACGCATCAATCTTGGACAAAGTATCACGATGACAAAGAAATACAATCTGGTTAAAGAAAGGACATTTAAAACAATGTATACAATCCTAGACAGAGTATCACGATGACAAAGAAATACAAAATTCACAATCTGGTTAAAGAAGGGACATTAAATAAAATGTATACAATCCTGGACAGAGTATCACGATGACAAAGAAATACAAGATTCACAATGTGGTTAAATACAAACAGTTGTATACAATCCTGGACAAAGCATCACGATGACAAAGAAATACAAGATTCAAAATGTGGTTATTTACAAACATTTATAAAAATGTATACAATCCCGGACAAAGTATCAAGATGACAAAGAAAATACAAGATTCACAATGTGGTTAAATACAAATATTTATAACAATGTATACAATCCTGGACAAGGTATCACGATGACAAAGAAATACAAGATTCAAAATGTGGTTATGTACAAACATTTATAAACATGTATACAATCCTGGACAAAGTATCACGATGGCAAAGAAATACAAGATTCACAATGTGGTTATATACAAACATTTATAAAAATGTATACAATCCCGGACAAAGTATCAAGATGACAAAGAAATACAAAATTCACAATGTGGTTAAATACAAATATTTATAACAATGTATACAATCCTGGACAAGGTATCACGATGACAAAGAAATACAAGATTCAAAATGTGGTTATATACAAACATTTATAAAAATGTATACAATCCCGGACAAAGTATCAAGATGACAAAGAAATACAAGATTCACAACGTGGTTAAATACAAATATTTATAACAATGTATACAATCCTGGACAAGGTATCACGATGGCAAAGAAATACAAGATTCAAAATGTGGTTATGTACAAACATTTATAAAAATGTATACAATCCTGGACAAAGTATCACGATGACAAAGCAATACAAGATTCACAATATGGTTAAAAAATACAAATTTTATACAAAAATGTATACAATCCTTGACAAAGCATCACGATGACAAAGAAATACAAGATTCACAATGTGGTTAAATACGAACATTTATAACAATGTATACAATCCTGGACAAAGTATCACGATGACAAAGAAATACAAGATACACAATGTGGTTAAATACGAACATTTATAAAAATGTATACAATCCTGGACAAAGAAGGACTAGTGGATTGCCTATATCTGTAATAGGAATTAGACTTACCACATCAATAAGCTGTGACATTGTAAGGCCAAACTCGACCGACAATCTCTCTGTGTTGTTTTCCACTGGACGGATAAGGCGATTATAACCATTGAAAAGATCATTGAAAAGCCTCTCCTCAGCCTCTGACGCAAGACCTCCTAAGAATTTAATAACATAAAATAACATAAAAAGAAATGAGCAAAGTATGACATCTGGGACTTTTTATAACACATTTTGACCCAAGACACGTAGGTAAAAAATAAGAAATAAAAAACTAAAAAATCCATCGGCAATTTTGAATCAACATTGCTCCATTACTATAGGTGGCAAAACGTGTGTAAAAAGTGTCATTACAATTTCTTGTTCACTGAGAAGTTAATACACGCTCATTATTACACCAGCATAAAATGATAACATGCACAAGTTATATAGTTCCTTTGGAAATCGGGCCGAGTTTCAAAATCTCCTCGAAGCTGAAATTGAAACGCAAAATGGGTATAACCAAACTCGTGCTATTCATTTGTGTTATGTTCTATCCTTCAGGAAACATTATCTGATTCGGCTGTAAACTGTTCATTTTCAAATGGGGAAAAAGCGGTGCTATTTGTCAGTTTTGTTTATGGCCTTCAAGGAGTGTATTGGCAATCGGTACCTGAAGGAATTGCTGTACTGATTGGAAAATATTTTCGACCAAAATGTTGCAAAAGTTCGTCTTTGTCTCCGTCCAGAGGCTATTTTGTGTTGGAGAATAAATGTGGTTTGCTTTGTGAATTTTGCTTTAGATTATGATTGATGCTGAGAGCGCATGCCCCGCGACATTCGACCCCGAGGTGATCTTCCTCTCTTAGGTCCCCAAGCAGGTCCGCGCTTCAAGAGAGGAAAGAAATCCATATCAGCGCATTAAGAATGTGGGTATCGAGTTTGTATTTTTTTTTTTACAACCACTTTACTTTAACTTCTGCATAATATTCATGAGAGTCTTGCATAAACAAAAGGCTTATCCCCTGGAGGTATAACAGCCTTTGAGAAAACCCGTTGATATATTATCTTACCGAAGGCGGCTGTCTTTGCATCGGCTTAACCAGGGCAATATTTTCCTACTTTACGTACCATCAATTACTGCAGCTGTCAGTGTCTGATATGACTACTATTAATCGCAATGACAACTCGGTAAAGTTGTTTGAACAACGGCTGATTGTGACAACTAATGAAAACGCATCACTGTACGAGAGATGTACATGACTGCGTAATGAGAAGTCGTGTTTGGCTACAAGTGAAAACTCGTTACTGTACCAGAAAGGTACATGTACATTGTATAACGTACATGACTACGTAATGACTAGTCGTTTTGGGTTACAAGTAAAAACTCGTTACTGTACCAGAAAGGTACATTGTATCTGCGTAATGAGTAGTTGGTTGACTACAAGTAAAAAACTCGTTACTCTACCGGAAAGGTACATTGTATAACGTACATGGTTTCTAGATGAGTAGTTGTGTTGGGCTACAAGTAAAAACTCGTTACTGTACCAGAAGGGTGCACTGTAAGTGTACATGGCCGCGTGATGAGTAGTTAAGTTGACTACAAGTCAAAAACTCGTTACGAGAAAGGTGTATTGCTTATTTTACGTGGCTCCATAATGAGTTGTGTTAACTACAGGTAAACACTCGTTACTGTATGGGAAATGTATTTTGCATATTCTACCTGGCTGCATGATGAAAAATCGTATAATTTACTAAAAGTAAAAACTCGTTTCTGTATTAGAAAGGTATACATTGTAAAGTGTACATGGCTGGTGCGTGATGAGTAGTCGCGATGACGACTAACTAAAACTCATCACTGAACACAATATACGAGAAAGTTACCGGTACATTGTGCAACGTACATGGCTGTGTGATGAGTAGTCGTATTGGCAACTAATAAAAACTCGTTACTCTACGAGAAAGGTATGAGTAGTCGTGTTGACTACAAAAACAAACTCGTTACTTTACGAGACAGGTAGATCGTATAACGTACACGGCTGTGTGATGAGTAGTCGTATTGACCACTAATAAAAACTCGTTACTCTACGAGAAAGGTATGAGTAGTCGTGTTGACTACAAATACAAACTCGTTACTTTACAAGACAGGTAGATCGTATAACGTACATGGCTGTGTGATGAATAGTCGTATTGACCACTAATAAAAACTCGTTACTCTACGAGAAAGGTGTGAGTAGTCGTGATGACTAAAAATACAAACTCGTTACTGTACGAGAAAGGTAGATCGTATAACGTACATGGCTGTGTGATGAGTAGTCGTATTGACCACTAATAAAAACTCGTTACTCTACGAGAAAGGTGTGAGTAGTCGTGTTGACTACAAATACAAACTCGTTACTGTACGAGAAAGGTAGATCGTATAACGTACATGGCTGTGTGATGAGTAGTCGTATTGACCACTAATAAAAACTCGTTACTCTACGAGAAAGGTATGAGTAGTCGTGTTAACTACAAATAAAACTCGTTACTATATGAGTAGAGTAAATGTATAATGGCTCATGTGTATAGCCGCAAGTTAATTAGTTAGTAAAATTGAGTGTCCCTGAAATGCTTTAAAACTCACATCACGATCGGCGTAATGTTTACATTTCATTCCGTTAATTTGAAATCAATAATTTGCTTCAAGACCAGGATCATGTGACGTTTGGAAAACGTTTCGCAATAGTTACAGACGAGGCATAGTGCTTTAATTTTGGGAAAACCAACGTTGCCAGCCGGATCAGGTTCGTGCGCGAAATAACATTGATATTATGTTGTTTTCTTAAAGTACGGACGGGGTACCGAACTTGTCTCGCGTTGGATTTGAATGTGCGGAGCCGCGGGGTACAGTCAGGCACCCGTCTATTGCCACCTCGTTCACGGATTTGATTACGTTAATGAATGCCGTTATCGAGTGGCCACCCCAGAGGGCAGAGTACTCGGGATAGAGGATCGCAAATGCACGGTATATTGAGTACGAGGAGGTGCCTATGGGCGAAAACCAAGCTATGATGGCGTCACCAAGTACCAGTACATGGCAATCCGTGGTACAGGTATACACTCACTATGTGTACCACCGCCGCATATGAATAATCTCATACTCTTTAATACTTGTCTCATCTTGCGGACTTGCCCGTCACATATCGCAGTGCTAAATTAAAGGTGAAATGTGACATTTGGCCGGACCAAATTTCATCGATTTTCTTGTTTGGTTTCGTCGGACAGTGAATTGATGTGATTGGGTTGCCGTATTAGGCGCCTCAATACACAATGGACAAGCTCTTGTACTGCTTGGGAAAAGTGATAGAAGATGCCCGTTAATTTGACAATCTAAATGAAACAGCTAGGGATGGAACTGATAGACAATTTACATGTCTTTAATTATCAAATTGTAATCACTGAAGTGAAAATTGCTCTGAAATCCCCGAAGCCTTATTATTTTGATTGGCAGGAATTGGAAATTAAAAGTAAACAAATCAACAAACAATAAATGTGTCCAAACAAAAAGGAAAACTAGAGCATTCACAAAACAAAGTCCACATTATCGGTAATATCTTACATTTTCTACATTTTATATAGTCAAGGTTGTTCACGTGTAATGTAATGAACAAGATGTGCAGTCTACCCTTTAATTTCTGGGAAGACTTTTCCATATTCAGATGACATGGAATGTATGTCATCAAACTCCAATCCAATGGCCCCTAGGTCTAACATTGCGATTCCACAGACAAGGTATTCATTAGAATTTTCAGCCACTACTCCGAGCATTCCGTGTCAAGGAAAAGGATCAAGGAAAAGATCGAGGATGAGGTGGAGGGACGACGTTGAAAAATGTGTTGGGGACTAAACACTGGGGATGTCCGGGGGTAGACAAGGTCAAAATTGGAAGATCTATCAAGGGGTGCACCCTATGTGACTAAACGAAGCCTATATACATGTATACAGAGTGTTTTGTTTTGATGTTATATTTCTATTCGAGCCTATTTCTTGATTGTGTTTGAAGTAAGGCATCCTCACCCAGAAATGAGAGAAGTGTGCAGGGGTAAGAGTTGTTCGGGACAAAACGATCTAAAATTATGGGATCCGAATTTTAGGAGATATTTTGAGATTATTGCACATTAAAATTGTTGGTAACCCCTTGAGTTATAGATTCCAATGAGATTTTAGGAACAGTATTGCTTGATATTTGAAGAAATCAAAAGCAACTTTTTTTTCAAACAGGCGAACTTCAGAGAAAAAAAAACCTGAATTCGGATAAAAGACTAACATTTTCTAATCACATAATGTGCTTTTAAAAACCTTATAACGCTGTAAATTAAGTTTTTCTTACATAAATGTATATTTGTTTTTATCTATAGTGGGAAAATTCTGGGAAACTACATTTATGTTTGTCTATAATCACAACAACATTTCTATCAATTAACTAATGAATGAATAAAAGTAGGTCGTGTAATATAAAATTACAAAATCATAAATATAACTTGAACGTGACTATCTCAAACTTCAACATGTTTGCAGATATTGTGTGAATTCCCTATTCTGGGCACTGCTCGAAATCTCTGTCCTATTTAATTTCAAAATTCAAACATTTCAAAATTTACCATCACTTTTATGGTATAGCATTAAATTCATCAAGCTATTTTGTTTCTGTGTGGCAGTGTTGTAGCCATTCTCACCCCGCCGCATATCTTCGATTTTAGTATGCGCAATCTTGGCAAGTTGATTCCTAATCTCAAATCAAATAATCTCCGTTGAGGATAATCGGATGCGGTCCCCTCCACGCCGAGCCAACATACTTGATGTTGTTTGATCAGAACGCTAGCCAGTGGCTCGGGCGAGGAGTGCCCACTTAAAACCAGGCCTAAAGCCACAACAACAAACTCCACCGTTGTTTAATGATAATTAGAAATCGCTGGATGAGCTTTGGATTCTTCGCGAACCGAGTGGCGTGAGAAGAAGAGGAGGGATGATTTTCAAAATGGAATACGACTTCGTGGAGGGTGTTAGTATCTTGACCGATCTCTTCATTTTATGTTCACTAAACATACCTTCGTATACTGTAAGGCCTATTCCAATGATTAGTAGGATTTGAACTTTGCACGGAGGGGATACAATCTAGTATTAAGGTTTGTGGTAACACCATGTAATAATAAAAAAATAAAGTATTCTAAAGATCACGTTTAAGGACAGAAAAATAAATGGATATTAAAGGGAACATACCAAAGTTCTCACATCTTAGAAACAGTAAACAACAGAAAATTGGAGCTCATCAGCAATCAATCACTGGACGCCATCGGGGAACAAACGGAATAGAGGGCAACAGAATGTAAGATGGAGGGAGGGGCTGCAACAATACTGGGGACAGTCGATTGGGATCAACAAGCACAAAATAATTACTTTTGGAGACATCATGCTGAGGCTCCAGGCCAGTAGGTCCAGGCTGCATTGGGGTTTCAGGCTGCATTTAGACAACGGGTTGAATTTAGGCCCCGGGCTGCATTTAGGCCCCGGGCTGCATTTAGGTCCGGGTTGCATTTAGGTCCCGGCTGCATTTAGGCCCGGGCTGCATTTAGGTCCGGGTTGCATTTAGGTCCTGGCTGCATTTATGCCCCGGGTTACATTTAGGCCTCGGGTTACATTTAGGCCCAGGCTGCATTTAGGCCCTGGGTTGCATTTAAACCACGGGCCGCATTTAGGTCCAGGCCGCATTTAGGTCCAGGCTGCATTTAGGTCCAGGCTGCATTTAGGCCACGGGTATTTAGGCCCCGGGCTACATTTAGGTCTCGGCCAACATTTAGAAGCCGCAAAGACATGGGATCAGATGCATTTATCGAAGAAGACAGATTGAGGCATTCCTTAATGTGACGAATGTTGTACAATACTTTACCATGATTCCAAAGGAAGTATACCATGTCAACGACACTTAATAATTATGTTCACATGAAACGCATCATGCAAAACGTATTGCTCCACCTTTACTGACCTCTACCGTGTCACACTGTTCATGTATAGGCCTTTACGCAGTGTAATGTCAAGACAAGATGGTAATTTAGAAATCACAAGAGTTGCTCTTTATAGATACAGTTTCAGGTAGACGTTACAGTGGACACACTTTCTCTCATGTATAGTACATCTCGGGTAAACAGGCCAGACCCCATTAAAACAGTCCGAGGAAAGCCTGACCTCAGAAGAACATGCTAATTTTGACATTTCGGGAGCAAGTGATGTCCCCCGTAGACAGTGAAAGGATCTCCGGGCATCTTAACTAGAACCGTCTGCTCAACATTTATATTAAAGATACACGCGAGTGGGAGGCTACTTCACTGGCGATCATTTAATTGGGAAGATTTGTTGTATTTCAACCGTTGAGGGAAAACCGATCATTTCCGAATGAGATCAGTCTTGGCATTGACATTAAAGAAGGGAATATTGCGCATTGTCATCAATAATTATTTTCTTAAAATTTCCCTTCAAAAGAAAACCTGATCTGTTTCGAATGTGATCAAAGGTTCTAGTATATGTAGCTATGAATCTGTTCACAGAATCATAAATTGACAAAAATATACAATATTGTTGGGGAAACAACAGGAAAACACCAATCCTTTTTGGTCAATAGAGAGCTGCCTAGTAGGCTATGTGATAAACTGATCATTCCTGTGTGTGTACCCGTGCCTGTACAAAACACACTCCTTTAATGTCGACAAAAGCTGTAGCAGCTTGCCTAAGTTTAGAGCTCGATAAAAACACAACAGACAATCTGAAGGTACCAAAAGTGGACCAAGGCCTATACAAAATGTCCAACAACTATCTATCGACAGATCAACATTTTTTGTTCAACAAACGTCACAATGAACTGATAATATGTAGGAAACTCTCAGGCACCATTTAGTCTGTCCTTGGTGTCCGACTGCGTGTTGGCCATGAGGACGTGCATGGTCAGGAAACAGATTGTGTGGCAGTAATTCTTAGAGCGCATGGTTAGATAAAAACCAAATATTAAAATCAATTACTTGGTGCTCGGCTAGCCGACTGAAATATGCATTGTGTGTTAACAACAGCTTTTCTTTAAATAAGAGTATCTGACTATAACGGTAGCCAGGGTTGGTTTATCTATGCCACATGTACTGGGCTGTAAGGTACAGAAATTGTCCGCGATGATATTATTTCACAAGTTCCGCCTTCAGAGGGCTTGCATTCTATGATAGACACATTAAGTTAAATCTGTGAAAAACGACAACAATATTTGACCTTACACGACATCAGAGCAGACGTAAGAGTATATGATCAGATCAGATAGCATGATGTACAGTAGGTACAGATACCCCCGGTTATATGTATTTAGAAATTGATCAGTATACCACGATACGCGTACCTGACACGAGGGGACTATCAGCTAACATCACTATAGGCCTATTATTTATAAGCGTTCAATGGTATCTAGCACTCGCAAACATGAACTAAATCCTTCGACGTATAATGGTGCTACAAAACTCGCCACCGAATATGATACTGGTTATCTTAAAGAACGAACATATTATTCTCCTTCCTCTATATTGTAACGCGCCCCCTCGACACTATTCATTCAAAATGAAACCAATTCTTGTGGGGGCTAAAAAGAAGCTGAAAAAACCATAAAGATTGCAAATAACGACTAATGTGTATGCCTTTACACGCGTTGTTTAGCTATGGTATGATGCATGCAGTTTTCCCCCCATTTAGGACTATGGTTGTTAATAATCCGTACAGGAATGTACACAAAGGTTTATCGATCTGAATGAAGCAGAAACCTTGATATTCTATAATTCACTGAATCATACCAGATTTTCTCCATCAGGTTTAAATGAATGGTTTTGACGCGAAGAAAACAAAAAGGATCTTTTGAGCTTCAAACCGACTGCTAGGGATGTATGACAAGTCTACTATATAGACTCCTCCAAGTCGACCTTGCTCTTTGATTGTACTTTAAACGTCGTGATCTTTAAGCTGGCTGCCTGATGGCTGGACCCACTAGGAGAAAGCGGCGGGCATATCTCCTTTCAACTCGACTGTGTGTATCCAGCAAGGCACCTTGTTAGCAATTTACCTGACTTGCACATAATTGGGCGTTAACTCGTATACATGTTTGGATCATGCATTTCCCTGTAGGTTCTCCTTTTAGGATGTGTATAAGATTAACGACATTTACGTAGCAACTATTACATGTCGAGCTATTTCACGCCCTTTTCCATTTAGGAGCCACATCAATGTAAATATTCACGAGACACATCAATGTAAATATTCACGAGACACATCAATGTAAATATTCACACAAACCTTATATACATAATTGTGGCGTAAACGTTTGCGAAAGCACCGGGGAATGTGTGGGAGTACGACTAAAGTGATCACTTCCTTTATGCTTTTGGCAATCTCCATATTGAAAGCTGACGTGAATTACATGAGTATTTGGGATTCTTTAACTTCTGATACAGTAATTTAGTTCATGCTAATCTGCGAGCTCAAGATACGTGAATACAACGTGGGCGCTACAGTCGTTATGCCAACAGCATGTTAATCGAGTTGAAATTTTCGCAGATTCCCTTTCGCCACAGCCTAAACCGATGCAGTTTATTCTACTGAAACAACTCTGCTCGGAGCGCGGTTGTCATGTTTCGCGGGGTAAAAGACTACACAACAACGAGCTCGCATTATTCAGTCTTAATGATGATGCTGTGCAGGCACGGAGATATCACGTGAAGATGGTCGAGTGCATGGCGCGGTGATATCATATAGCGTGCAGGCGGCGGGCAGGCGACATTGTAGACATACCAGTACCGTGGCTGCTCAGATCCCGCGAATATCGGCTCGTATTTCCCCCAATCATATCCATATTGGACACCAATATCTTCTTTGTCTTCACCTTTTCCTTCTTCTTATTATTATTGTTATTTACTGAGTGTGTATGACTAGCTTTGGATCTGAAGCATCATAAAATCTGAATCCAAATATTGTAACTTCGATATTATTCGTCCATCTTTTTTTGGTGCTTGACAAACACATGTAGGCCTACATGTATATGTGCGTATCAACATTGTAGATAAACCTAACCATTGTAACTTCGATATTATTCGTCCATCTTTGTTTGTGCTTAGACAAACACATGTACATGTATATGTGCGTATCAACATTGTAGATAAACCTTACCAAGGCTGCTCCAAGCCCCTGAACCTCGGCTCGAATTTACCCAATCAAATTCATATTGAACACGATGATATCTAGTATTGGCTGTGCGGTTGACTAGCTTTAATGGTTCTTTCATCAATTTCAAAAATATGGTGATCATTACATAGTTCGTCCATCGTTTTTTGTATGAGTAGACCAAGGCACATACTAACCAACATTTCAGTCAATGCAATGTGTGCCAAAAACTTTCACTGCCCATCAATTGGTACACACATGTGGCTATCATTAAATGATTTTGAAAATTCGTCGATGTAATTATGTTTTAAATTGAACACGCAATTGTAAAAGACACATTTATACACAAAAAACATATGGCATTAACAATGCTGCACATGGTGTTATGCTTAATCATAATGCATTGATATAAGTAATCCTATAATTAACCCCAATCGTTACTAAATTAAATCCGTCCATATGCTAAATGTTACAGGGATTGTACAACATTGAATTTTGAAAAATACATTCACTCAAACCATTCAACCGACTGCCCTTCGAGATTTTCCCTGAAAAAGATATCACGTGTAGAACGGTTTAAAGGTATCGTACACGTTTGGTAATGACTCAAAACAAATATTAGCATAAAAACTTACTTGGTAACAAGCAATGGAGAGCTGTTGATAGTATAAAACTTTGAAGGAAACGACTCCCTCTGAAGTAACGTAGTTTTTGAGAAAGAGGTAATTTTTCACTAAAATAATAAAAACTTCTTGCAAGAAGTTTTTATTCCTATCTGAAAGCACACAAATTTGTACAACAAGGGTGTTTTTTCTTTCATCATTTTCTTGCAACTTCGATGACCAATTGAGCCCAAATTTTCACGGGCTTGTTATTTTATGCATATGTTGGGATACACCAAGTGAGAACACTGGTCTTTGACATTATTTTTCCAAACGTGTTCAGTGCCTTTAAACGTGTTATGGAGGTTTTTTTATGTTACGCCTTACGTTGGAATAGAATTATGGTTGACTAAAAAAAGGAAATCAACAAGAAAGGACAGTTTTTAGATTAATGTATTTTTTCCCCAAGAAATTATATAAGCATAAAAACAAAACAAAAACCAAAAACCAAAAACTGAGTCTTATAATCGGGTTTTTTCTCTCCATATAATTGTTTCTTCTTTGACAACATTAATAACAAATGTACACGAGATTGTTGGGCATTTACTGCAACTTGGAATCGAATTTCCCTGCTCATTTGGCCAACCCTGCCATAATTCTATTTAATTTTGAACATTGTTTGATATCTGTGAAGTCATTTTCTAGCATTTTTCTTGTTACCGTTAAGTCTAGAGACGCATAGTGTTTTTAACCTACAGTACGGTAGTATACCCAGAAGTTTTCAAATATCGTTGGTAAAAATGTTGGCATTTTAACTGTGAGTATCACCACCTTAGCTAAGCACTCAGTATGCGTCATGTATAATTTGCACTATTGTGACTTCAGTAATCTGTGATGGAAATGAATTAAGCATTTATCCGTAATGTGCTTTTAATGTTCAACCAGCCCCCTGTTACAAGCCCTGGCAAATTTAATATAGAGCTCATTAATCCCGATATGTTTCACAGTGAATAAATAATCTTAAAAAAGTAGCTGGAAAGTACATGTGGGGATTACATGATTAGTTGCAATCGGACATGTCCCTTAATCAAGCCCTTAATAGTCACAACCTGTCTTTCACTTGCTCACAGGCCCGCGTGACATTGCCACAGCGCCATAATTGCACTCCTCGACCCAATGCTTTTGCAGAAAATTTAATTACCGAATCATATGCCTATATTCTGCTTGACCATTTTCGTGTAATGTTTACGCGCCCAAAACACTGAAGGGTTGATCGGCTTCGTTTTGTCTGCTTCCCCCCTCCATTGAGGGTCGTCGCTGGAATTGAGGACTCGGTATTTTCCTAAATTGAAAGGGTAATGCATTCCATGTCCCGAGTTTCACCCATGCATCATTGTTTGAGTGTCAGTTTTCAGCAAATATTTACCGCAAATGGCGATGGTACATTTTTTGCAGGTGGAGAAATCTCAATCTTTAATCACGATATCCTTCGCCGTCTTAAATCAACGAAGGCGTGTTATAAATACGGGAGATGCATTTGATATTGAGAGTGTCGCAGAACTGCATTGATTAAAACCTCCGAAAGCCGATTTGCTTTTTTTCTTACCCGAAAGGCATATTTATAACAGTTAATCCGCGGCGTTGAGAAGCACTGAACAAATGGAATAATTCCCAAGCAGAATCTTCATGGAAAAATGTACGGCTTACAAATCTTAAAGAATATCCTAATTAAATATCCAAAATACAAGTGTACGTTTTCTAATGTAAAAAAAAGACACACAATAACACGAATGACGTCCTCGATTTTTATAAGTCCGCCTTTTTTGTTTTCGCTCATATAGGTTTTAATTTTTACTGAATCTAAATGATGACCCATGTCAAAATTTAAGCCGTCTAATAAGGGAACAATAACAGCTAGTTATAATGAAATAACTTAAAGTTAAGGAGTTATACAATTTTACCTTTGAAGACTATTATGGAGTTGAAACAAAATTCATAGTCCACAAAAAAATGGAAGTTTTGTTTGTTATCAAAACATGTTTTTATTTCATGCAAGGCGAGAACATTAATGACCAAATGTGATATTGATCTTGAAGGTATAAGAGCTTATAAGACTGAAATATTTCGAAGGAAAATCTGAAGATTGCTAAACAAAGTGTGCTCGATCGATAAGCTCTAAGCCTGTACATACGCGAAAGGTATTACCACAACATATCAAGACAATTTTGCAATGTGACGTCTTTCAGAAACAATTGTCAATATCGGTAACAAAAGTTCCTTCTAAAAAAGCTTGTCATGAGAGCTCATACAAATATGGAATATCTGCGTATTATATCCGATTGTAAATATTTCAAATTGTGTATGAAAAGGATACAGCTAAAATGATCCAAAGAAACACAACGAACAGTGAACAACATTTATTACCAAAAACCTACTGAAATTGTTACGCTTTTTTTTAAATTATGAAGTCCGCATGACATCAATACAGTGTGACAGTGCGTCTTTTGTTTACACACAGTGTATTATTTTTTTAAACAGTTCCGCTCAAACGAAACAGCCCATTTTGACTGACTATTAACACGGTATAAACCATTCTAAATATCCTCGTGTATAATTATCTTGCCGTTTCATGTTTGAGGCAAGAGAATAAATTAAAGACCATGCTAATAATGATTGGACCACATCTCTTTAACCATTGTTTAAGGTCTAATTTCAACCTTGTGTTGTGAGCGGATGGTAATTGTTTGCCATATGAAGAATCGATCGGCGCGGATTAGGCCATAAGCCTTGTGTAACTTATCACCGAACCGCAATCACATCGTGTTGTTGGACGTGATATCCATCTACACCTACATGTACCAGTGATGTGTTATCCAATTCACGTCCTATACACCATTCACACGCGTGGGGTATAAAGATAGCTCAACAAAATGTAATTTCAGAATTTCCGGATTGTAAATTTCAGTAATTGATTAGAAACATGTAGGCTGGCTCATTCCTCTGTTCAGAAATTGTACCAAGTATAAAATGTTTCAGCTGCACTCGTATTTCTAACATCAGTTTTCACAGTAATCCAATCAGTGTATATTCGTAAATGCAGTTTTAGGGATAAAAACAACACCAAAAGCACTGCCCGATTCTTGTCCCACTGAGCTCACTACAAAACAGGTGCACTATAAACTCAACGAAGCGAATGGGCCCAATCCTGCGAATAACAGCCTGGGAGATTGTCAGGGGAGTTCAAACAAGAAGCAACCCGTACAGCCAGCAGCACTAAAGACTTCATACTTAATTACATCCGAAGTCAATGCATCTCGTTTGCAATTTAAATTCTAATTAACTCATTGTTTTTTTTTTTTTTTTACCTTAATGCGGTTTCCCGGAATCTCTTCATTATGGATTCAGTTGTTGCGACTAAATACACCTAAATGCATGATAATGACTTAAAGAAAAAAACACACAATCACATTAACACCAGTACATGTGTGTACTTCTATACACACTGGTATACTACATACCAGTAACATTAATAATTCGCAATTTTTTGAAACGCATACACTTGACACTAAATGCATGCCACTAGGGGAACATACCACCACGTGAAGGTTAATGTATGCAGATATGCTCGCACAGTGTCGTCTTCTATTTTTTAATTGCTGAACGTGAAGTAAAAAAAAAAAAAAAAAAAAAAAAAAGGAGAAATCATTTCTACTTCCACAAAGGTGTTAGCTGCAGTGTCATCCAGTGGCGTTAATACAGATTAACGGGCTGTCAATTCAATTCCACATAAACAAAGACACCTCCTTAAAACTCAGTCAGAATTTTTATGATGCCTGGAACATTTTTTTGATTAGAGCCGTTTTATAAAAAAAATAGAACAACAAAAAATTACTCTCAACTGCGCTGAATGTTTCGGATTCCAATACATAGTTCCCTTGAACGATGAAATGCTGAAACGGTTTTTGCTGCAGGCTTTCGCTGTCTTTATTTAACCACTGTAGATTAATTTGAGATGACAGCTTACCGTCTCTTCTGGTTTATTAGACTGGGGTTGGGTTTTTATAGCTTGGAGGATGCATTAGGACTGTATAGGGACGGTTCTTCAGCTTAGAAGTACATCTATTAGAGCGTTTATCATAGAGAGACGTAAACGTTGTAAATGGTGGGTTTTCTTTTGAGACACGTACATTGCAAATGGTGGGTTTTCTTTTGATACTTACAGGTGAAATTCCTTGTTCTTAATTTCATGATATTCTGGTATCATTATATTACTTAATCTTCAATTGAAAAAAAATAAATTGCATAATCGATTTTGTGTAAGTCCAGGAACCTAGTATATAAAGGATATTGAAAATTATACCCATATATTAAACAGACGTATAGCGAAAGATAACTGGAACTTCTTGAAAGAAAACTTGTCAGAGTTGGAGCAATTGTTATTGGCATATATTATAATATGTAGGACATGCAAATTGTAAAATCAGCACAACAGATAGACGAAAAACTATCAGAGGAAATGATCATTCCAACATACTAAAACAAAGATGATATATGATTGGTTTGTCAATCCAGTAACCTCACCATAAGGAATGGTTACAAACGATCTAAATACTATGGTTTCGAAGTACATGTACTATTTCATGCACAATCCACGAATAAATTAGAGCATGGAACTCTAACCTTTAACTATATTAAAAGCAGAATAAATAATGAACTCTGCAAATGCTTCCATGCGTCTACTCTTAGGAATGCGAGTTCATTTTCTGCTTTGCTTCCATTAGTCTAGGTAGTGTTTACGGGTCATAGGTGAGAAGTTGAGGCACAAAACTGTTCAGGAAAGCTCACTACGATGGCACCTTTAAATTGTTTGAAACAAGATAAGAATTGTTATCCCATCTTGAGATCAATAAGTTATTGAACGAATTAAAATATATTTTGTTGCTATGCTTATTGGTACAGGCCTCTGCCTATACAACTTACAACATGCTATAAATACAATTAACAATGTTTACTATTTGTGTGTAATGCAAGTGTGATTTCAAATAACCGAAACTTAAACAAAACATGCAGATTCTCCTGTTTATTGCAAAAAAGAAAAAAGAAAAACACAAACTAGATCTAATTTTATAGAATTTGTCTTGTATACAAAATAATCTTTGGACCCTACTCTTTAATTCACTTCTCGACAGAGAGCTACATGTATATTATTTTCCAACATGGTTAGAGGATCGAGATAACAAATAGTGATATTGTGATCATAGACCCTTATCAGAAATCACGCCATTGGCATGAAACAGCACAAGTAACAGAACTATACAGCAGAGGTAACTCTTGTCTCGATAGAGTATAAAGATTTCGTAGTGTATTATGAAACCACTCGCTGGTGAACCCTGTACACTGATTACAACATGGCTATCTACCACTACATCCCATATACGCTCCTCGGGTTGACGGGAGCCTGTGACCTGGGAGCCTGAATATCGTATTAAAGTCGGACATGCTTACACAGATCATCATTCATAATTAAAATTTAAGATTTAAAAAATAATCAAGTTTGTATCAGTGAGCAGGTTTTCTCACCCCTTTCGTCATTTTATGTATGCAGTAATAATAATGTTGTGTCAAATATTTGTCTTTGCTGTGTAAATTGAACTGTAACTTACGCAATGTTGATATGAAGGAAAAAAATGGCGAATCAAATGAAATTATCTGCGGTCTGTGAACTTCTCAAGTCTATGCATATTTAGCGTTGGGGCTTATGCCCATCTGTAGTAATACTTTTCAGCTATAATTGAGTACATCTGCCACAGCAAACATATAAAAAGTAGTTCTTAATTTGATACCAACTGTGGGATCGGGATTTGTCTTAATGGTGGAACAAGTTCAACAGCCTTTGTCCTGTCACAGGATGTCTTCATATAATTATGTTTGAACATGATGGACATATGGTTTACGTTTTGTCATTTTAGGTCACCTGAAGTGATTTATTAGCATATGTTACATTAATCAATATGGCCACTGTGGCGCTTCGAAAAGGAAACTCCAATGTTGTAAATTGTCTATGTTTCTACATTACTAAAATCTTAGTCATCTAATTGAGATTCGGGAAGTGGAACACTTTTTATGTAGATTTCAATATTTCGGGGAAAAAAAAAAGTTTTCAATGATTAGGCTAGATGTTCTTGCTTATCGAATGCATCCCGAGTACAGTGGTGTTTTAACAGGTGAAGTAGGTGAAGTAGTATGATCCACGACAGCAAGCATTTGGCGATTCCTTTGGATTGAATTTTTCTCAAGCGTTCGGAAGTGTCAAGAGGAAATGTTCATATCACTGTATCATATTGCAATACATCCGTATGTTCTTGATCAAGCTAATGGACGATATAATTTTAATGAATATACATAGCACTGTAATGTGTAGTGTCACACTTGAGCAACACTTATTGCTAAGAAATCCTCCATGTGCACAACCCACGCAGGTGATGACAAAATCACGTGACAGGAAGTCTGACAGTGAGAGTGAGGTTTCAAAAAGGTCAAAGGTTCCGAGGCTGCGCGTTTCAAGTATTACCCTCTCTGACAAGTCAGGCGCGGGAGAAGAAACAAAAATACAAGGAAAACGTAAGGAAAAGTCATCTTGGTCGCGGTGTAGCGTACCATTATAAAGTCAACGGTGCATAAAAAGCCACAAACCATGATGAGAGCATCCTGTCGAAAAATTCTCCTTTAGTTCTGAGAAAGTGCACGTTTATGACCGGCCGCGGCTGATTAGTCTTGCCGTGTATACGCGCGCAATTACTGCCTCTCCCCCTAATCGCAGTGAAGTCCCCATATGAAGGGTGACAAACGAACCAGCTGTCATCGTGAACTTGATAAAACCTCAAATTTCTTCCCATAATGGTCATCGACGGCTGTTTGGTGTTAAGGGTCTAAATCTGCGAAAATGGCTACCGTGTTCGTGATTGACACGCCAACACATTTATGGGATACTGTCACCTAAGTAATTTACGATCTCCCTGTTAAAGTAATACAAAAAAATTCTTGAATTTTCAAGAAAAAGGGGGGAAAATATTACCGGTATACTTTAAAGTGGAGTGCAATAGTTTTCTTTACTGCTTTTAGTGCCGACAGTAATAACATACAACGTTAACCTGTACACCGTCAAATACTTCCATAAACTAGTACAACTTAAAGCTATGTTGAATTTGAGAGACGCCCAACACTGAAGTCACATAGTCAATGGTGACATGTTTCACCTTTTACAGTTGACACAGTTCTATGACTAATAAGAATTCAATACTGTACAAAGTACATTTTCAAAGTTCACTCCAATGGTAAAACCACCCTTAAGATCGTTTTACAAATGATTACTGACATACTGAGTACACACAACCATGCAAAACTTACTATGATTACATTTCGGAAAGACAGTATTTCAGGTGGCATTTCAATTATTTGAATATTCCACTCAGCATTTTCAATTTGTATAAATTTTCACTGTATAGATTTGTACGTGTGATTCTTGATTCAAAGAAAGTAGATTTCCTGCAGATTTGACAAAGCCCCGGAACTTTTACGTCAAATGAATGATCAGTGTATTGAAGCATAGACGTAGAAAAAGAATTTTCCAGGTTGCTAGAAAATGAGAGAGAGAGAAAAAAATCAAAATGATCAGCAGTTCCAAAAATTTCACGTGTGCATGAACGAGAAAGCAGTGCCCCAAATTAAATGTAAACATGATGTCACAATGACACTTATACACAATGACAAATCAATCCATGAGTTCAAGGACATTAATATAAATAATTATGTCTTCGGATTCCAGCATTGCCAACATTCCTCTGGTAAAACCTGATGGCAAAACCTCCTGATGAATAACTTGAATTCATATCTATCAAACACTTTCGTTTCTTATACAAAATCCTTCTCTTCCTCACTCAAAGAAATCCACAGGATGTTTCAAATAATTGCCATTCTCACTTCCATCACAGCTAAAACTCCTTTGGTGTCTTTATGTGCCCACTGGGAAATAACAAATACTTCACCGAGGAATCGACGTTTCATTGCTTGTTCCTGACTGCTGATCCCTTTTATCAAGCTGATCAAATAATCATGACCGATAAAGAAAGGGCACTCGTTCGATATGGCCTCGACCCAACATGTACGGCTCTCGTAAATATTTCATGAATGAATAGTTAACTTACTTTGATTTTATTTTAGTAAGATTTGTTTGGCAAACTTAAAAGCCAAACTTTATAATATTACACCAAAATAAAGATGATAGCACAAAAGATAATACAACAAAACTACTAAAATAGTGATTGCTGAGGATAACACAAACAACTCGAAGACTCATTTTGTTTTATTATGGTATTCAAAATGAAGAAATATACATAAAGTATCTTGCACGAGAATAAAGACACGATTCAAAGCGAGTTAAAGAAGAAACAAGAACATAAAAAAGAAAAATTGGGCATCAGTTACACGATAACAAAAAATGGAATTAAAAATAGTGGAAAACACTGTTGCTGCTAGCAGGCATTATTGTTGGTCAGCAGTTTCTTTTGAGATTTCTTTTAAAGTGAGAAAAACGAGAAGCTGTGTTTAAGTTGAAGGGAAAGGAGTATTTCACTAGCTGTGAGATTACATGTATCGGTACTACAGGTATGGAAAATTGGAGTTGGCAATGGAAAGATTATTGTAACAATGTACAACAGATACGTAATGACATGGATGTTAATGTTATACAATACTACAATATAACAATCATGACATCATAGGCCTGTATCAAACTGGCGATACGTCATGTACAAAAGTAGGAGGCACATCCAATGATGCAAATGTTTAAAAACTGTATATGAACTTCTATGAACAAGGAATGCTACTACCATTAATTTGAGCTCCATGCCAACAGTGGGATTGTAGTGATCTTTTAATCTCGCAGTCGCCCTTAACTCCGAGGACCACAATGGAAATAAGTCTTTGATTTTGTGTGTGTTATCCTCGGCTGTTTTCAGTCTATTTGTCTATTTTGTATGCAGGCCTATTTGCATGTATTTTCCTTGTAGTTTGCCAAATAAATCACATAAAACCCCCAAATCAAATCAAAGGTAACTACATGTTGGACATTTACCACGGCGCAGCCAAAATTATTGGGTTCCCTGTACACTTATAATGTCATTCCCACCATAAACTCAATATGTAGAGGGACCAGACTAACTTACATCTCAGCTTCGGTTTGATTCCACCATAGATCAAAGGTTCCACTGTGTGGTAAAAAAACACCCCAATGTGGCTGCAAATGACAACTATCTAATGGTACATTACTTCCCGTGATCTTCAAGATGTACAGAAAAGAGGAAACTGTACAGGTGAGGTAGCAACCAGTTAACATGATTATATTCTACAACTCGTTTTCAATTATTTTGTGATAACATGTCATGATGTAAGCCTATCGCATGATCTGACATGCATGTTGAATGTCATGTAAGGGTTGTTGGACAGGTACGAAGGGCATTACAATTAGAAGGCCTTCGACCGTGCTTCAATCTATAATACTTGTATATTATGATAATGAAGCAACGCCTGATTGGTATGTTAATTAATCTGCGTGCCGCGGCTCTGGTCGCTTACGATCAATCGGAACCTGCTTTGCAAATTATCTTAAGTGAAATTTGATTTTTATTTAATTTAATCCACAAGTCAATTGCGTGCGGTTGTGTTGTATGACATGGAGCCAATATCGCCTGTTCGTGCGGTAACGCCAATTAGTGACCAGGCAGAAACAATAATAAACTCGCTGTCCTTGTCAATTTGCTGTCTTTGAAATTGTTTAATGACATACGTCGGGTCCGCGCGTGCCTGTTGGCCTGTTGTCATATCTGCAACAAATCTTAGATCCATTCAGCATTATAATAAACACTTTATTGTAGTGGTACCTTTAAGCTACTGAAAAAAATGTTGATTCTGTCCAGTGTTTTTGACATCACCTGCGTGAGTGTTCCGGTTGAATACGCTGCGTTTAATAAATATTGTAAATAAATTCAAGACATCGACACGGACAATTTAATTTGAAGACAATTCTTCCGCTCTAAAATATTATTTTCAAACACGACTGAATGCATTTTTTTAAAAATAGGTTTATACAATTGCGTTGAGCTGACATCACAAAGCAAACACTACGCATAAATAGCAAAATGTGAAAATGCAATATTTATAACAGCGCAGACCATTGATCCTATGCCTGTGGATAGTGTGAGGCGAGCACATGTTACTGAGCAGTGAGATTGGGTGTCGGAAAGTGTATTTGGATAATACTACATATCTCAATGTGTGAAGTTCAGAGGTTAGAGGTTAAAGCCCACACATTTTTATATAAGAGTCGTGGGGCTACTGTCTATGTTGACCTTTCCGTGTACCCCTATTAATAATCGAAGTGAAAGTATTAAGAGTAACTTACCTTGCCCAAAGATAGATAGAAAGACCGGCAGCAGCACGACCAGTGCAGCACAAAATGATATAGCATCCATGATAATATCCAATACAACGTCAGTCACCTCTTCTTAGCGAAGTGCTGGCATTCAATCATGTGGCGATATGATACCTTCTCACACATCTGACCTCAGCGCACAAAGCAGGCCCAAGAATCTGCGGCAGGGAGAGGGAAGAACGGGAAGAGACCTTTCGTGAGATACCCGTCAAGAATGCGAATAATGACAGAATATTAACGGGCAGCGTGAATAGGTGACTTGCTTTCCCCCCGTACGTACAGACGTGATGTAAATCGGTTTGCTTTTCAGGTAGACACAGGGAGGCAGCGCGGGGAGCCAGGGATGGAAAAAAAGTGCAGGAAGTCCGTAATGCGGGACCAGCGCCCATTATACGATAATCGATTGGGTATCGATTGGAAGTTGAGGAAAACATCTTTTCTTCAACCGTCAAAGAGTGAACGAATATGCGTGATCTCGTGGACGGCAAAGTATCTTCAGCTTGGCCTGTGTTTCATTTAGGCCTAAAAACATTTGTCGTTTTCCGAACTGCACATCAAACAAGTCAGACTAAAAGTTGAGAATATGTCAACTTTCAATGATAAAGTGTGAAAATATTGCGTAAAATAAAAGTACACAACAGTTCACGGAAAAAACCCTCAACAACAAAGGAAACAACCGTTGCTACAGGGCATTATTTTAACTGTCCCTTTCCCCAATAACACATACTAAAAGCTACGAACAAAAAGCTACAGTTAACGCTTGGTAAAAATATCTACAGGTCTTAACGTCAAAGAAAAACAATTATTGGGTGTAATTGAACATAATGTACGCACTCAACACATAACATGCAGTAATAGAAACTATATAATAATAATAATAATAATAATAATAATAATAATAATAATAATAATAATAATAATAATAATAATAATAATAATAATGAAGAGAGATTTATAAAGCGCAAACAGTTGCAGATCGGTTCCGCCTCAAAGCGCTGAATACAATCAAAATGGATTAAACAAAATAAATTAAAAACAACGATAATTAAACAATTTTAAAATAAATTACGTCTGGACTATCTTAATACACAGTAAGCCAAACAAGATGAACTAGTAACAAATAGTTGTAGACAACGAATAATAGATACAAACCTTTCAATAAGTTAAAATGTTACAAAATTACTGTTTGAAAATATGAGTCTTATATCAGACTGTGTATGTAAATACAAACGAATGCACTTCTTCACCCGAATGAATACGGGGAGGAGACGTCCTTGTCCTAACCATGTTACAAAGTATCACACACGGGGCGACAGCGACGCCATACCCATAGACCGTTTACACATTTGACGAAAAAAAAAATTGCAAAGCGTCCCCGGAGTTCGTTGTGAGCAATCGATAACAGCTGGGTATAGTACATCGCTCGAACCAATGCACACACGATTTAGGCAGTCAGCTTTAAATCCTAATACACACACTAATACCACAAGAGTTGCAGATGTTTCCTATGGACCCTCTGGGCACGAGGTTAAACCAGAAATAATAAAGGTCATTAATCCATCTAGGTTTCCGATTCGCCCCGAAAATTGACATGTAAATTTTTTCTTGAGAATTGTTTTTGTTTTAACCGAAAAATTGCGTGGAGCAATTATGGAATGTGGTTAATGCAAGTGCCCTTCCACGGTGTTAACATTGGTGTCGTCGGCACGCAACCAATACAATAATCAATGGCAATGGTTGATTATAATGGTGATTCGCCAGACGAACTTTTCACCAAGAATCGTTTGCTGCCATGGTCAAGATCACCTCGGAATCAACATTTGGGTAAATCACTGGTTACTTCTGTTACTCAGTAAGAATAACTATCATGAATAATTACCACATAATTTGAAATTGTGGACCTTCCAAACATGATAAGGGATACGGACTCCTGGGCCCACTTTCATAGAGCTGCTTAAGCAGACAAGTGTGATTAACTATTTTGTGCTTAGCAAAACTTTCCAGGATACCAGTCAAAGATAGTGCACGTCCCACGGTACTTTGGCTGGTAACCTTAGCTCCTTTTTTTGGCTTAAGCAGCTCTATGAAATTGGGCCCTGGCATGACTTTTAAACGGGATCTCGGTTGCGACTGCTAAATGATGATGATGACTATTTACCACGAGAATGCTTCGGGATTACCCTGCCTAAAACTAACCCCGTTTGATGGAGGATGACAAATCGACAATCAACTTAATATATTATATATATTTTAAAACTTGCTTATTTTACAGTTGTTGATACGAGCACAAATCTGTAAACATTGGAAATTGTCAAAAACCAGTATCCTCACTTGATGTCACCCAACAGATACATAAAATAACAAACCTGGGAAAGTTTAAGCTCAATCGGTCTTTGGAGTTACGAGAAAAACAACCTTAAATGTTTTCACTGTTTTCAAACATTGAGTTTTGGACTTGTAAGATCAAAACTGATTGTTTTACTCATTAACTCAAAAACTATTGCATTTCAAGCAACATTATTTCAACGGGAGTTTCCCACCATGACCATCTTTGTACCATGTAAGTTGCGTGCAAATTTGTGAACATTTATATTTTTACTCTTACATACCAATGTTATGCACACCCTTATGAGTAGTTAAGTTTGAAATGACAACATCTTTGAGAAAAACTTGATTTAATTATTGAAATATTCAATCAGATATAACGTAAACCACAACAATTAACAGTATTAATCTTTGCTTTCTCGGAAAATTAAACATGTCTTTCTTTTTTAAAGCTCATCACTGGTTCATTTCTACAGACTTTAATACATTGAAACTAAAATTGTTCTATAAATCTTCAAAGACACACCCTTAGGAAGCAACTTGATGTTTGAAAGACCCATTTATTCATGTAATCACCAACAAGGTTATGATTATTGAAACGTCCCCGTTTTTATAATAACATTGTAGAAAGAGTTTCTGGAGTGGAACACCTTAGATTTAAGCCATTCCAAAGATGAAAACCCGATGGTTGGGAATAATTCTCAAGAAAAACCAGTGTCTACACTAACTTGGTAAAGGAGATGACGAAATAGCTACACTAACTTGGTAAAGGAGATGACGAAATGGCTTAGAAATCGTAATGCATTTTACGTTGCATCACAGAGAAAGGACTATGGTTATAATATCGTGTCGTTCTACGCACCTCAAGTTCCGTTAATAACCAACGGTCCCCATAAAAAAAGGTTGACAGAACGCCTTACTTGACTTATGTTGCCATCAAGAAAACATAAATATTTAAAAATAAATGGTGTTTTCATTTATTGTCAGACTAGCCGACAATTTCATTTGATCATGTCAAATGCACACGTTAAAATGTTATGATAACGATTTGCCATAGGCAAGTTCACACGTTCCCGGGGTCATTATAAACAATGCATATCCACACTGAATTTTTCAAACCGTTAACACGACAAAAGAAAACCGTCGCTTTACACAAACATTAAAAACTGCAACCAATTATCCAATTTTTTAATTTGAAAAACCATGCTAAAAATACTCACAAGTTCATGTTGGAAGCTCAGTTATCTATCATTCTAACGGGAGTAAAACAATTCGTCGCACCTCATGCAAATAACAACCCCTTGTGTTTTCAGTTATGTACCACAAGCTGTTAACATCGACACTGCCAGATGCCAGTTCATACACACAAAGGGATACGGTTCGTATCTAATTAGAAAGGGCTGGGCGTTCAGAGCTATTGTGCAAGAGGTGCCATTGTGATTTAAATGATGGATTTACTCTGTAATAACGGTGACAGTTTGGCCGAGCGCGTGATTCAAAGAACCCGTGGTCATAGTGACACATAACTGTATTCGGTAAATAAACAACGCTACGTCCTTCGCGTATAGTACCTGGGTGTGTACATGAACACTTTCCCGAACACGTATAAGGAGGAGGGTTTAGGAGTTTTTGAAAACCAAGCGCTGTACTTTTTAAAATAGTGATAGTTTAATGTAATTAACCACAATGGCCACCCGTCCTTAAAACCAAAGAGCAAGTTACGGTACGTAAAATGAATGTCTGCAAGTCACTTGTTTGAATCGTTTTACATTTATTAAATGCTTTTCTAAAAAGATACAAATAACACACATGTGAGCTGTCAATTTTGGTTGGTGCTTGACATTTTGATATTTTATGTTGTATTAGACTGGGGAGCCATCAAACTTAAAACATAGGCCCAATTAATAAACAAAAGTAACATGGAAACAAAAAGCCCACACAAAAACAAACGGTTCAATTTGACATCGATTGACCAATGCATCATCGACAAATGCATGTAATTTGTACAGTTAGTGCTACAGTCTCTTATTCAAAGATGTCAGATTTTTGTTATATATATTTTAAAGTTACTACCTCTTTAATACAGAGTAAAACAAATCTTCTTTTTTCCCCCCATGAGTCTATAGCAAGATTGACCAACAACTCTCCACTGAGTTTGAACAAGAAAAATAAAAAGCAATAACAGGATTGTGTATATTTTTGTCAGCATCAGGCTCATTATTCCGACAGCTGAGGGTGATACACTCAAGATATTAATGCTTGGAGCAAATTAGTTTTAGTCGAAGCGGTTTTCTGACATCAGGCAAGTAATTAATCAGTACCGGGTCTTGGTGCTTATTTTGTGATAGGTCTGTTCTGAAGTTGACACTCGACTGTAGACGTAGTTCCTTAGCAACGCACATGACTTGTTTGTTGTAAAGCTTGTATAAATAAAGCTTATTCACAAATTGCAAACTTGTCATGTTTCGCTTTATTTAGAATGATTCCAGGTGATATTAAAGCAGTAACAAAATAAATAAAGTGATATTCCAGCGAATTTCCGAGTGATTGTAAAATATCACGGTTTTGTTTTCGTTTTTGATTTATAAAGTGACCCGAATTCGGTATTCCACAAAATACAATATGGGTATTTATTACAATTTAACATTAAAAAACGGAAAAAGAAGAAAAAGAAATTTATAGGCATCGTACACGTTTGGTAATTGTCAAAGACCAGTGTTCTCATTTGGTGTATCCCAACAAATGCATAAAATAATAAGCCTGTGAAAATTTGGGCTCAATTGGTCATCGAAGTTGCAAGAAAATGATGAAAGAAAAAACACCCTTGTACAAATTTGTGTGCTTTCAGATAAAACTTCTTGCAGGAAGTTTTTATTAATTTAGTGAGAAATTACCTCTTTCTCAAAAACTACGTTACTTCAGAGGGAGTCGTTTCTCACAATGTTTTATACTAGCAACAGCTCTCTGTTGCTCGTTACCAAGTCAGTTTTAATGCTAATATATATTTTGAGTAACTACCAAACGTGTACGATGCCTTTAAAATCAGAGAATCATAACATTGTTAAGACATATTAATCGCAGAATAAAAGTCCCGGTTTAGGTTCATTCCACCTTGTGATGTTCCATAAGAACAGTTACCCATCTTGATCAATGTGTAAGAACTGAGAGCATGATAGGTGTAGAATATGTCAACAACTTGGACAACCATTATTATCGAGCACCGATAATAAAATCATTTAGGTTACTGATACTTATTCTAGGATAATGACTGGTAAACGTATGACGACTATAGAGTGACTATTTTGACCGAATAATTAAAACATTTTCTTAGCGGATCCCCCCGTCCAAAGGTATCTATTTTGGTGGGGCTCAAGAAAGGATTTTCAGCCTTAAGCCTTAGGGTATCTGCCTCCAAAGGAGTCCATGTGTTTTGAACGTGAACAATGCTGGTATAAATCCGTCCAGTATGTGAGTGGGGCTTTTGTTACATGATGGCTAAGCATCAACAATCCCGAACAATACATCGACCCCACGTGGACTGAAGGATCCGATCTTGCTCCCGTCAGTAATAGGTAAATAACTCGACTATGATAGTCCAGGGTAGTTTCGTTTTTTTTATATAGAATTATGCACAATGGGGTTTACAGAATGAAGTACTTAAAGTTAAACATCTAACGAAGTGGTAATTTGTAGCATGTATCCACTAGTTAGACCATGAAAAGAGATGTTATTCATGAGGGGAAGGAGTGTCGAAGCACGAAAGTGTCACTTTCCCCCAGTTTAATATAATACACACCCTGGTTTACGTCCGCAATATATTGGCCTGCAGTTAGTAATACCTTGTTGTTATTTGAATTATTACATTATGATGAACTTTTGCTATTGTTGAGAAAGGTGATGGAATGCTCAAAGGGTTTGTGGGGAAGCGGCCTTCCATAGACACTTGGAGTATTTGCTTCTCTAAATTACATCACCTTTCCCGACAATGGTAAAAGGGGCCGTCCAACTGCACCACAGGCAGACGACATGACAACCATAGTACAGGAAAATATAGTGCCGCAAGTTTGCCTTTGGAAGGATGGTACTCCCACACTGCAAAAACTGGGATGTTAAAACTGACACCATGTGTGTTGTCACGTTTTATATATACCGAAGAGAGAATCAAAATTAACATGTTAGGGTGTTAAAAGGATTGTATACGTTTGGTAATTGGAGCCCACTGTTTGTTTCAATCCTAATAGTTGAATACTTATAACTAACCTGTGAAAATTTCATTTCCAAAGGTGGTAGCGTTTTTGTGATATTGCCGAAATCTGGAGCGGTTAGGTCTACGCAGGAAGATTAATCTGCAATAGGAATACACAATCTGAGAAATGTTACTGTCAGTAACGCTTCTCAGGTTCAAATGTTTTGGGGATAAAAAGTGACATCTTTTTCCATAACCGCAGTACTTCTAAGTAAAAAGTTTCTCAAAATGAATTCTACTATCCAAAGCTGCTGTACTTTTTACCAAGTAAGTTTTTATTGCCATTAATTTTCAGAGTCATTACCAAATGTATACAGACCCTTAAATTACCAATGTATTGTTTCGTCAGAAATTAGTGTTATTTTAACACCATATGGTGTAAATTTTGATTCTTTTTTGGTATCTGTATGTGAAAACACCCATGGTGTACTGTTAGTGTTAACAACCCAGTTTGTGCAGTGTATGAGGACCACAGCAGAGCCCGTTAGCGCCACCTGACACGAAAAATGAAATAAAGGCTTGCATTTAATTTTTAAAAACCAATTGAAATATCTTAAAATTTAGCAGTTAACCCATTTTTGTTATTATTATGACACATTAATTAAACTGTCAAAGTTAGTGAACAAATACAAATGGTTGTTCCCCAAAACATTTTAAAACCTATGATAAACGCCATGTAAACTAACGTCACTGGTGCTGACCAGACAATCAGTTTGCTATTCATATTCACGTGGTTAATTAATGGTATACATAATTCACCCGTCAGTTACGTCAACGTAAATGATTAATAAAGTTTCTGGTTTACATAGGGGCCCAACTAACGTAAACTTACTAATGCATATGGACCAGTTGTCCAGTTAAAATTCTGCGGGGCACGAGCGTTTTCAAATAATTTTGTATACACAAAGGCAAACGCATGTGGAAGGTCGTTCACACATAGGGTACACATTAGCCCCCCCCCCTCAAAAAAAAGGGCAGAGCAATTCAAAGGGGGCGGAGGGGGGGGGACACACATCCTTACGGATCCGGTTTGTGGGGTACTGCTATTGTTGTTCTATTATTCCCTTTTCTGAAGAATTCCCTTGTGGGGCCCAATTGTTCCTATTGAAATGACCTTGTGGGGTCAATTGTTCCATTGTTGTCAGGACCCCACATATGCCCTTCCGTGTGTCCACACACACACACGCACACACACACACACACACACCTTTATGATTGTGGTCACAATATAGTCATGTGAAGGCAAAATCTCCATACATGTGGTATTAGCGCGAAACAAATCTTCCC
Organism: Plazaster borealis; assembly: GCA_021014325.1. Taxonomy (NCBI): domain Eukaryota; kingdom Metazoa; phylum Echinodermata; class Asteroidea; order Forcipulatida; family Labidiasteridae; genus Plazaster; species Plazaster borealis. The sequence goes on from CM037459.1 coordinate 10,059,616, forward strand.
AGGTCAATTAAAGGGTGTACAAACGTTCTGTACCTAGTGCAAACCGAATAATATAATTTAATCAATGGCAATAAAGGGCTATCTAGCTGAAGGTGACTTGGGACCTCGTCGAAGGTAAAACAATCATGAATATTCAATTTTGTGCGGAGGCTCTTCCACACAGTTGAGCCCGCAGGTTTTTAACACATTCGGAACAGGCACACCTTTAAAACAAGTTCTAAACTGATCCACGGCACCCTTGCTTCCTCAGTTTAAACGTATCGTACACGTTTGGTAATGACTAAAAACAAATATTAGCATAAAACCTACTTGGTAACAAGCAACGGAGAGCTGTTGATAGTATAAAACATTGTAGGAAACGACTCCCTCTGAAGTAACGTAGTTTTTGAGAAAGAGGTAATTTCTCACTAAAATAATAAAAACTTCTTGCAAGAAGTTTTTATTCCTATCTGAAAGCACACAAATTTGTACAACAAGTGTGTTTTTTCTTTCATCATTTTCTTGCAACTTCGATGACCAATTGAGCCCAAATTTTCACAGGTTTGTTATTTTATGCGTATGTTGGGATACGCCAAGTGAGAACACCGGTCTTTGACAATTTCCAAACGTGTTCAGTGCCTTTAAGTTCCCAACGCCATCTTTTTTTAGCTTTGTGTGGTCCTTGCTCTATGGTGTAACACGGGGACGTGATGCATTAATTAAGTCTCGATGTTTACCGAGCTGTGTGTGTAATGGTGAAACACACAGAGCTTGTCATTAACTGATGGAGAGACCCTAATTGGCCAAGAGTTGTTATGTTTTCATCAGAGACCATTTTATTGATATGTTTGCTTAGTATCGGTTTCTCATCTGAATGTGTAATGACTGTCTAGTGAGTCATTTAATCTCATTGATTTTTACACGGAACACCAACTGGTGTGTCTCGCGAGACACAGTCAGGGTTCGATCTCGTCATCATCGGGCGCTCATCAAGCCAAACAACTTAAAGGCACTGGACACGTTTGGTAATTGTCAAAGACCAGTATTCTCACTTGGTGTATCCCAGCATATGCATAAAATAACAAACCTGTGAAAATTTGGGCTCAATTGGTCATCGAAGTTGAAAGAAAATAATGAAAGAAAAAACACCCTTGATGCACAATTTTGTGTGCTTACAGATGCCTGAAAAAGGCTTCAGGCTTGAAGTCTTTCTCAGATTCAAATTATTTTAGTGTTAAAATTACCTCTTTCACAAAAACTGCGTTACTTCAGAGGGAGTCGTTTCTCACAATGTTTTATACTATCAACAGCTCTCCGTTGCTCGTTACTAGGTAAGTTTTTGTGCTAATATATATTTTTAGTAATTACCAATCGTGTCCATGCCTTTAAGTGACAGTACCCATATTGATGGAGTTAATGTCCAATTCAATTTTGTGATGTACTCATTTTCCAATAGAGTCCTCATGTGAGTGGGGACAAAATTTAAAATCTCTAACCTCACATTAAAATGTTGTAAAATGCCATTGTATTCAATACCCTTCGAGCGCAAAACTTGTCAACATCCAAAACATCTGATGACATCATTCTGAGAAAAATGGGTCTCTAAATTTTGGTTTCGGGGATGTTTTAATCCATTCCTGACTTTCGATAATATTTAATCAAAACGGCCTTGAATTTGACATTTTGACTGACGAAATATTCTTCTTTGGAATGCAAAGACCCATCAGTTGTTGAAATCCAATGACGTCATGTTTCAAATTTCGCTCCGAAAACGTCAGTTATGAACCAAAACATCCCCGTACAAAAAGTGTGGAGACACATTTTTCTCAGAATGATGCCATCATACGTTTTGGATGTTGACAAAATTTCGCACTGGAAGGGTATATAATACATTGGCAATTTACACCATTTTGACGTGAGGTTCGAGACTTGTATGAGGACTCTATATCTATTGGAAAATGAGTACATCACAAAATAAAATTGGACTTTTCCCTTCCTCTTTAATAATAATCATCCAACTAAACTTCATTGAAATAGTACAACTACAGAGTATTTGTGTTATTACCAATTAAAAAACCCAATTATATTTGTTATTTCTTTGTAAATGAAGGAATCAAAGATTTATGTACAGTGTTTTTTTTAAGGTGATAGCGCTTCTGACTGGGTCATTTTGCTCAGTCATAAATTTATACTGTGGAACTTTCTGGTTAAAATAACATTCTGAAGGACTAATTGGAAGGTAATTGTCCAAAGGAGTTGCATTGACATGGATGGCAACATTGACAATATTTTTTATGAAACCACGGACAAACAATGTTTTTGTAAGTCGTGCCAATACTTAGAGATGTACCTTTTTGTTGTTTTTAAAATAAAACAAACAACAACATACTACCCTTATTGATATTACTACGATTAATAACCGGTAGTTTTAAAAATAATGTAAACACATTTTGTGGGGGGGGGGCGCAAATATATTTTATAGGGTAAGTCAACATTAATTTATTTTATTTATTTATTTATTGATTTATACTTTATACTGCGTAAAAATCAGCTCAGCATGAAAGCTGTTTTCCACTGATGCCCAGTCGAATCACTAAAACCATATAATATATTACAAAAAGTGTACAACAAAACAATAAAAAACAACGAGAACAAAAAATACATGAGAACTTGAGAATTTCACATAGTTTAGAAAAACCAAGAATGAGAGTCTAATGCAAAAATATCAAACAACTGATCTGAGTGAGTTTATATGCTAGCTTGGTTTTTAACAGTAGCTGTAAGCTCATTCCATAGCTTTGTAACTAAACATTCTTTGGGTATTCTTTAATTTTAAGGTAGTTAGTTTATTGTACCGTAAGCGTTGGCTCTAACGTCTACCGAAAGATAATGGTCCATCATCACCTACAACGGCATTGAGATCAGGTGGAAGTGAACTGAATAAACTTAAACGAGTGTATCAAAGGATGTTCAAAGATTGAATAATTATTCCCGATGGTAGTGTTAATGCTACCGTAATCTTGGGACATTGTTACTGTTGATTAGCAGTTTGGGTATGAATTTGTATGCATACCATGAAAATAGCAAAAATAGTTAAAGTTACTGAGCACTTCACGCTGGAACAACCCAATGCCCTAACCATAATAACAAACTAATTAAAAATGCAAAAGCGAAAAAAAGAAGAAGAAACAAATCATACATACAACAAGTTTACGAGACTCCATTAATACAATCGTGGCAGTATCAACAATGGGAGACTTTTGGTGACACTAGGTGGCAGAAGACTTACCAGGTAAATCCATTAATCTCGGAAATGTGCGCATGCTCAGAACTACGTAAACAAAGGAAAATTACCTGATCAGTCTGCTGCCACCTAGCGTTCCAAAGTCTCCCATTAAGTTTAATGTATAAGTTAACCGTGCGAACAGATTTGTAAACCATTCGAAGGAATTACCTAATTTGCTCGTCGAACAGTTTATTAAACCAATCGAACGGATCACTAAACCGTTCGAACAGAATAATAGCCAAATGAAAGGATTATCACCTGTTGTTTGTTGGGGTGTTTGTTTGCTTGTTTGTTTGTGTTTTACCTACCAGGTCTTCGTGAAAAAGCTAATCGCCACAATAAAAAAACATAGTATTAATTATAATTAGAAGTCATCCAAACTCCAAAGGTATTTGTCTAGGCAGAAGTATAATATAATAAAGGTGAATCATCCGTCGCTGAAAAGAGACAGAGGTCACGCCTGCGGTTAATTCCGATTCCCGTTCAAACCTTAAGTGGACTCAGGTGAACAATGCTGATGTATGCCAGTAAATTAATTGAATGAGCTATCGTTACACATGAGGAAAAATCAACTTGACAGTCATGACAATGTCAATAAGTATAAGTCATCATTGATTTGAAACTGAAAAAAAAAAAATAATAACTTTAAATAAAACGCGGCACTCGTTTGTGATGCATGTTTTGGATGGCTGTGTAATTGTAGTGGGGGCTCATTTGTCATCTCCTCGGGGTACGGTAGAGGGGCTAAGCGTCGTGTGCACTTAAATTTTGCAAAATGGTGTAATGTAAGCTTGTCAGGAAAAATTATGAATATTAAATTACGTCCAATCAAGGGTCAGTTTGCGGATGGACCATGGACTGTTGCGCATTACGGATAGTAAAGTATACGAAGAATAAACCTGCGAATTTTACTTTCTATTTAAAAGGCTTACTATTTCGCGATAGGCGTTTCGGATATTAAAGGGACACGTTGCCTTCGGATTGGGCGCTTTGAGCTTTAAAAGCTGTTGCAATAAAATTAATATTGTTGGAAAGATGTTAATATAGTGATTCACACAACTATACCCCTCGAAATTGTGTGGTTTTACTTTTAGGCCTACTTGTGAACTAACACGGTCCGCTGTTTAGTAGAACCACACTTTTTGCTCAACCCCCTTGATAGCCCAAAGCGCCCAATCCGAAGGCAACGTGTCACATTAAATTAGAATAAGGAGCGCATCAAGTGTTGACATTTTATAAATCGTTTCTAAATAATTTCGGAGCCTTTTCGCACCAACAGTAATAATAATCACTATTTAGTATCTCTAGAGACTAAATAAAATTGTTTCCTTCTTCACAATTCTAATAATTATAACTCGTTTAACTGCCAGGAGCAAGCAAGGAGCCAGTGATGACAACCAGAGGCTATCGAGCTATAATACTAAGTTAATGCTTCATGTGGAAATTTACGAGTTTTCAAATCTGGTAACAGCATCCATTATAGACGATGTGACCTGTGACATCACATGTTTACAAAAGAGCCACAGAGCCTGGACTTCCTGCCAGGCACGATTTGTACACAGACTAATGGAATAAAACATAAAATCTTATATTTTATGGAGATTGCACTGTCTAATTCCTATCAATTTTTGATATGATGAAAGGGGGCACATCTCAAAACTTGTCCAGCTTTTACTTTCATAATTCTTGGATTTATGTGGAAATTATGACACAAAATGTCAACTTTCCCATAGGACCCGTGTAGTATCTTGCCTGCCAGAATACCCAAAGAATGCACAAGGTCACACGTATTGTAAACAAAGTTCACATGGTCTTTTCACTGTACGGGTACTGAAACATTCAGATAACTTGATAAGCCCCTCGTCATTTAGCATAATCTCTCCATCTATATCTATGATTCAAATTGAACAGCTATATATGCATTAGTCTTGGCTGTCTTATGCCTATTTATCTTACACTTAAAGGGTCCCATCGGATACCCTTTTCATTATCTACGGATCGTGTCCTTCAAGATGGATAAAAAAAAGAAAAAAAACCTCTCAACCAACCGTGCAGAACGTAGTGTTGTGGGTAATACTTATTAAGTAAACACTGTAAACATTTTGCAGGTTGCCAATCCGCTTTTACCACATAAGATACCTTATTCGGCGGATTAATTCCTCGCATAGTGGTCCACTGAGACCTTATAAAAGGTTTACATTAGTTCCATCACCAGTAACTGAGTGGATACCGAACTCTTGCTGAACCTCAACATGCAGGCCATTAATTATGTTATTCAATTAAACTAAACACTACTTAAAATATACGAGTGGATATCTACAAACCTTGTGGGCAACACGAATACATTAAAAACACAAAAAACCTCCCATTGACCATCGTGATTATTTGACCTAATTAAAACATCACCGACTCAAACCGCAAACTACTTGGTATTATTATTATTAATAGTCTGTTGGATTTCTCCACAATATATGTTAGCCTGCAATATGCACAAGATTTCTGTACACGATGTGGTTTTGTCACTGATGGTTTACTCCGGATGATTGATGCAGTCAAACCAATGTTTAATTAAAACAACTATCGACGTCAAATCTTGCTCGGTTCACAATCTGTAAGTTGGAGGGCACAGCATTTTCTTCCCGTGGAAGGTCAAGGTTCAAAGAACAATCCACTTGGTCTTAAGGTGATGCGGTATCAATCTCCCAAAACGTGGTAGGAAATATTTTAAGAATATAATTTAGACTAACAGTGTTTTCCGATAATAAATTACTCTTCTTAAAAAGCAAAAACAAATTATGTTTCTCCTATTTTGAAAGTGGAATTATCAGGATTTAGTAACAGTGACGAATGTTCTGGGTAAAACCGGTTTTTTATACTTTCTGTGGATAGAATCAATCTTTGTGATTTAAAACAAAAGTCTCACCACTATTGACATTTCAACTTGTTCACACACAAGACAACTGTCAGAAAACATTCTGACGTTTTACTTGGATCATTATCTTTTCCTGAAGCCCAAAAGCACCAGTTTATTGACTTTATAGAAAGACATACATTCTTAAATACTTTATTTTAGGCAAGGTAACTAAGTGCCAAGTTTTGTATAAGGGAATTTTAGTTTACCTTCAAATGTATTATACAGGAATGGTGGATATAAAACGTCATTGTTTAAAGGGTCTGTATACGTTTGGTATAATGACTCTGAAAATTAATGGCAATACAAACATACTTGGTAAGAAGTACATCAGCTTTGGATAGTATAATGCATGTTGAGAAACTTTTCACTTCGAAGTACTGCGGTTATGGAAAAAGACGTTACTTTTTATCCCCCAAAATTTGAATCTGAGAAGCGTTACTGACAGTAACGTTTCTCAGATTGTGTATTCCAATTGCAGATTATTCTTCCTGCGTGGACACAACCGCTCCAGATTTTCGGCAATATCTCAAAAACGCTACCACTTTTTGAAATGAAATTTTCACAGGTTAGTTTTATGGTATATATCTACAACTACATAGGATTGAAACAAACAGTGGGTTCCAATTACTAAACGTATACGATCCCTTCAAAGGTAATATACAGAAATGGTAAGGATACAAAACATAATTGTTTAATTACAGTCTGAAAGCTTACCGGTACTGATTATGAAGTTCATACTAGAACCATTTCTTCTGTGAAATATTTCCCCTCTAAAATGAAGTTTTATTTGGAAAAACTATATCTCAATCCTAAAAAAACGCGGATTTGGCTTGTTACAACCAAAATTAAGGACAATGTGTTTACATGCTGAAAATTGTGCATGTTTTTTCACAATTTTCTCCTGACTCACGCAACGGATTAAGGCAACATGTCACAGGTTTGCTATTTCATGTATATGGTTGATCACACAAAACATGAACACTGTCTGCGACTTTTTTTTCCAGCTCCACCAATCCTGTTTAATACCTTCAACTGAATTTCAGTAAACTTGATTCGACTATAAGCATATATGATTGAAGGCAGGGTCATTGTATCAAGTAGCGGAAAACCCCAAACATCCTCCCCAAAATAAATAAATAAATAAATAAATAAATAAATAAAAATAATCCAAACAAAAACACACCAAAAACAACATCAACAGCAACATCAACAACAACAACAACACACCAACTTTGAAATATTTTCACACGTGACTTCCTATTCACTACCTTTACAATAAAGGAAATGGTACAAGTACATCCTGGCACGTCGTCTTCACCGCTGAAACTGTGCCAAGTACGAGACGCCTAATCTTATTAAGGAACATTGAATCAAGTCATTCCCAAACATGAAACAGCCACTATGTTGGATGCCCAGCATAATCTCAAACAAAATAGAGGAAATGCATTTCAAACTCCGTTATCTAATTTTACGAATGGCTCAATTTCACGAATGACTCGCGAAGAGTGAATTGTTAAACAGAAATGTGTAAAAATGATTTTCAATTCAACCTCAAAGAAAATTGTAGAACTTGAATTAATATTTACACTTGCCATGCTGTGCATTTAAACAAATCTTGTTTGCAATAATCTACTGTGTTCATTCATAAATCATGAAACGAACGTTTAAAAGTACTCTGCCTCAGTTTGTGCTGTCTTTTATTCTGCCATTCTCATACGTAAAACATTAAGTTTTATGAAGCGATTTATAGGCTATTTACATCCATGGCGCAACCGGGGGCGGGGGAGAGGGGGTGATGGGGGCGGGAGCTCAGAACCCTTGCCCCCTCTCTTGCCTCCTCCAAGTTATGTCATTGCCCCCGCTTGCCCCAAATGGAAATGTCTGGTTACGCCACCTGGTGTTTAAATAGACACCCCGAGTGTAACACAGCCCTCTAATGACGAATACAACATTTCTCATGATATTAAGTCAAGAAAAACATTTCTGATAGGCCTACCTACTAATTGATTTTGTCAGCCTTAATATTACGAAAACGTTTCTTATATTCAAAGTTGCTTCTTTAATAAAGAGAACAGTACTAAGTTGCGTGCGAGGAGGAACATCTTCACAGTGGGCATCACTAAACGGCTGTGACTTTATCAACTGAATCCAAAAAACAAAAAAAACGTAGACGGTTTTCTTTTTGGCTCGTCTTGTTTCACTTTGAACAGGCACAGGTAACATTTGGAGTCGGATCCGTGACACCGACAGGCAGATGGGTAATTTACTCGCTGATGAATTACAGCTGATGTCGTGCTGAGTGAATGGCAAGAAGATCACTTGTCGACGATCGCCACGCAGGATATGACTGCCAGCGTTTGCTCAAGGTTTTAAGAGGAGCGTCTGTTCATCGCACCAACTGCAAGATTGTTACCTGATCGTTTTTGATTGGGTTGTCAGTTCTTGTTTTTTTGGTTTTCACATTATAGATTTTGTGACTCAATTTGATTTACTGCACTGTTTTTTTAATGACAGACAAAAAAGTAAAAAGATAATGAGGTTTGGCTCCAAACCAATCAACGGGTATGTAGGCCTACGCAGATTGCTTTTATTTGACCACATACGGTAATGGAGCAGCTCTGACATGTTGAATTACGTTTCTTTGTGGGGAAACAATCCGGAAAAAATGACTAACATTAAAATGAATCAACGACCGTAAGATTGTTTTCATCTGAGCTGAACCAGAAGTTGATTTATTTTTCTTGCTGTTTTTCCAAAACTTTTCAAAGAGACGGGGACATGAGTTATGGTTAATTGGGGAATTCGTCAAATGTAACATAAATTTGAAGAAGAAGACAATAAAAGAAGTAGACGGAAATATAACAATTATTCCCGAAGTCTAATTTGTTATTCATTCCGGAAATACAACCCTGACCAGATGTGTGTTAATTGACTGGGTCTGACTGTTTTCGACACACTTCCGTCAAAAATATGCCCGCAAACTTTCAATTGGCAATTTAATTAGGTGAATTTAGAGGAATTAACCTAAAGTGAAAACATGGCAGTAACATTTTAAGTGAATCCAATTTGGCCAATAATTAAGTTACATAACTATGCTGCTTACATAAAAAATTTTCTCAGTAGAGTTACAGAGAGAGAGGGAGGGAGAAATATTTTAGTGAAAAAATACAGACGTTTATTAAATTGTATTCTAAAATGTTTGCAACACTGGGTATGGATTTATCCGATTAGATATGGTATATACGGATTGTATGACTGTTCATTTGGGCGCTTAATAACTTTAGCATAATTAGTCCATACGGTCAATTAGATTTAGGATGAATATTTGCGTTCTGAGTCACATTATGAGTATGTTTAATGTTTTGGTAAAAACCCCACAAAACCCCCCAATAAAATAACAATAATAATAAAAACAAGCATGATATTTGGCCCTTGGACAAAAAGTAGGAACATCTTATAGAGTAAATGGGTTGACCTACCGGTACATATTATTATTATGATTATTATTTTTGGTTTATTAAAACCATTCAAATTTCGCAGCCAAAAGCTGAATTGTGTTTAAAATACAGTTTTATAAAAAATAGTAAAAAAAAAAAATATATATACACATGGTGTAGGCTTTAATAGACTTCTTGGGCTTCTTCAAAACAATTCTTTTGATTTGTCCCGTGGACAAAATGATCAGAAATCAGACTAAAGTAGGAAGAATATCATGCCAGAAATAAATAATATATAAATAAATGAGCATCTTTCAATAAGGAAGCTTAATTTCTACAAAAACATGATCGCAGTACAATTTGTTTCCCTTCAGAAATATGTGTGCATGAAACACTGTCATAAAGTGTCAAGAAATCTGTCCGCAACACCTTGTTTCAGTTTGCCAATTCTAGATAATCACATATCTTAACGTGCATAAAATACCCTGAACAAAATTTGAAACATCATTCGGTGTTTCCTCGCAAGCCTTAACCATGCAATTTTCCTATATTGGCTGTATCCAAACTATAAGACCCCATTGATTGTATTCGTCCAAAACCCCCCAAATCATTAAGGGCATGCGAACATACCATTTGTCGACGGAACTCATGCATGGCTCAACCCAACCATGGCTTTTCTAATGAAATCCTGGAGTTGGTTGTAAAGTGTCTTTACGTGCCCCTGCTTTTGATTATGATTTGTCATTTATTATAATTATATAATTATATTATGCATTCCTGGTTGAGGCTGGGGGGGGGGGGGCTTTAAAGAGCTTTCACTGTAACAAGTAAGCATTATGAAAGTTGTCAGGATCACGTTCAAGGTGGAACATTCCCTCTTTGCTGCGAAGATTTTCAAACTGTAATTTATCGGGATACATCACTTATGATAACAATAATTGTTTGTAGTCATAATTAATGCTGTTCTATGTACAGGCATGCAACTGCAGTTTGTCCGAAAAGAGGACTGCAGTGTCCGGTATAGCAAGACTTGTTAATGCTATTCAATTGTCAATGGCACAGCTGAAAAACAAAAGAACAAGGAAATCAGCTGAAAAGTTGAGATCCGACAGGTAAAATAACTATTCAAGTGGATAAATTTAAAAATGGATCACTTGTCGGTGATCCAAAAAATTACAACCAAAATCAACCCCCCCAAAAAACACCCCCAACAAACAAACAAACACACACAAAAACAAAAACAAACAAACAAACAAACACCTCAACACCCCGACAAACACCCCCAACAATATTATAAAAACGTTCTTTCATTTGATATCATGTATACTTAGGCGCTCAACAGTATCAATCGAGACGTGCACATTTCCGAGACGAATTGTATTTACCTAGTACGTCTGCTGCCACCTAGCGTCCAAAATGAATATTTCATTAGTACCATCTTTGCCAGATTTCCTGTACGTAATATAGCCCCGAACACAGCAATTCGATGAGGATGTTTTTACACATTGGTAACAATGGTATCCGATCATTTTCTCTTTGCTCAATATGCCCCACGTAGGAGCTGCTGTAGGTAAAGTACAAATTAAAATTGTCTATAAAAGACCCTTTTGTGAGCACATTTTCTTTGCAAAACAGCTTTATGAACTGGGCCTTCGGGTCGGTGTGAAACACAGAGAGCGGTATAATCCCCCCATCGGGCTTCGGTTCGGTCTGCACTGAGATTGCATGCAATCGAAGGCAATTTCACTCTGAAGAGCACACACTGGAGCTTATTTTTGTGTTCACGTCATTTCACAAAAAAGTACGAATAATAAGGTGGATGTGTCTATGGTAGCGTAGGATTTCCTGTTTGTTATTTCGATTTTGTTTTGTATTTCTTTTAAATTTTGTCCTTTACTGTTCCTTATGAACGTAATACTCGTGCATCTGAAAGCCATCAAAAGCTATTACGTATTTTTTTCTTCAGTATATGATGCTGTCGTCATTTGTTTAATGTGTTGATTATCCTTAATTTCTAAAATTGTTTGGCCTTTAATTTTTTTTTATTGTTTTATCAAATGTAATTTTTCTCTTTGACTACAACAAATTACAAAAAAATACACAAAACAACGTATTCAAATATATACTCCATATAAACAGTGCTAATAGTTATTACATAAATGGACTTGCCTCGTTTCGGTCACGAAGATGCCTTTAAACAAAACCCATGTATCAACTTAGCACAGAGGAAAATTATTAGGATTGTGATAATTTTAGACACAGGAAAAACAAAAAAGACTTGACGTTGTAAAAACGAAAGCTGATTGATAACGAGGATGATTGCAGCCCCGTGTGACAGACTGTAACAGATGGAGTAACAAATAGCCAAGGACAATAAGACAATAGTCTTCTCGCGGTGAAGGTCCAACCTCAAATTGAAAGCCAAACGAAAAACCCCCAACATCGTACTCGAAGGAAAGAGAATGTTAATTTTATGAACCAATACAAAAGAACTTAGCGATGCCAATAATGTTTCTCTTTCACCCTTTTGTCAATTGAAAATACAACGTGTAAACAAGTCCGATCTGGAAAGCTATTTTAAGATTATAAAAGAGGGGGGGGGGAGCGAGAAAAGGGATTTGGGCACTGCATCTGTCAGGTGATGACCGAGTGTTTTTCCCTCAGCTCGGTAAAACAACGGCTATATAGGTTCTAACGTTAGTGTAAAACCACTAATGTGTAAAGGCGCTGGTAATGCAGATTTTACATTGAGTGCATGAGTGGGAGTACCCGTTTTGAGCACGGTGTGCTCGAGTCACATACAAACTTACCACAAAGTGATAACACGACACCAGGAATAACTGTAGTTTAAATTGAGTGGAGTATTGTAATAATTCTTCTTGATTTCCACCGTGATTCTTCACAACCCTAGCATCCACGTTTTTAAAACCTACGACTCATTTTCCTGCAGTAGCCAGTCTGCCATTGCGACTATAGCGGCATCAATATTTTGCATTAAAATGTTAGAGTACATTTCGTAATGAATAATTTGTCTTGACGAGACGTTCCAACAGTTCAATTAAAGACCAGACACCAGAAGACTGATACATCCCAGGAACATGACCTTCGTCCACCTCCCCATCACATGTGTGTTTGTTTATTCTCGCCATAATTAGGCAAGTCCTTCACGAGCTTGTATAAATAATTTCTCTGCACAGCGACTATGGTGTCTTGAGCTTGAATATGAATGGGCCTACACGGTGCAACTTAACCAACAAAAATGCATAAATCATATCAGCAAAATAAATTAAAGCTTGTATAATACCCCAGTTTTCGCTTGCCATGGTATCGTTTTATTATATGGAAATCGGGCTCCGTTTTATCACAATGAAATACATGTTATGATATTAATAATGTAATGCAGCTCTACATCTCATCAGCTGATGACCCCGTTCTCTTCTGATTCTCAATACTCAGTACTTAAGAATATAGAACTATAGACTATAGAATATAGAATAGAGAATATACTCCACGAATATATCAAGAGGAATAACTCCAGGATATCTGATATCATTACTATTCTTATACCGATACCCACCATAGTGTTTCCTACGCTCTTAAACGTTATACCTCAGTGAATATACCATAAATATATTTAGAGGAATAACTCCTTAGGATATCTGATATACACAATTACTATTTTTACCTGATACCCGTCATAGTGTTTCCTAAGCTCTTATACGTTATACCTCAGTGTATATACCATACATATACTTAGAGGAATAACTCCAGGATATCTGATACATATACCATTACTGTGTTTACCTGATACCCGTCGTAGTGTTTCCTACGCTCTTAAACGTTATACTTCAGTGAATATACCATAAATATACTTAGAGGAATAACTCCCTAGGATATCTGATATATACCATTACTATTTTTTACCTGATACCCATCATAGTGTTTCATACGCTTTATATGTTATAGCTCAGTGAGTATACCATAAACTAAGAGGAATAACTCCTTAGGATATCTGATATATACAATTACTATTTTTTTTACCTGATACCCTTCATAATTGTGTTTCCTACGCTCTTATACGTAATACTCGGCAGAGAATTTCAATAAGCCAACGCCTTACACCTCAATTTTGATGCGATAATCCATTCATAGCTATATGTAGTCCGTGCCACTGAATAAGCATTCCTTAACCATGATATATAATCTACAATGAATGCACATTGGCAATTCCTAAAGGCATTGTGCACACTGTGCACATTTTCATCTGATACAATGATGCAGTAAGCGATGATATACAGTAATGCACACATGCACATATGGTTAAGGCAAGCCATATTTTATAATATTGTTTAGATCATGCAAAATCGTCTCGAAAATAAGCAACTAATTATCAATTCCTCAATGGTATGGGTGCATACCGTTCATTTTTAAGCATTCTTTAAGAAAGCTTATGGAATCATATACACGTTATAAATACAATGTTTATAATATTCAATTTGAAAAAAAAATCCCCATGTTGACATCAATAGAGTATAGCCCTTGTCTGCACATATGCAGCTGCTGATTAATCTACGCTTACCTTTTACTTCAGTGCGCGAATTCAATCAGCCGCGCTTGACATAATATCGTCCCGCGTCGTAAACAAATATTACCCGGTGACGTACAGGAAAGAACCCCAAAACAATTATAATTCTAACTCGGTTATCTCCATGTCGCTGGCAGAGGATGGTTTCGAATGGCGGAGCTCCTCTTTTCGATGTATTTCAGACGAAGGTAAAATAGGGCTCCGTGCGGCAGGGACTATCTGTTGTGGTGTGTGTTGTGTGCGCGCGCTGTCCCCGTGGATAGGGAAAGCTATGGCAAGAGATGGCCGCACAAATGGCATGACAGTCGGTTAGTAGCGTCATTACACACGGCGAGCAAATTTAATTTACTCGCTATCGACTTTCTCCTTCGCTGGTTGCCCGCACTTCGGGTGGTTATGTGTAACTTGCCAGAAGGAATGCTCCATCGCTACCGTTTATCGACTCCATTTTTGTCGCTGGTGCTGCTGCCTCTCGGTCGTGTCACCGAACTCTGTTCCATTTTTTTCTAAATAATTTACTTTAACAACTGCCCTGATGACACCATTCATTACGCAGCCCAGAGCTGGTTTATTTGAGTGTACACCGATGTAAAAACCAGCAAACACTGCATCAAACATTTAACATAATGAGTGCTCCTAATATGTCCTTTCTTAAGCTGCCTTCTAATTATCCATGTATCTTATCTTACCTAATTGCCATAAATATTTAAAATTATTCACAAGAAAAAAACACACACACCACCAAGTATTTGTTGTTCCAAGAGTTAATGAGAATAACACATAAGGATAACGCTACTTTGCAAGGACGCAACCCAACTGCTGGAGGAAGATACCGTACGCCATACGACGGTCCTTTCAGATGATGACGGTATCAGTTTAGCTATCAAGATTTGAAGTGTCTTACATATGATACGACGAACACACTTTGTTATGGTGTTAATACACACCACCGTGTCCCGCTAACTGATGGGTGCACTCCTTTTTCATTGTAAAACAGAGCTTCGGTGAACTCTGCGATTCTCGAAGACCTAGTTTCCCGCACTTGTCTTTCAAGATTGGCTGCGTTTTAGAGGATCTAACGATGGATCTAACCACATGAGACTTTCTGTCAGTGCACCCACCGGGCTGTAACTTTACACCCGACAGTTGATTTAAGCATGCTCCCCCCACTCAAGCTATAGCCATTCCCCCTCACTACGACAGGACCAAATACTCAGGTTTCATCATCAATTGCAAATTTTCCAATTTGCGATTGTCTAGAGTCTAGCCAAGAAAGTACAGCATGGGACATTGAAAGGTTGGAAGTCCCCACATGTACACCTTAAGTTGAAAGACTACAAGTACAAGAAACCAATGTAAGGTAATGCCGGGGTGTAGTTTTTAAATGAAGGTTTAATTTATGAACTGTTTACTTATTTCCTGTTTCAGCGAGGAAAATCCTAACTCTTTTGATTAAAAATGGCCGAGTGAAAAATACTCAGGACAACAAAATAATAAACAACGAAACATACAGCGTTTGTTATAAAGCCGAGTCAAGCATGTATGTCTTCAGAGACACTTGAGTAGTGTCTCAAAAGCCAATGAAGTGCAAAAGTGTTATGTTACAACGAAGAACGAACGTTTTCACCAGGAAAAAAATCAGCGTAAACTCTGGTTCCCCGTAAAAGCAAAGATCCATTTACGAGAACTCACCCTCCGATTCCACTTGAAACAGCTGTTAGTCCTGGTGTATGATGCCGATGGTTCATCTAAGCGTCAGCATCAAGCAACTCCAAGGAACGATAACATGATTGGAAACTTTGAGATTCTCCACAACTAATTTCCACCCCACCATTATCGGATGATCCTCCATTGGCTCCAGCTCGTCGTCGGGCATGCCCTCAATGTCGCCGAAGATTTGACTTTCGTCTACCTTTTGGCCTACCTTTATTTCTGGGGCTAGAATATAAAGCCTCCTTAAAGAAAAAAAGAACACAAATGAAAGTTTTGGATTTTGCTTTCTATCTGGAACACCCCCTTGTAAATCTCGTTATCTTTTAGGAGGATATGAAATCTCCTGGATAACGCTGCTTTGAGGAAAATCAATCAATCTTAAATTCAATTCACTTATCATTAACCAGAGATTACGAGTTTGAGAATGTATGTCTTGCTTCCTATTACGGAAATGTGGCCGGCAATTATACATCGTCGATGCTATATATAGAACCCTATGACGTCGAACGAAACAGAAAAATCCATTTGAATAAACCTTGAACTTGAGCTTCCAGCGAGCGAAAAATCAAAGGCTGTGTCTTGGGGTGAGGGGAGGCTGTATAAACAGTGAAAGGGGGTTCATGACACGAGAAGAAGGACTTATTTGCATATTAAATTGCCTCATTTACATTATCATGGAAATTGAAGATGTTATATACACCTGAATATCCTCTGATCTGATCTCTTGGCGTAAGTTGAAAGCATCGAGTCGTAGAGACTACACGTTTTATCATTGTGTAAATACCTCAGTGATAAATCTTATGTCGACTCTCTGATTGGAACTCCCAATTAGGCTTCATCATTTCCAATTAGCGTCTTCAGTTCATATCCGTGTTAATTATAGGCCTAATCAATTAATTAAGTTTCCAGCTAGTCGGTTTGTAGATAGTAGCAGCTTCGTGTGTGTAGCCGGGCTGGGCGAACCTTGAGTAAATCGGTATGGTGGGAACAAGAGGATATCAAACACTGAACACGCACTTCATGTTTCAAAGTGATTTTTGGGGGTACTTTTTTTGCGACGAAAACAGTGGACGAAAACAGTGGCAAGGGGGTGGTCGCCCCCATAAAATAGTGTGCGGGCAATGGTGACTACAGGAAACAGTTCCGAAGAGGATGCTGAGTGGGAAATACTTAACCTTGTTTCTGAAAAGATTATATTCCTTGATCCAGAAGAGCCATTGAAACAAATAGTAATGCAAAATAAACGTTTTTATTCCTTGGTGTAGAACGCAAAAAATTGACAACGATAGTACCAAATGGCATCAATTAGTGACAAAAACCCCTCTGTTTTGAATTTACATAAGTCTGAAATTTTCAGGGATAACCCCTTCCCCTGAAAATGGCTCGCTAAACTCGCCTGGACGAAAAGATTGTTTGTTTGTAAGAAATTAAGAACATGCAACTGTCAATGAAATCACGTACAGCTTGAGCTGTTATGGCCAACTTGGTTTCACTTGTAATTTTGATTTAACGTTCTTTGGAAAAAAATATTCCCTGCTACTACAGTTGTTTATTCTTCGTTAAGTGATTATTCGTTTGTTTGTAGAACGATATCTTCTTATCCTTTGTCTGGATATTCTTTTTTGGTGATTTTTACGGTCCCAAAGAGGAATAAATAGTAAAAAATAAATAATCAAAAATAAGGCATATAAAACAATATTAAACCCCTTCTTTTGGATTTTACTGTTTGCATAGGTTATTTGTTTGTTTGGTTTGAAAGAAACATTACATGACAAAGTTTAAGACAAGTTGAACATTAAATTTAGAAAATGGAATTGTAATTTAAATGTATGTGACCTTTTGTTTTTGTGCTTTATATTAAAATGTATGGTATTATTATTTGTATTATTAGTTAACCATGACACATTGCAACAATACTTTCCAGTTGTAATTAATGCTGTATTCAAGTTGTCAAACCCTTCTCTTCTCTCTCTGCAAATTGTTGTAAGTTTCCCTCGGCAGTACAAAACCCTTTATTTCTTCCTGCCCTATGTGGCCCAGGGCACAAGCAGGCTGTACTTGCACCTGCTGAAGAAATACTATCGACGGCATTTATTGCAAGACCCACCTATACATCATATAACACAGAAGCAGCTTTTATTCTATCTTTAAAATGTCTAGCAGCGTCTCACTTTGGTGATTAGAATCTGGATTAGTCTTCCTTCGCACATTTACATCTTGTAGGCCAATATAAATGTAACATAACATTTTAGTCTATTACCCCCCGGTACTTAAAATTTCTGAAAAGACTCAACTCGGTAAATTCCCGAACCAATTTATTAGTACGATGATCTCATCTCAGATAATACTAATTTTAAAACATACGGTAGTTTGCCTGATGACCACTATACTTTTGCACTGGCACTGTCTTTTACATGTTATAATACGCTGTAATTATACGCTGTGTATTATGTTTATACGATATCTCTTATTTTCAATTATATCGTCGATACCATTTTTATGGTATTCAAGTGACAACTTACAGGGTCCTTTCCTCACCTTTTTTCTATTTTATTGGTTGAACGACATAAATATAGTGCCCGAGGGTGATTATGGAAAAATGCGTGGCATCCAGCAGTGATTAGAGTTATGGCTGGCGGTCATTGGAAATACAGCGTCTTGAATGTGAAATATTTCAGGCTTTGTAGTCGTGAAAAAGGCAGCTGGTATGCTCGCGGTGTTCGGATGTGTGTCCGGGTTCCGGTTTACGCTCGGCTTGTGTGACGTCACCTCCGGTGGAGGTCACATTTCTGGGTGATTACATTGAGGGGGGAGCAACCACACGTCGTCATGATTCGGTTTGCCAGGAGGAAAGGAAGACTGAGAGGTCGACTTTCCCCCTCTTAATTCAAAAAATATATTGGTATTTAAGCAACGATCTCTGAAAATTATTTATTTTATTATATGAAAATGTATTCGTTGTTATTTCTTGATCTATTCAATTTAAACAGTATTGACAATGTTTTTGTAGAGATTTGTGTAGACATTGGAACCGTTTAAAACTAACTGTGATTACCCACACAAATCGAGTAAAAAATACTGTATAGTCACTGTCTGTGTATAATTCTAAGACAACAAAAACATAATGGTAGTTATTGTATATGAGTAACGAGAAATTTTATTCAAACTATAGAACGAAAAATGTTACACTAGTTGGAAATAAAATTTGCCTTTTTTGTTAACAGGCCTACAAGGTCTTAACATTGATAACAGATAATGGCTCTTGGCCTAGTTTACATTTGGGGCATGGTTACCAGCAGAGGGCGCAATACTACTTCAAGCAACCGGCATTATTGGAACGAAGCCGAATTGCAGAACGAGGGATGTTATTTGTTTTTTTCCAAATGCAACAATGCCGCAAACGTCTGAATTTGTGTTAATCTGATCCTCATTTTTCTAATAAGTTCGACCCAAATTAAATTGAGGAATTGTGGCTTCAAATTTGGAAAATGTTGAATTATTCATGGAAAGAAGACTAAACAAACAAGTTGATTGTCAGTGACACATTTTAAACATTTTCATTGCAAATCGTTTCAGTACAAATTCTTGAGATTGCTGAGACCACAGACCGTATTGTAAAATGAACAATGTTGTACCACTTCACCATGGCGAGACTCCGTCTAGCACAGCGATCGTCCCTGGTGGACTGTCATTCTATACAAACAGCTGACTCCGAAGCAACGCACCACGCATGACGCACCACATGGTTTTTGCTTGATGATGTTCACATCTGTATTAAAGGATCACTGTATACCATGGGTCATTAAAAGATGATACATTATGATACATTGTTAACATATTCAATTGATGTTTACCCAATTCTTTAGCATATTTCATATTTTTGGCTTAAAGTACACATTTGGTAATTGGAGCATATTGTTTGTTTCAAACATATATAGTTGTAGATGTATACCATTAAACTAACCTGTGAAAATTTCATTTCAAAAGGTGGTAGCATTTTTGAGATATTGCCGAAAATCTGGAGCGGTTGTCCAAGCAGGAAGAATAATCTGCATTGGAATACACACTCTCAGAAGCTTCTCAGGTTCTAATGTTTTGGGGGACAAAAAGTGATTTATTTTTCAATAACCGGAGTACTTCGAAGTGAAAAGTTTTTCAAAATGCATTATCCAAAACTGCTGTACTTCTTACTATTAAAGTAAGTTTTTATTGCCATTAATTATCAGAATCATTACCAAACGTGTACGATGCCTTTAATGGTGATTTTAATGTCATAATTTTGTCCCCAAATTATAAGTATTTCCCCAAATATAGCTTATATCCCGGGTCAAGTTAAATTAAAAGGAATCACCGCCTACTACATAAATTTAGAGCATAAGAACCTTGTTTAATATTTGGCCCAAATGCGATGAAACTGCGATGCTTACCCTATGATTTAAAAACAAATTTGCCCGAAATATCGTGTTCGCTTGCAGGCCCTATAACTATAAAATACAGCAGGCATACTGATGCCAATTCGTATCACTTAACCTATTGCATTCGGAATGCTCTATCGATCGTTTTGGCAAAATATGAAAACAATTGCAAAAATTACTTCAACCCTTGTGATTTGTCTTCAATTCTGCATTTCTACATTTTAAAACGCGAGTTTATGATGGATATCTCGTTCATTTTTTTGAATGGGGTTACACATCACTGGATTACACCAAATCGTATTTTTATAATTGTCTTTATTATGTTTTCATAAAGGCACTGAACACGTTTGGAA
The DNA here is from genome assembly GCA_021014325.1 of Plazaster borealis. Taxonomy (NCBI): domain Eukaryota; kingdom Metazoa; phylum Echinodermata; class Asteroidea; order Forcipulatida; family Labidiasteridae; genus Plazaster; species Plazaster borealis. The sequence continues at coordinate 10,080,298 of CM037459.1, forward strand.
ATTGTCAAAGACCAGTGTTCTCACTTAGTGTATCCCAACATATGCATAAAATAACAAACCTGTGAAAATTTGGGCTCAATTAGTCATCGAAGTTGCAAGAAATAATGAAAGAAAAAACACCCTTGTTGTACAAATTTGTGTGCTTTCAGATAGGAATAAAAACTTCTTACAAGAAATTTTTACTATTTTAGTGACAAATTACCTCTTTCTCAAAAACTACGTTACTTCAGCGGGAGTCGTTTCCTACAATGTTTCATACTATCAACAGCTCTCCGTTGCTTGTTACCAAGTAAGTTTGTATGCAAATATTTGTTTTGAGTCATTACCAAACGTGTACAATACCTTTAAGCTACACTGTATCATTGTTCTTCCATTTGTTTCCGTTGCTTTTCATTCTTTCTTAACATTGTTTGTTTATTTTGTTCCGTTTTGGTTAAATATTAATACAAAAATACAATAGTAATTCAATAAATGTTTGAAATACTGAACATTTAGAAAGACTTCGAAATGAAATATTACCAAAAACACTGTTAAAATAATGCTTTCTTCCAAAATATTATAAATGTTTTACTTTCTGCCCGAATACAACGAGAGCCGAGGAGTACTCGAAAAAAAGAAACATATTTTAAGTAATGTTCTAAAATGTATGCGCAGCATTTCTGTAGATATAATAAAACTATTGATCACTTTAGTTTAAATTTAATTGCCAAAGAAGTGATTGTTAAGTGTCACGTGACAATATTCAATGCATTATGGGAATTCTCTCCCGACTCCACTGCTCGTTTTCCGCTCTTTTTTTAGCTGCTCTTAATTTGGGTCATTATGCCCTGGCATTATCTGTTTTACTAGCTCCTTGCCGATTCACTTTGTATTCTCTCATGTTTATATGTTTATATTTGTTATTATTGTTTTGTTAATTGTTTATTGTTTTTTGTTTTTTGTCTAAGGCTGTTCCCCACAAGCCTCGGCTTATTTGAACAGCCTCCTGACACACAGCTTCTATTGATTTATTGTTCATCCTCTTTTTCATTGGTCGTGTGTATGATACTCTTTGCTTGTATGTACTACTATATTTTGTGTCCAAATGATTCTGTCTATTTTTGTGAGTATGGAATGTTACATTGAATTGAATTCAATATTTCAAATAAATGCAAGGTTTACCACCTATAATTTGTTTCATTGACAAAAATGCAAGAAGCTAAAAGCGGTACTTATGAACAAACACGTAGGGGAAACGCATTTTCCAATCATATTGAGAGGAATGATACATTTTCAAAATATATAAAAATATGTCACAAAAACATGAAACAGTGAATTCAAAACGTTGACACTTAATCGGTGTCGTCCTTAACTTAAACAGCAAGAAACTGGATTCCTAATGCTAAAATCATGTACTTTCCGATGCCACTCTAAATACCATATGCCTATACTGAGTGCGGCACTTCTGTTGCTTCTTGTACTGAAAGAATGCACTTCTCCGAACTGTCAAACTCATTTAGTTAGCAGATTAAGTCATTCACTAACAATCTCTGCAGTTGGCACGAGACTAGAAACATGAGCAGGGAACACATGGGTGAAATCGGTGGGAGACTCTGGATGCTTAGGGATTTGTACAATAGATGTTACATGTGATGAAACAGGAGGGAAGATTGGTTAACATGCATGTATCATTTTGTTTAGGAGAAGATTGACTTAAAGGTATCGTACACGTTTGGTAATGACTAAAAACAAATATTAGCATGATAAAAACTTACTGGGTAACAAGCAACGGAGAGCTGTTGGTAGTATAAAACATTGTAGGAAACGACTCTCTCTGAAGTAACGTAGTTTTTGAGAAAGAGGTAATTTCTCACCAAAATAATAAAAACTTCTTGCATGAAGTTTTTATTCCTATCTGAAAGCATACAAATTTGTACAACAAGGGTATTTTTTCTTTCATCATTTTCTTGCAACTTCGATGACCAATTGAGCCCATTTTTTCACAGGCTTGTTATTTTTAGCATATGTTGGGATACACCAAGTGAGAACACTGGTCTTTGACAATTTCCAAACGTGTTCAGTGCCTTTAAAGGGCTTAGAACTGTTCATTTTATTAAAATCAATGTTTGGGACTTTATTTTTTTATAATGAAGCAGAGGAGAAGATTGTTTACAAGTACAAGCCTTTGAAGACTGAACACAATCTTTCAACATGACACAAAGATGATTAAATTTACATTTGTAGTTCTTCAGATACGAAGTGTTTGGAACAATACGATTATAATTGATGTAATTTGGACCCCGACGATGTCATGATGACGTTACTAATTCAGTTGACTAAGCTTGGTTATCAGCTACAATTTGAGATACATTTTGGTGACGCAAGGCAGCTGCAGACTATAGCAGACTTACCGAATTCACTGTTCTCGGAGATGTGCACATGCTCAGAGCTACCTCAACTGGCAGGCGGTGCATGTCTGCTGCCATCTAGCGTTCCAAAGTTTTCCATTTTGCATGAAGACTACTTCATTCCAAAAATTGATTTTTAAGATTCGATACCGCACGTCATTGGTTTCTTTCCATTTCCACAACATTTCAGACAGGAATATTCCTGACATTACAACTGTAGTTCTAGTATCTACTTTTAAGCTTTCAGATTAAAACCAACATATCATTCCTTTTCAATCACAACCAATCATATAAAGATGTTTAGATGATCATGTGACCTCACGACTTTAAGCCAAGGAGTAGTGGTGGGGCCATTTGTAGTGATATTGACGGTAGAGGTTGGGGCTGGGGCGGTTGCCCTAGGTGACAAGCGATGTCGTTGAGTTCGGGGCAGTACAAAGAATATATAAGCAAATTATTGTGTTATACTCTAACACTGTATTGTTTTTCGTGTTTTTTAATTTCATTTTATAGACCCTGCCATCAATATGTTATTAAATGTTTACTAAATCAAAGGGAAACGGACTCGGTATGGAATGTGCAGCATGTGGAATTTATATAATCTTACTCGATTAATATTCTGCCAGGATCTTTTTTTTTCACCAGCAAAATACTGCAAGCATGAACTAAATGTGACTTTCTTGAAGCAGCCCCCCAACCAGCCAACATTTTACAAGAACTACTGGCGGAACCCTCCGACCCTTTACCCTAGTTAGAAATGTTGGTTTTCGGAGGACACAAAAATACCTTAGAAAGTTTCATTTATACACAGGTACTCACTGATTGATTGGGACTGCTAATGTTGGGGTCTAAAACGCTATAAAAACGAACTTTATATTATCTTTGAAGGATTGGTACATATTTTGATACTTTAAATAGTGAGCTTTAAAATAAAAACTCAACAATTATTTTGGCATAAGTTATTACTTATGACTTATTGTAAATATGAGATATAAGTCACAATTACCACTTGAAGTAACTCATAATTATGAGATATTAGGTCATACTTTACGCTTCCGTAGATAAGTATAACCCTTCGGGAAAAAACCCCAACCGCCCCAAATAAACAAACACGAAACACATTGATTTTTACCCAAGCCTCAAAAAGCGGGAAAATCAAGATGGTTGCAGCTTGATAAAGTCTATTGACTTATTAACCTGACTTCACAAGCGAAAATCTGACTGCCAAAACAATTAAGTCCGTCAACCAACTTGTAAAATGCCATCAAAATTTGTTGTTTTTGTTTGAAAAACATAGTTTATACGATACCACGGATTTTGTTCACGATGTGTTTATTTTGAAATGAGACCAAATTATGAGGGACAATTTACTCGCCTTTTATGACAGATGGAAAGATGTTCTCATCAGGACATACTGTCCATCCAGAATCTGAGAATCTGGACTTGTGTCAAGTGAACTAGCTTTTAGATTTTAAAGTGTCAATGCAGGAGGCCTTTCTGATAATTTACAATCATGTATCATTCCAGTAAATCATTACCTTGAACTGTTGTGACGAGGCCGGTGTCGAAGAGAAATCTGTCCCCCGGAGATTCTGTCCCCCGGAGATTCTGTCCCCCATGGGAGATTAACATGAGCTGGAGGAGGATGATTCAAAAGAGGGCGCTATCAGAAGAAGTTTGTAAACAGTTCGCCGTATGGGGGGACAGAATCTCCGGGGGACAGGTTTTTAGTCGTTGATTCTTGAACACGCCGACACTCACTCACATCACTTCAGCTTGAGTGTAATAATCTTATTGCACGAGAGACTACTCAACTGCTGGAAAAATTATGTCATTTGAAAAAGGATTTTATTTTTACAAAAAATCATATTTTCTCAGTTTTGTAATTTGAGAATATATTTTTGTTAACTTTTTACTTTTGAAAGGTACGACTCTTTCAATATGGTTTATCATGCAGGTTCAATTCTTGAGAGATTTTTTAAAATACTGTAATGATTACTGGAGTGCTTTCAAAGCTGAGAACTACATCAACGAGAAGAAACGGGGCAGCACTTTTTCATAAAGCAAGATTAGGGATTATCTGACCTTCTGACCTTTCTGCATTCAAAACCAATCTTGTAGTGTGCCTCCTCTCTCGAACACCACTTTTCACCCGATTTAGCTCACAGAGAAGCACTTCTCTGCTCAACGTCTTGGCTGAAGATTCTTCATGAAACATACTTAAACTTACCAAGCTCACCAAACATAATGGATGTTCGGAAAAGGTGGGGAAAAAGCGGTTGAAATGCTGTGGAAGAAAATAGTTAGAAGCTGTTGATGGAAAGGAGTTACAAGATGTGGAAGGAAATAGTTAGAAGCTGTGGATGGAAAGGGGTCAGAAGCTGTGGAAGGAAAACGATTAGAACCTGTGGAAAGAAAGTAGTTACAAGATGTGGAAGGAAATAGTTAGAAGCTGTGGATGGAAAGGGGTCAAAAGCTGTGGAAGGAAAACGATCAGAACCAGTAGAAGGAAAATAGTTAGAAGCTGCGGAAGGAAAATAGTTAGAATCTGAGAACAAAAATGATTAGAACCTATAGAAGGAAAATAGTTAGAAGCTGTGGAAGGAAAATAGTTAGAAGCTGTGGAAGGAAAATGATTAGAACCTATATAAGGAAAAATAGTTAGAAGCTGTGGAAGGAAATAATTAGAAGCTGTGGATGGAAAGGGGTCAAGCTGTGGAAGGAAAACGATTAGAACCTGTGGAAGGAAAATAGTTACAAGTTGCGGAAGGAAAATAGTTAGAATCTGTGGAAACAAAATGATTAGAACCTATTGAAGGAAAATAGTTAGAAGCTGTGGAAGGAAATAGTTAAAAGTTGTGGATGGAATGGGGTCAAAAGCTGTGGAAGGAAAGCGATTAGAACCTGTGGAAGGAAAATAGTTACAAGCTGCGGAAAGGAAAATGGTTAGAAGCTGTGGAAGGAAATAGTTAGGAGCTGTTGATGGAAAAGGGTCGAAAGCTGTGGAAGGAAAATATTTACAAGCTGCGGAAGGAAAAATAAAATGGTTAGAATCTGTGGAAGTAAAATGATTAGAACCTATACATGAGAATAGTAAGAAGCTGTGTAAGGAAATAGTTAGAAGCTGTGGATGGAAAGGGGTCAGAAGCTTTGGAAAGAAAACGATTAGAACCTGTGGAAGGAAAATAGTTACAAGCTGTGGAAGGAAATAGTTAGAAGCTGTGGATGGAAAGGGGTCAAAAGCTGTGGAAGGAAAACGATTAGAACCTGTGGAAGGAAAATATTTACAAGCTGCGGAAGGAAAATGGTTAGAATCTGTTGAAAGAAAATGATTAGAAACTATAGAAGGAATATTGTTATAAGCTGTGGAAGGAAATAGTTAGAAGCTGTGGATGGAAAGGGGTCAAAAGCTGTGGAAGGAAAACGATTACAACTTGTGGACGGAAAATATTTAGAAGCTGTGGATGGAAATGGGTCAGAAGCTTTGGAAAGAAAACGATTAGAACCTGTGGAAGGAAAATAGTTACAAGCTGTGGAAGGAAATAGTTAGAAGCTGTGGATGGAAAGGGGTCAAAAGCTGTGGAAGGAAAACGATTAGAACCTGTGGAAGGAAAATAGTTACAAGCTGCAGAAGGAAAATGGTTAGAATCTGTGGAAAGAAAAGTATGAGAACCTATAAAAGGAAAATAGTTTGAAGCTGTGGAAAGAAACATTTTAGAAGCTGTGGAAGGAAAAGAGTTAGCCCTTATGTCCTTGCCTGACATTACAATCATGTACTTACCAAGATTCTTTCTGTTGTCATTACCCTCCGCTGTCTTTATCTGAACCCTCAAACATCGGTCACGCATCAGATCACACCTAAAGGAAGGTAAACAAGGATTACATTAAGGCTTTGCTTTTGTTTCGTAAGGTGAATTATTTCAATTTTTTCCACAAGTTTTCACTATTCAACCAATCTGTGATATTGCATCAAATGAAGTGCAATCGTACAAGTGGAAAATACAAAACAAACGTTTTTTCAGGGTTTTTAAGGACAAGGCAATTATTGTATTAAGTAATGATGATTTTATTTCAGACGTAAAAAATAACTAGTTTTCCGAGAGGATTTGTGGTTTGTATTTACTTTTTACTCTCTAAAAGCCCGACTGCTTCACTACAGTAGATTGTGATAGTTACATTCTGGGAGATTCGTTTAATTTTGTATTTTTAACCCGAGTGCTTTCACAGCTGTGATTACAAGATCAAAGAGAAATACAGTGGTATTATCTTTGTTTTTATAAAAAGCAAGATTCAGATTGACCTGACCTTTTGACCTTTTTCTGTGACCTTTCTGCGTGTATAAAAAGCAAGATTCAGAATGACCTCGACCAGTTGACCTTTGTACTGTTCTCATATTGCACTTCACTCCATGTAGTGTTTCTCTTCAGTTGGAACATCTTAGTATAATGTAACAAGGTGGAGCTTCTCAGTTCATTGACAGTCGATTCCTGCAAATCTGCTCAATAAAAAAACACCACATTTTCTAGGCCTACAAACTTCTTACTCTAAGCCTGTTGGCAACTCACCATTCACTATAGACATACCTTAGTTTTTTTCATGATTACTCCTTCTGCACAATTAGGGCTTCAGCATCAGCGATCAGCTTCTTCATCCTTATTTCCCTTTTTTGTAGGCTTGCTTTTTCTATACGCCGAATTGATAATATATTGATAACTTTTCTTACACTCTGCTAAACAGAAGGATATCATTTGTGCTCTGTTGGTTTCCTAAACTCAAATGTTTGCGTTGATTCAGGTTTTGTTTATGAGATAATTTAATGATGCTTCGTAAGTTTGATAAGCTAAAGCACGCAGGCACTGTTCTAACATAATAGTTGATGTTAGAATATAATAGTTGATGTTGAGAATAGTTGATAGTTGAACTCAGTTGATGTACATCTCGTAGATCAGGAACATAAACAGATTAATTTAGCTTCACTAAATTTGAATCAATTTAATATTCCCAAATCAAGAAACTATACAACTGATTGCTAAAAAACTATTTTATCTTTAACTGGCTGTCCATTTTTCACATTACATGAGAGATAATGATGTTTCATAAGTTTGATAAGCTGAAAGAGTACAGGCGCTTTTCTTCTGACTGAGATTGAGTAAGCTCAGTTGATGTACAGCTCGTAGATCAGGAACATAAACAAATTAATTTAACTTCACTAAATTTGAATCAATTTAATATTCCCAAATCAAGGAACTGTACATCTGATTGCTAAAAAACTATTTGATCTTAAGTTTGTGGTAACCTAGTTTGAGTCCCCTACACCTGTAGTAAATATTGACATTTTATTATGATGAAATTTTAAAGGTGTTTACAGATATATTGTGGATTTCTTTTTCATTGTTTTTCATGAAAGAAAGAAAAGCCACAAGGTTTGCTCGAGTCTGATCTACAGTTGTGTACCCTGGTAGTTCATTGTGATGTTCTCATTAACAAACTTATGTATACAATACTGATGTTCAGTATTAAAATAAGGTGGTTTTTCATTAATTTTATTACATATAAAACTAGAAGGAAAATGTGCAGACGCGCTCATTAAAACAACCCATGTTATTTTAGTATGTTACGTAAGTGTTGTTTAATATCCAATACGGCTTCAGGCAATATCTTTATGACAATTTTATAAATTTAACATGCCAATATAGAACTTCAGTTTGAGACTTCCCAGTGAAAATTTTCCATATGATTCTAAGGAAGAGGCATCACTGATGGCCACGACCAATATGCTATACAAGGAAAAGACCATAAAGATTGTTTACATCTCCATAAAACCAGAAAAGTTGACAACATCAACAAGTACTTCGTCGAGCATCCTGCAGAAACTCATGGAGGGAATTGGGTTAGATCTTCCATTACCTTTCGAAGTCCCCAAGATCTTGTCCTACCTTTGTAGAACTCCACATCGTCAGAAAACCAATACCACACACTCCACAGAAACCTTCAACTTCACTGGTCAGCCAGAGTAGGATCGAAGTCACCATTACCACACAATCCAACCTTCAACTTCATTGGTCAGCTAGAGTCGGTAAAAAGATCTGAAAGACAAGACAAACAAAGCTTTATTTAAGACTAAAGTTTAAGTCTGACTCAAGTTCACTTTACTGGTCTCTATCGCTAAATTAAACGTAAACGTAAATAAAAAACACCATGATAACTCATATTCGTGGTGTGCTAACTTGGATGTTATTGGTGGGGGTGGGAGACTAGACTTGCACTGAGTCTTTCCCTTACAGACTTTGCTAGCATGTGGCCGCAATCCTGCTATATTATGTTCTTCTATGCCACTCCACATCAAATTATTTGGACTTTAATACGATTGGGATACACGACCCAGTGATAATAAGCAATTGTTTTTTTTTAGACCTGCTGGCCCCAGTCCTTCTGAAACCTTCACTTTGGCAATTGGATATGTAGAAGAAATTGGAACTGTTTATAAAACAAAACAAAATTCTCGCCTGGTTACACTTGCAACAACAAGTTACGTGTCCAAGATTAGACATCTTGACAATTTGCAGCAATTTTTTCCCCATTTAAAAAACAATAATAAATCAATAAATGAAAAATACAGCAAGGCAAATAAATACATGAATACAGGACCGCCGAAATAGCTATTGAAAATCATGGCTATTTTAAGCCAGTTACTCAACGCACGCTGAGGACACACCGTTGCATATTGAGAGTAGAGAGGGAGCAGTCTTGAATTGTATTAAATTTCACTGACTTGTCTTGAATTTAACCCATCACGACGGGGGGGGGGGGGGGATGAGCGCCTACAATATTTTTGCCGGTAAGGCAAGGGTAATATTCTAAGATAATAGTTGCTATCGGGGTTTAGCTGTTACCATGGCAACCTTTTGTTTGACCTTGTGTGCATTGACCTTGTGTGCATTAATCGGGTTTTTTAGATTTTTAAATAAAATGTCCAATTGTTTTTGTTTTTTCTCCCAAGAGGTGAGGTGTCACGCCATATTGTTAAATTATATCTCATTTTTATCAATGGAATTATTTTAACATATGCTAATTATGTGGAATCATCAATCAGGCATCCTCATTGCACCCTTGGCCCCCAAAGTTGGCGGGAAGAGCAATGTATAAAATATAATTTTACAGATTTCCGCACAAAATTTGATAAACAAATTAATATAGCGCCTCCAACGGTGACCCCAGTAATAAAATTCAATGTCACGTTATTGATTTTGTCGAAATAAACAAGTATGCAAAATTCTTATGGCATTTGGACAAACAAATACGGCACTTATGGAAAAATGCGTTTTTTTACAAACAATTTGCAAACAACTACAAAAAATGTCGTTTAACAGTAAATTTCTCTTCGAAACGAACATTTGTGCCAAGTTTCATAAACATTTCTCAAGAACCTTGGAGAATACGGGGGGGGGAGGTGGGTGTTGACTATGGTCCCCGTAAGTAACAACAAAGTCTGGTCCTGATAGGGTTAAATATGAAAACCGTAAGTTCAGCTGTACACAAAAATTAATCACGAGAATGGAATTCATAAAAAATATTACAGCAACACACCTTCTGTTGTCTCTTGGTTGAACACTTGGTGGCAGTAGACATCCTCTCTAGACCGGGTGTTGCAGCTCAGCTCCCGCAGGACTAGGTATTCCTGGTAACCCTCAACTTAACTGGTCAGCCAATCACTGGTCAATCACTTTTTCTTTGAAAGTCCTCCCACGGTCACTAGTCAAACACGTTTGATTGAAGCTAACCTTAATGGAGCACGCAAAGAAACTGAAAAGCTCAACAGAGAAATAAGCCTGCTGTGGAGGTATTTTCTACAGCCGCGTCATGCAGACAAAGCTAGGCCTCTTTCCTGGAGCCTTCTGGTCTCTCGAGCTCAACATCAATGTCGGCAATTTCATAGTCTTCAGTACCCAACTCCAAGTCGACTTCATGAAGCAATTCACACAAACTGGAGTCATTTAAACTGCTACTAAAATAAAGCCCAACATCACTGATTTTTATATAGCAATGTTGACGGTTTCTTAGGCTTCTAATAGAAGACAAAAAGAGCGGTTGTTTTAGTAGAAGAGCAAGTGTAAAGCAATGTTCACTGTACCCGTGTAAAGCCACAGCATGTGTTTCGACCACTAGCTGTCGTCGTAAGCTGAGGGTTGCGTTCAGGTGAAGGAAAGGCGGACACATCTCATTTGCATAACAAAGAGATTTGTAATAGTTTGGCGGTGTTGGTTTTAAGAATGCAGGGAATTTACAAGATGCATGGAAACACCTGAAGGGACAAAAGCAACCTTTTGCGCTGTTTCTAAGCTTTGGTGCATTAGAAGATTTGTTTTCTACAAAATAACCACGGTCGTGGTGCTTGCATTTAACTGAGTCAAGTAGTTTTGTAAGCTACAACAAAAAAGATAATAAACCACAAGGGAAGCTGACTGGCTAGGTTATAAGCACTGAAAATTAGGGAGACCGCCAATATTGATTGGGCTAGTTAAGCTAAGTTGGTGGAGCACTTTCATGTAAACCCGGGGGTCAGAGATTCAAATCCCACTGTTGGAAATTTTTGTATTCAACCCCCAAATTTCACTAGGCCAATGACAAAATAGGAAATGAAAAATCCTAGAAATTAAGTTTTCATAAAAACGAATAAAACCCACCAAAAAAACCAACAAAAAACAAGACTCACTTATCATTTAACACCAAGGATCAATAAACACTTCTACCCATATTATTGTATAATCTGTATTAAGATGATCCGTTTGAACTTCACGTTTGGACCGAAAAGCAAGGACAAACAGGGGTCATGACCAAATAAAATATCTCATTGGTTATTTCCTTTAAAAAACATTATGATTCAGCTGTCAATTGCAGTTCAGGAGATATGATTTGATGCACATTATTAACTTTGATCTGTTGTGACGTCATGATGACGTAACATATGCTTTTGATTTGGTTTATTTGTCAGCTACAATATAATGTGTAATTTATCCCATTGCGATAATCAATGTACATAATTAAAAAACAATATAGCCTTTCCTTTCACTAGAGGGCTCTCTCGCGTATGATTACGTCATCAAACCTACGGCTGTAAGGCCAAAACCCCCAAAATCTAAAATCTCGACGAAAACAAAAGTGTACCGTAACAGGAATGTTATTGGCCCAATGACTAGGGCACTAATGTAAAGCGCACTAAGACGTTATTGTAAAATGCGCTGTATAAGAACTAGTTATTATTAACCCCTTATTAAAGGCACTGAACACGTTTGGTAATTGTCAAAGACCAGTGTTCTCACTTGGTGTATCCCAACATATGCATAAAATAACAAGCCTGTGAAAATGTGGGCTCAATTGGTCATCGAAGTTGCAAGAAAATGATGAAATAAAAAACACCCTTGTTGTACACATTTGTGTGCTTTCAGATACAGGAATAAAAACTTCTTGCAAGCAGTTTTTATCATTTTAGTAAGAAATTACCTCTTTCTCAAAAACTACGTTACTTCAGAGGGAGTCGTTTCTCACAATGTTTTGTACTATCAACAGCTCTCTGTTGCTCGTTACCAAGTCAGTTGTTATGCTAATGTATATTTTGAGTAATTACCAAACGTGTACGATGCCTTTAATGTTACAAGTATTTTCATTGGAATATTGATGACGTATTTTGCTTTTCAATTAAAAATTCCATTACACTGTCTTAGATACAGTGCCTTGCTGTTGTAACTTCACAGACTAGCGTCCCCTTTTTGACACGTCCCCCAACCCCCCCCCCCACAAAAAAAAACCACCAACAAACAAACACTAACCACGTGGAATATTTGAAATGTCAACACATGTACTCAAAAGTAGCTATAATTCAAATTAAAAAATCAGCTTACAAATTGATTTGATTTTTACGAGCACGCACGTGTACGAAAGCATTTATTTACATCAATATTGTACTATTCTTTACAATGAGGTACAGTATGCTCACAGTGAAAAACATCTGGGTTTAACAAACAGTGCACGTCATAATTTAATATAATAATACTAATAATAAAACCATATTTAAACCTTTCAATGTTTTCAAAATTTTGTGTTTTAATCACTCTGGATTGTCTACTTAACCCAAGTCGCCCACTTTGATAAACTGAAAAACGAGGGCTGTATGCAGGAACAAAACAAACAAAAATAAAAAAGAGAATTCAAGTTTATGAGGTTCAATTGAAAATAAGCGCCATGCTAATTAAACAAAAATGTATGGACTATATTTGTGAACAAATAGATTGCTCAAACCACCCCACAATTATCGGTTGTCATGCAGCAGTCATTTTATCGCATGTATCCTGTGCATGCAATTAGGAGTAACGTCTACGGCCTTCAAAAGGAGGCACACATGGTCTTCCCTTTTGCATGCCCCTGTTTTTACTGTGTGCAGGCAGGAAGCTTGCGAAGACAATAATATATTTCTGCTCACAGATACGTCTTTACTCGGGGTCAGTGTTAATTAAAAGAAATGCAATGGTGAACATCTGTTCGAAATTTTTACTTACTTTTACGTAGTTATAAATAGCTATTTACAATTAATATCCATTGAAACAACTTAGCTAATTTTGTACTAATTTACACATTAAAAACCATGGTGATTAAAACACTGACGCTTTTTCAAGAATAAAGCAGTACTCCTAAATACACACTCGCTATCAAAGAACTACAAACACGTGTAATGTTACCAGTTGAATGATAATGCATGTAAGCTTCTAATTGTATCCACAACTTGTAGTTTTGTCATTATCGTTTCGTGGGTATTAAAGGCATCGTACACGTTTGGTAATTGTCAAAGACCAGTGTTCTCATTTGGTGTATCCCAACATATGCATACAATAACAAGCCTGTGAAAATTTGGGCTCAATTGGTCATCGAAGTTGCAAGAAAATGATGAAAGAAAAAACACCCTTGTTGTACAAATTTGTGTGCTTTCAGATAGGAATAAAAACTTCTTGCAAGAAGTTTTTATCATTTTAGTGAGAAATTACCTCTTTCTCAAAATCTACGTTACTTCAGAGGGAGTCGTTTCTCGCAATGTTTTATACTATCAACAGCTCTCTGTTGCTCGTTGCCAAGTCGGTTTTTATGCTAATATATATATTTTGAGTAATTACCAAACGTGTACAGTGCCTTTAAGCGATTATTTGACACAATTCATAGTACGCTCGCCTACCCACCAGTTAATGTTGTAAGTCTTATTTCCTAAATTATACTTCCGAAATTGTACTTATATATATACATTATATAATATATAAATGGATATGTTTGTGTTTGTGTTTTTTTATGCCTCTGACGAGGGTCCGGTTTGGATCGAAATCTAAGGCCATCTCCCCTACTAATTTTATATATACTCTGTGTATAATAATAACATTATTCTTACAATTTACCGCTTTCAAAAAAGATTTTGTTTGTATAATCATATTTTACACCAACAATAAGATACTCGATTATACATTTCTACAACTGTGAACTGTCTGAACTGATTAATATTCCCCAGGTTACTTATATTTTGAGAGAGATGATTATAGTTTTTAAAGTTAAATACTATTCTTAAGTCTGAGTTAAATTACTATATAGTGTTCCCCCTTTATCAAATCTTTTACGCCATAAAGGTAACACAATTAACAATACCGCTATTGTTCAGTTATTACTAACAATAATCCACTATGAAAAACCCAACCACAGTCAGGAGTAAACACACACATTATGAAGTGCAGAATTGCGACATCAAATAAATAATATATAGTCCAAAAAACATGTTAAAAATATATATATCACAAGGTTATTCGCCGACAGTGTTGCCAGTGTGCGAGATTTTTTCCAACGAACTTTTTGTCCCCCCCCCATACGGAGAAATGTGTACAAACTTCTTCTGGTAGTGCCCTCTTTTGAATCATCCTCTTCCAGCCCATGTTAATTTCCCGTATGGGGACAAAAAGTTCGTAGGAAAAAAATATAGCTGCCGGCGTGGCAGGAGATTCTGTCCCCTATACGGCGAACTTTGTACAAACTTTTTCTGATAGCGCCCTCTTTTGAATCAACCTCCTTCAGCCCATTATGGGGGACAGAATCTCCGGGGGACAGTTTTTCCTAGGACACCGGCATTGCTTCTAGTTACCTGTATAGGGATATACAATTACACATGGCAAGCTGCAATCATTAAAACTATAGTATCTTATAGAAGATACATTGGGCACTTTTATGTCTGCACTACTTTACCTAATGCATAAGTATCACACGATTACGTCGATATATCTGTCTCCTCAATTTTTGGTTTGCAGTTGATAAAACTGGATTCGCAAGCAATGTTTTTTTGTTTACAGTTGATAAAACTAGATTTGTAAGCAATGTGATATAGTTTCATTATCTATGTACAGTCTAGGCACGTCAACCTACTTCACGTCATCATTACATCATCCAAACCCCATGACGAAACTAATTGGTATTCTACTCTCTGTCTCTGTCTCTCTCTCCAGGCTGCTAGAATGACCGTCCTGCGCTCCTTAAATCCAGCAATTGGCCAACCTGAACCATTTCTGAAATTATTCCAACCTTAACCATTTCTTAAATTATTCCAACCTTAACCATTTCTTAAATTATTCCTTGGGAAAGAGCCTGACGGTATCACTTTGCTCAGTCTCGCTCTTCGGAAGATCCTCCAGCATCAGTTTCGCCGCCAAGGAACCGCTCGCAGCTCCCTCTTCGCTTCTTGTATTCGCCACCTGGCCGCTGCCACCACCCAGGAGACAGTGATCGTACACAGCGCCATCTAGTGGCAGCATGTAGTCACTCTGTTCCACCAGCATTCCATCGAAGGTGTTGAAAAGACCCGTGAATGTAGGGCGATCGGTTTGCTTCTCCCGCCAACATTGCCTCATGATGTCGTAGCTGTTCAAGAAATAATGCATTCCGTTCATCATTTGATTTAAAGGGTAACAAAACATTATCACCGAAAATGTTTTGTTGTTTCGAGCTCGACAGTTTATTTTGATATTATTTGAGGCCACACAACTCTGGATGCGTGCTCGGAATATCTCGTTGGGCACTTCCGATGGCTAAATTGAGTTTATGATAATATCGCAAACAAACTTCTTCACGTTTCGAAAATTTCAGTAAAGTATTAGTTATTAAAAATCAATTCGGATTCTTTGTAACCATGCATGGCAGGCAAGCTTTTAACTTTGTAACTCACATTTCGTCAGGGCAATTGTCTGGTTTATCCATGCGGTAACCAGTCTGCAGTCGGCGTACCACTTCCCTGCCATCGAGACCCGGGTATGGCATACTGCCTAGAGTGTAGATCTCATACAACACGATGCCGAATGACCACCTGTGAAGCAAATTATAACAAACATCCACATAGAGAACGAGAATCTAAATTAAAACCTTCAATATTCCAAGTTTTTATGCAATCTTTCCGAGATGTAAATCATAACTTGATAAAGACAAACTCGTTGATGATTTTCATACTGACTGAGTTTTGCCAAAAATGAAAAGAAAGGCTTGCCACCACCCAGGAGACAGTGATCGTACACAGCGCCATCCAGTGGCAGCAGGTGTTCAAGAGACTCGTGAATGTAGTGCGATCGGTTGACTTCTCCCGCCAACATTGCCTTATGATGTCATAGCTGATATCAGCGGAGGGTTAAATAAAGCTTTTTAAAATGTCTTCAAGTCACCTGTACAATGGGATACTTTGGAAAGCTAAGTGGCAGGAAACTAATAGAAAAATGTCCATGGTTTACGTAGTTCTTAGCATGCCAACATTTCCGAAACAATGGTTTTACCTGGCAAGTCTGCTGCCACCTATTGTCTCCTGAAAGTATCCCATTACTGAGGATTCTTTCGGTCAGAGTGCCTCATCCAAAGGCGCTGGGATGAGCTGACGCATGCATAATATGCGTACTGTGGACCATTTCCCCGGACTTAATCTAATCAACCCCGGTCACCTCTTCCTGTTTACGAAAGATTCAACTGTATAGCTTTATTGTGTAAATCTATTGCAAAATATTTACTATCAGTTATTGCTTCGTATTAAAAATAGGGCTCAGTCGCAACATTCTCCTTGTAATTTTAGTTTAAAAAGATCGTTTACATTCCATGGAGCCTCCGCATTGTGTCTGTATACATGTTGTGATTGTGCGCGTTGCGTTGATCATCAACAATCGCCCCCATCATGCATCACTACATCCTGAACAAGCATCAGCCCATCCCAGCGGTCTCGGATGAGACCGGTGGGGACAAGCTATTAATGAGGACCGCGTTATCACAATTTGTAAGGTTATGACATTTTATATCAAGCCTTTCATTTCACATGCCGAAACGATTTCCACTGAAATTGACTTATCTTTTGGGAGTTACTTTTGAAACACATCAATGCATGCAACATGCCCGAATTTCCACAAACCGCAACAATCATGATGGGGCAAATATTTGTTTCGTGAAAGCCGCACATTTGAAATGTAGAATTTATGATAATACTTAGACAAGGTGATCATTACTTCATCGTCATTCATTACGACACATAATTCATGCAAAAACAATGACGTCAGTTCACGTCATACATACACATCGCTCTGTATGGTACATTTTCCTTCCAGGTTGGTCTCCAGGCTGACCCACTTCACGGGACGCTTTCTGTGTGGCGCCAAACGCTTGTATCCATTCTGGTAGATGTCGTCTGCCAAACCAAAGTCGGATATCTTCACCACTAAGTCCTCCCCCACCAGAACATTACGTGCGGCCAGATCACCGTGGTAGTAGCGAGTGTTGGACAGATATTCCTTATGATGAATAAATTAATAAATTACATTTCACCAGTAGCATCGCCAAAGTTTACGTTTGGATCATAAGCTAAAGCTGGACCGGGTACTTCAATCAATGAATAAGAAAATTCGTACTAAACCGACAGAAACGTTTATACTCTAAATTGTCAAGACATGTCAGAACGACGTGACGTCTGCTACATGTAGGCCTACTGCTCAGAAGTAACGGCCCCGCAGATCAGCGCCGAAACTGAGGGAAAGGCAGGGGTGCATCATTTTTTCTAGGGGGCACTGCTGGCCTATCAAAACTGTAGTTTCCGTTTGTATTTTTCTTAACCCTGTGTATAGCCGGTGGCTTGTAGCGGAAGGCACATTTGTTTTGTTGTTCAATAAATTAAGAACCGTTCGGTCAAATCTGGCATATTATATGTAATCCTCTATTAGAACCCCCCCCTTTGAGATAGTATAGTCATCCATGGGGTTTAGTTCACTAACAGGTCACCATAACCCTTTTGAAGTTTGCCGGCGGCAGTCCCCAATGACATGTCCACTCACGAAAAAACATACCATTGAAACAGGTATGATTTTCGCCTATGCAAATTTGTACACGAACCTTGCATTTTATTTCTAGATAAGGTCTGCAGCCAACACAATGTAATACATCTATCATCAGGCTACTACAAAGTCTTTATAGCATGGGAAATATCTTGGGACCACCCCAAACAGACTTAATTACCCTTTAAATAAAAGTGCCTTCCAAAGAGGCTGGTGGGATGAGCCATTTTTTGAGCCTCAGGACGCAGGGACAAGCCCACTTTCAGCTCTCTCGTTGTGCCATTTTCTATTTTTATAAGATAATCTGACTTGAGTGTAAAGACAAATGCATTGTCTCCGTGTAAATTTTTTGAAATTATCATATTGAAGATTGCTTGGGTAGTTTTTAATCTCAAAAGCCCAGATTTTTAATTGGGTGGTGTGGGGTCACGTGCCTTAGTTATACGCCAATGCCACAGATGCAGCGGTCTAGCTGTAATATTATTCACAGTTAAAGCCTTTGATTGGTTAACATATTGTACGGTTGCAATGTCTGATCTCCATTCTTTTGTATCATTACACTCTATACGCTTATACATGTTTCCAAACTAAAATTTCTCTCAAGTTTTTACAAAAAGTGTCACTCACCATTCCTCTTGCAATCTGTCGAGCTATCTGTATCTTGTTTGTCTCCGTCATGATGTACATGTGATCATCATCCGGCCGGTTTTCCTGTTCAGTTATTAGGTGTACATTAGGAGATAATTATACTAAAACAACCAGCTTTTACAGTGAATTACATTCATGCATGCGTACAGACATTGTTGGTTGGCAAACGCCATAGAGTCGTTCACTAGTCAGACGCACAAACGCGTATGCGTCACGCCACCATCAGTCCAATACAGAAGTACGCAATGTTCCCTCATTTTGTCAAACCAGTGGTGTTAGTCCAGCGAGAATTGCAGTTTACATTTCATGGTAAGGATTTATTGTGAAGCTGTTTGTTTTATTTTGAACCATAATAATTTCTGCAGTTAACTCTCCTACAGTGTGATCATTCAATACCATTCACTGTGGTTTCGAATGATAGATGTACTTTGCCAGCCTGTAATCTAATACCATGTGGGAATACATCTATACAAAGAACCCTCCTACTGTCTGACCATGCAATAATTATCATCCACATTGTTTCGAATGGCAGATGTACTATGCTTTCCTGCAGTTTGATGTCAAGTGGCGAATGCTTCGATAAAAATAGTACATAGATAGCTTTATGTACAGTCGTTTTACCATGTACAATACTGAGAGTATAAGGGTTAGATATAAACAATCAAAGGAAAGCAAAAACAAAAAAAAGTCACATGCAATAACGTTGGGATTACATTTTTGTCCAGGACACATTTGAAATGGCTAGAGTTTTTGTTCCGTTTCACGAGCGGTAAATCTCGCTTAAAACAATGATTTGGTTAACAACAGACAGCAGAGTACCAACGTACATTACATCGACTATGCCGAAAATCTGTTTCTGCAGCTTCTTACACAGCAGTTTCGACACACAGGTTATGTGAATATTAGCAGCTCCGTGGTAGCATCTCCGTGGTACCAACACTCTGAGTCGAGAAGCCCGAATATAATAAATTCTTACCTCCCTACATTTCCACAAGAAGTGTAGGAGATCGCCATACTTCATGTACTCTGTGATGAGGTAGTAGGGCTCGTCCACCGTACAGCAGCCCAAGACAGGTAGGATGTTCGGATGGGTACCAATCTCGATGATCAGTTTGATCTCATCAAGGAAGTCCTCTTTCATGGACTGACTGGCGTTACCTAGATGCAGAGAATTATTCAAACATTGCATGTGATCATTTTGGAGCAGAGGACTGGACATTGTACGCCCCTGGTGGTGAGACTGTTAGGTTCTATTGATTTTCGTTTTTATTTATTGTGTGGGCACAAAAGACGTAAAACTATAATGTGTATTAAAACTGAGAACAACTCTGGTAAAGTATACAAATCAAAGGGCAGGTTGCCTTCGGATTGGGCGTTTTGGGCTATACAAAGCGTTTGTTTTGTAATGAATATAGTTGGAAGAATTTTTCCTAGTAGAATTTAATGATTCACATCTCTTGAAATTGTGAGGTTTTTGTGTTATTTCATGACAGAACACTATCTGCTATTTTGTAGAACCAACTTTTTGACTCCACAAAATGGCGGACCGTATTTTCCACTGATTGCCTTTGAAGAGGCAAATTTATGTTGATTTAATCCCTACTCACTAGCTATACAAAACACTGAAGGTGTTTTTGTGCGTGAACAACTCTTGCAAATGATAAGGAGCAATTTCAGACAGCAACATTTTGAGAGATGTGAAGGCAATTTGCGACAGTCTACTGGAACTCCACAGATGCTATGCTCTTTAAAAAGAAGAAAACTCACACTCAAAGGTTTCTTCAAAAAATCCACCAAAATATTTACTGTCTATATCATATTCCCATATTTGGGGTATTATGTTGTGCAGCATCTCTCTGAAGGTACACTGATGGTACTGAAAATCATTACAATGAATTTGTCTGGACGTGAACCTACTATTGAAGACATGTTCAAGGGTTAAAGGTATTGTACACTTTTGGTAACAGCTCAAAATCAGTGTCCACATTTTGTGTGATTCAACGTATGCATGAACAAACAAACATGTAAAAGTTTTAGTCCAATTGGTCATTGAGATCACGAGAAAATAGTGAAAAGAGACCTTATGTGTTTTCTGTTTTTTCAAAATATCGCGCGTAATAAAAACTATTGTTTCACTCATTTCTCGATACGATAGCATTTTAGGCAGAAATATTTTAAGGAACCCTTTCTACCATTACTTACTTTAAATCATGTAAGTTGTGTGTGAATCTGTGAACATTTGTGTTTTTCGATCTTACCAATAGTGTACAGGGCCTTTAACACAGAAAAAACGCTTTGTAACATAAAAACAAAATTTGCGATCCATATATGATAATTTTTCCTTAATTTTGTTTCTTAACACGCCATATAAAAAAAATAAAAATAAAATAAAATAAAAAATAAAAGTCACTGGGTAGTATAGTTACACTTCAAACTCTTGACAGCCACCGGGGAATATTCTTCTTTGTTGTATACACCAAGCACGTATCCTTTGTATACCACTCCGAACTGACCACTCCCTAACTCCTTCTCCAACTTCAGTAAGGTGCGGTCTAGTTCCTTGACTTCGAATTCAGGAAGGCACTCCCTGCATTCTGTCTCTAAAAAGTGAAGAAAAACAAAATGTGATCCTTGAGGTTGTCAAACAAAATGTTCTGTATAATTATAATTATAATTATAATTTTAATAATGTAATTGACGTTACTTTGTTTAGTATAGGTTTCGATGGACGGGTCAAAGCATCCGTCGGTCTCTAAGGAGAACTTGCAGTTGCAAAATATCGCCTACAAATTTTGATAATTCTTACTTTTCTAAATTGTATAACTGCATACTTTATTTGTTGTAATAACTATTTGTAGCAGAATTTGTTTAATTATAGGCTTAAAAACCCTGGGCGACACCATTGGAATCTAAGCACACGCTTACACCACCGTACTGCTTCCAACAGTACGTTTTAGGGAGTCATCTTTTGTGTGCGAACACAATCCCTTTCAAATAGTCTGAACCATCTTATAAGAGCCTCTAGACCAAATAAAATAATTTCCAATCCGTCAAGCCATGTGGGAGCCATCTATGGAAGATATTATTGATTTCAGACAGGAGTGGCTATTAGCCCGAGGCTAAGAAAATTGTTGACAATTCCTAAAGGAATTCTTAAAGAGGCAGTCATCGATGGATACATTTTTTTTATTCAAAGAGTCAACCCAGCAAAGGCACTGAACACGTTTGGTAATTGTCAAAGACCAGTGTTATCACTTGGTGTATCCCAACATATGCATACAATAACAAGCCTGTGAAAATTTGGGCTCAATTGGTCATCGAAGTTGCAAGAAAACGATGAAATTTGTGTGGTTTCAGATAGGAACAAAAGGCTTCTTGCAAGAAGTCTTTTATTATTTTAGTAAGAAATTACCTCTTTCTCAAAAACTACGTTACTTCAGGAGGGAGTCGTTTCTCACAATGTTTTATATCAACAGCTCTCTGTTGCTCGTTACCAAGTCAGTTTTTATGCTAATATTTTGAGTAATTAGTATAATGAACTACGTTGTGTTGTATTTTTGTTTTGTATGTGTGCAAGCACATGAGGATTGTGGTTCACAAAAAAAAAAAGAAGGTAAATGACTGAGTATTAAAGAAACTGGAAGGAAAAGATTTAAGATTTATACGATACAAGGAAGGATGACATTTTGGACATTTCATTTGATAGAAGTTATACTAAAATAATGTATGCCAATCAATGTGTGTGTTGACACTGTACCACAGACACCCTTAGATATAGTAAAGCCAAAAAATTAAATTTTTTTTCCTGGCTACCTTTTAAATTTAGAAATTTAAAAAAACAAACACAGGACACAATTGACACACATTTGTGTGTCAATGTGTGTCCATTCTGTCCGTTGTTTTTATTTCCATTTTTTCCCATTTTATACCACACACAAACATCACAAACATCTCTTTTCATCTGCTTAAGTCAAAAACAAGACAACACAATTGTTTTTTGTTTTTTTTTTTTTCTTTTTTTTTTTTTTCTTATCTGTCTTGTCTGTGTGTCATACATACACATTCAAATAAAAATGACCTTGTAGAGAGGAGGTCACCAAGGTTTTTTTTTTTTTTTTTTTACCAATCACAAATTTAAAATAAAAAAAAAAAAAAAAAAAAACAAAAAAACAAAATTTTATCTCGCTCTCACATGCCTATCTTACAAAGTTATCTTTTGGCCCATTAGTGTGGAATTGCCCAATTACAAAAACGTGTATAGTGCCTTTAATTTGACGCTTTTAATGCTGTTTGGCTAGGTCTCAATAAGGAACTTGAAATTTTTCAGATTTTTAAACCGATTTTATTTTGCCGAGTACACATAATTTCTCTACAAACAGACTGTTCAAAACATCATCGAGTGTTTTATAGCAAACTGCAAAACCAATAAAGTGTTGGGGCACGTACCGCTCTTTTGGATACTTCCTTTATGATGATACATACTAATCTCTTCCTCTCTGGTTCTAATAAACACAGCTTTCTTCAGTTCATCCTCTTTTTTCTTTCTCTTGAAGCAACACCAAGTAGTTACCGACATTGCAATCACAAACACCAAAGCCACGCCTACTGCCAAAGAAGCTGTCAGCAGCAGATGGTCGCTGGAGGGCGGGGCAGGAGTCATCGCGTCTTCAGTGAACGCCACTTGGATAGCCTGTGCAGTGGTTAGTTCTAACGTGATAGGAGGTTTACGTGCAGGTAGTCGTGTTGGTTCATTCCTCGGAATGACCTCCGAGTCTGCTATTTGCGGTACTGTTTTGGTATGGGAACAAAAGTAACATGTTTCTCAACTCATGAATAATCTCCATGACAATAATAACTAATGCATAAACAATTTCAGGAGTTGCTTGGTGGACTAATAGTTTTGGTTTGCAGTAACAGCATGGATTCTAATTTTAATAGGGCTAAATAGATTTTTAGTTCTGAGAATAACTCGCATTGCTTAGATGTGACAAAGGCTGTACTGATTTTCATCAAATGACGCGGAGCAGATTTGGGGAACCGATATACCAATGCATTTTATTGTATTTAGCCCTTATGAACTTAAATTGTTAAAACTCGTCAATGCTAATGTATTAATTTACTTCAGTACCTGGCAATAGTCCTTTGGGAGGGGCCGGTGCTATTGCAGTAAAAGTAAGTGATGCTTTGTAACCATATTGCAGTTCCTGAAGGTTCAGGATAGACACCATAGGAGTCACCTAAATTAATAACAACATATCATGTCAGATATACAAATAAACCTTTACAGATATTTCAAATGTAAAGGACCACTTATAGAGGCCCTTATGTTGCACACACACTACTGTTTGAGTCACAAGCCGTACAGTCTTTACTGTCATGAGTTATTTACAGCGTAAAAGATACTGCGCCTGGGAAAAAAAACCCAACCCTGACTTTCACAGAAAAGCTTCTTGTGTCCATTTCTGTTGAGTCAATTGCTGATCTCAACAGTAAACTAATGCATGAAACAACACATGGTGTACATAATGCAGCGCTGATCGCTACCTAAGTCCGGCTGCTGCCATGGCTGTTGGCTGCAACAGCAACTTTGAAAGAAAAGACCATTATTAGCGATCCGTCCATAGCCATAGCCGAAGCCATAACTCGGAAACGTTGCACACTGACAAGCCACCGCACAAAGAAGACGGTCAAGAGTGACAGCAGAGCTCCTCGATCTTCTCAATGGTGTTTTTTTGCATAGGCCTATGTAAGATGTGCGACATGTAAAGGGTACTTTTTGTACGACACAAAACACAATGGCCACATATTTACATTAAACTTACACGGTTTGAAGATAAAGATGATAAAACGCTTCCCTTAAAATATTACTTGCTGAGGTGCTGTAGTTTTGCGAAATGAGTAAAACAATGTCACGAAAATAATTTTCGTCTCAGGAGATTAACATTATTTGAGCATGTACAACGTATTTACCAGTACTGGTATTTACGCGACTCACCTGAAAACATCGCTCTGTGATTTCACTTTTTTTTCTCAAAAACTTGACAACTAATGAAGCTGAAACTTCTACAGGTAAATTATATTACATACATCTTCATTCACAGTGAGTAGGGATTCAGGTCATGGCCCCCCCAAAATGATTTACAAAAGTACCCAAACCCTTTAACACATAGTTAAAGGAACATTACAGAATTGTTTTTTGCTAACAAAACAGTTGCTGGCAGTGTAAGCACTTTATATAATCCACCATATACATAAACTAACAAACCTGTGGAAGTTTGAGATCGATCGGCCATCTGGGTCACGAGAAAAAAGTGAAAAAACCGATTACACATTTGCATGTGTTATACAATGCATGAATAAAACGCCCATGAGCGATAAACTCCAATCGGAAATTAGTTTTATTTATTTCTCATCAAATATGGCATTTCAGACAGAAATATTTATAGGGATGTTTTCTACTATCATCATCATTAGACCGTGTAAGTTTTATGTAAATCTGTGATCTTAAAGAAAATGTTAATTACCAGTTCTGTAACGTTCCTTTAAACATGTCATCATGAAGTTTTTAAATTATACTTTTACTATGGATCTGGTGCTTTGCACGCAAAGTTAATATTTTAACATTAAAGCCAATAACTATTGACGTCCCCAACTATACATTTTTATGGGGACATGTTACCCCCTCCCCCTGCTGTTGGTGTCAAAGTGCTTACCACAACAATAATGTGGGCTAACTCTCCAGCGTTTCTCGTCGAGATACATTGCTACAGCGCCTTGAGGCGGAACCGATCTGCAACTGTTTGCGCTTTATAAATCTCTGTTTATTATTATTATTATTACATTAACGTCATGCAAAAAAAAAGAAAAAAAAGAGAGAACAAAAAGAGAGAAGCTGGCAGATAATTTTATACAGTGGCGTATCTTGACATTCTTAGGGGGAGGGGGGGGGAAACTCATAATGTTGGGAAACGTTCACCAGTACACATTTTAGATCGGGGGGGGGGGTCGTAAAGTGTTCTCCACTTCCGTTACCCCACAGCAGAAAGTGTACTTACGTTAAACTGATACTCTTTCTGATCGTCTAGATCCTCAATGTAATACTCGTAGGCAGAATCCCAAGGGTCAGTCTCCTGCATTAAAAGAAAAGAGAAACAAATCAGCTCATGCCAAAACAATGTTTTACTTTATTCTCACAACGATTGTTATGGATCGGAGTCAACCCGGGTACTTCATTATTTTGTTAATTTGAATATTGCTTAAAGGAACGTTACAGAACTGGTAATTAAAATTTTCTTTAAGATCACAGATTTTACATAAAACTTACACGGTCTAATGATGATGATAGCAGAAAACATCCCTATAAATATTTCTGTCTGAAATAATAATAATAATATGACGTTCTTATAGAGCGCATTTCAGTTCTGGGAGAACTCTCAATGCGCTTTACATACATTATTACCCCTGGTCACTGGGCCTTAAATCATTCCTTAAACCATCTCAGCTCCCTGGGGAGTATACAGCCTGTGCAACATTAATGCGCTACTCGGCTAAATCAATCACAAGAACCATCTCTGCCCTCACAGGTACCCATTTACCCCTGGGTGGAGAGAAGCTTATGGTTAAGTGTCTTGCTCAAGGACACAAGTGTCACGACCAGGATTCGAACCCACACTCTGCTGATCAAACACCAGAGCTTGAATCCGGCGCTCTTAACCGCTCGGCCACGACACCCCGAAATGCCATTATTTGATGAGAAATAAATAAAACTAATTTCCGATTAGAGTTTATGGCTCATGAGCGTTTTATTCATGCATTGTATAACACATGCAAATGTGTAATCGGTTTTTCACTATTTTCACGTGACCCAGATGGCCGATCGATCTCAAACTTCTACAGGTTTGTCAGTTTATGTATATGGTGGATTATATAAAGTGCTTACACTGCCAGCAACTGTTTTGTTAGCAAAAACCAATTCTGTAATGTTTCTTTAACTACGGGAGTCGATGCTTTACCAATGTCTTTTTTTAAGCTCATGGTATTCTTCTTTAAAAATCTAAATATTCATCTTGAAATTTGAATGTTAAGAAATGATAATAATGTTCATGAAAAAAATAAACACACATCAGTGAGTTCTCAATATACCTTTAAGGCAGGAATGTCGCCATCGCCCCCAAGGTTACCACTATTTGGCTGGTCAGTTCGACCCCACATTGCCTTATACAGTATCACGGTGCCAATGGACTGTACAGGTCTGTTCCAAGACACTGTAACACCAACAAGGCCATTGACTTGCTCCTCCATCTTGACGACGCTCAGATTTACCGGTTTGCCAGACGTCTGTACCTCTGTAACAAACCGTAATTGCAATATTTTGAATTAAGTAGAAAAAAAACAAACAAACAAAAACAAACCCAAACACCACAACAAACAGACACCCCAACAAACCAACAACTCTCCCCCAAAACACATATTCGACCTCTTTATATGCATATTGCCGTTACAGAATGCTACAAATTCTTAGTTTTTCTTATTTTTTGTGAGTGAAAAATGTTTTAAATTGCATTTTTGTTTTGTTGATAATGTTAGAATGGAATTCAATACATTGTTTCACACAGCTTGATGATACATATAAATGTGATACTGATTTTACGATTCTCAAAGTGCAGGTTTGCTGTAACGGACGTTAGTTCCATAGATATATTATTTGTATAACTCTCAATAAACTATCAGTGGGAGACTTTGGGACGCTAGGTGGCAGCAGACTTACAGGGTAAATTTCCATTGTCTACGTAGTTCTGAGCATGCGCACATTTCCGAGAACAATTGGTTTACCTGGTAAGTCTGCTGCCACCTATAGCGTCCCAAAAGTCTCCCATTGTAAGTCATTGCGTCAATTGCGCGCGCATATATGTTTCACGTCCAAAGTTTTCGCTACTTCCGGATCCAAAGCTGGCATATACGCTTGTGTGTTATTAACAAACGAATCATCCATTTCATCGTTCGAATGCATTCTTATGACGGAAAATTATAATTCTGAGAAACCTCGAGCCTTCAAAGAAAGATATGTAAAAAGCCAACTCCAATTATTAAACTTTTCTTACATAAATCATCAAAGAAGAACTAGTTCAACTCCTGTATGGGCTTCTGGTAATCAGTGGAGTAAGTTTGTGTGAAATGGGCGTGGCTTACAGTGGAGTTACGTCACACTCACGAACAGGGTATTTTACTTCCCTTAGTCGTTTTCATATAATTCCTCTTGGACGTTCGGATTTCATATTGATATTGGTATTTACGATTACATCTTGTATTCAGGAAAGTTGTTTTCTTTCAATTTTAGGATAGCCAAGGTTAGCATGCATGTTGCACACATTTATTATGCTCGACATGGACCGCGAACAATAAGATCTGAACTTGATGGCTTTTAACACACAATGAATCGGACGTTATGATTGGATGGTTAGTTAGGCACAAAATGGTTTGGCTGACACAATGAATCGGACGTTATGATTGGATGGTTAGTTAGGCACAAAATGGCTTGTCTGACACAATGAATCGGACGCTATGATTGGATGGTTAGTTAGACACAAAATGGCTTGTCTGACAACAATGAATCGGACTTTATGATTGGATGGTTAGTTAGGCACAAAATAGCTTGTCTGACACAATGAATCGGACGTTATGATTGGATGGTTAGTTAGGCACAACATGGTTTGGCTGACACAATGAATCGGACGTTATAATTGGATGGTTAGTTTGACACAAAATGGCTTGTCTGACAACAATGAATCGGACGTTATGATTGGATGGTTAGTTAGGCACAAAATAGCTTGTCTGACACAATGAATCGGACGTTATGATTGGATGGTTAGTTAGACACATAAAGGCTTTTCTGACAACAATGAATCGGACGTTATGATTGGATGGTTAGTTAGACACAAAAAGGCTTATCAGACAACAATGAAACGGACGTTATGATTGGATGGTTAGTTAGGCACAAAATGGCTTGTCTGACAACAATGAATCGGACGTTTTGATTGGATGGTTAGTTAGGCACAAAATGGCTTGTCTGACACAATAGTCGGACATAACGATCCGTAACTGACGCATATATTCATTCACACCCCCCCCAAAAAAAACCACACACAAAACCCCCCCAAAAAACAACCCCCAAACCAAACAAACAAACAAACAAACCCGTTTTGCAAGGCAGGAACAACATTTACAAATATATCTTGCTCATTACTTTTTACTACTAAACTCCGCTTCGCAAGTAAGTTTCCCACCATTGCATACAAGACCTACGAAATATTAACGTAAGGCCTCCAAATTAAAAAGACGTATGGTTAACGGTAAAGTGGACTAAAAGATGATTGATTACCCAAACCGCTGCAAAACTCCACGCTCCCTGTCTCCTCGTAACAATCTAAAACATATAAAACAACAAACTATTTTAGTGTTTTTTGTGTGTTGAGTCTATACACCAATCCGGGCGCGCAAGTGCTGGGCGCCGCGCGCGCCATGCTGCGGCGTACATGTGCCTATTTTTGTGCACAAAGACACGAGAAAATCGTTTCCCTTTTCTCTTTTTATGCGAATTGAATGTCTTCCTCGACAATCTATGCAATTTCCCTGACATGGCTGCATGATATAATGATGTACTACATTCTTGATAATTTTTTAAAATTAAGCAGAAAGTAAAATACTGAAATTCTGACAAAATACCTTGCCGATGCAACGCATTAAAGGCAGTGGACACTATTCAATTCAATTCAATTCAACTCGACATTTATTTCCATATTGGTGAAAGAAAAAGGAGAACAATAAACAAATTTGAACAATGATTTAAATCAAAAAACAATCAAGAACTGATTTAGAGAAAAATAAATAAATAATGAAAACAAGAAAATAATTGACTTGAAAATAATATAATGAAATGGATACGGATTAAACCAATATGGGGGCATTTTCAGAAGCCAAAAGGAGGCTTGTATTGAAATACCCATCTGACAAATACAAAACAAAACAAAAAACAAACAAATATTAACATTTTAACTTAAAGAGGAATACGTTAAACGACGAAATAAAGCTGATGAAAATAAAACTAAAACAAAGGTGGTAATAACAACAATGATAGAAGGGGTTTTGAATAGGGACGACATGAATATTATATAACTCCACAGATTGGTAATAAGGCAGGAATGCATAAAAGAAAGGAAACTAAGCCGAGTATTTTGAAACCAGCAGTGTTTTAAAAGTGGATTTGAACTGACCCACAGACGGCTGGGCTTATAATACCTTGTCAAGACCATTCCACAGCCGTGGCCCCTGAAATCTAAGTGTTCTGATAGTGTATGCTGTGCGGGTGAAAGGAACGTAAAGATTGTTAACAGAACGAGTACTGTAACCATGGGTATCGTGAACTGCTGAAAAGTAGGTTGAAAAGGTAGAAGGAAGAAGTTTATTTATGTACCTATACATGAATATCCTGATGTGAAATTTGTTAATTTCAGTAAGAGGTAATGTGTTCAGCCTAGAAAAGAGTGGTGCGGTATGGTCCCAAGGATGTGAAAGTGTGCAAATTCTAATGGCTCGCTTCTGGAGTGTTATCAGAGGAAGCAGTTGATTCTGGCTAGAGGATGCCCAGACAATATTACAATAGTTGAGATAGGGAAGAATAAGAGTATTATAAAGAGAAAATAGGGTGGATGGAGGAAGAAAAGCACGTAGTTTAGACATGACACCTATATTTTTGGAAATAGTCTTGGAAACTGAAGAAATGTGGTCACTCCAGGTAAGTTTGTCATTTAAGATAACGCCAAGAAATTTAGTAGATTGAACCTGACTAATGGGAGTGTTGTCGATATTGATAGAAGAAGTGTGAGGATTGGGATTATTTGTTTTACTGAAGAATATGCATTTGGTTTTACCAGGATTGAGAGAAAGTTTGTTGGACTTGAACCAAGAGGAGACTTTAATAAGCTCAGAATTGAGAGATTGAGTGAGAGACTGAAAAGAAGAATCAGAGTAAATAATAGTGGTATCGTCGGCAAATAAAAGAAAGGATAGCAAAGAGGAAGAATTTTGAAGGTCATTAATATAGACTAAAAAAAGAAGAGGACCAAGTATGAAGCCTTGAGGAACACCATGAGTGACAATGTCCCTGGCTTAGGGAAAATTGGTAATTACTCAAAATAAATATTGGCATAAAACCTTACTTGACGAGTAATGGGGAGCTGTTGATAGTATCAAACATTGTGAGAAACGGCTCCCTCTGAAGTAACGTAGTTTTTGAGAAAGAAGTAATTTTCCACGAATTTGATTTCGAGACCTCGGAATTCGATTTTGAGGTCTCGAAATCAAGCATCTGAAAGCACACAACTTCGTGTGACAATGGTGTTTTTTCTTGCATTATTATCTCGCAATTTCGACGACCAATTGAGCTCAAATTTTCACAGGTTTGTTATTTTATGCATATGTTGAGATACACCAAGTGAGAAGACTGGTCTTTGACAATTACCAATAGTGTCCAGTGTCTTTAAACTATGCGACTATGCAGTTTCCGCGTCTATGACCCTTAAACTCACCTAAGACATGCACCGTTTTCAGGATGATTCGGTTTCTATTTAGTTGCAAATATTTGTGGTCAGTGATCTACATTGGTATATCATGATGTCCTGTCAAGGAAATTGTGTAAGTCGTTGAGGAAAACATCTAATTTCCATAGAGAGTGAAAAGGAACACGATTTCCTCATGTCTTTGTGCATAATCTGGGCACTGACGACACCGCAGCAGCGGCGCGCGGTGCCCAACACTTGCGCGCCCGAATTGGTGTATAGGCCTTCACTCGAAAGACTTCCGGGTCAGAATTGATCCGGATTCCAGGTCGCAGAGAACCTGACCCATTTTCTAGGTCAGTACAACCCGGAATCTGTGTAAAACTACTGACACAAAGAATCCCTGTCAAAATCCCATTTTAAAACCAGTTCCCGGATCAGCCTTTGACCAAGATTCTGTGTCCCAAACAGGGGACAGAATCTGGGTCCATCCTGACACGGGAGTGTAAATCAACCCAATAGCCTCTAATACGATTGGTGTTCCTTCTTATGAAATCACAACTAAATATCTCATTCCAGAAAATATTTTTTAAAGGCACTGAACACGTTTGGTAATTGTCAAAGACCAGTGTTCTCACTTGGTGTATCCCAACATATGCATAAAATAACAAGCCTGTGGAAATTTGGGCTTAATTGGTCATCGAAGTTGCAAGAAAATGATGAAAGAAAAAACACCCTTGTTGTACAAATTTGTGTGCGTTCAGATAGGAATAAAAACTTCTTCCAAGAATTTTTTTTTTATTTTAGTGAGAAATTACCTCTTTCTGAAAAACTACGTTACTTCAGAGGGAGTCGTTTCCTACAATGTTTTATACTATCAACAGCTCTCCGTTGCTTGTTACCAAGTAAGTTTTATGCTAATATTTGTTTTGAGTCATTACCAAACGTGTACGATACCTTTAAGGAGACGTTTTCTTACCTGGTGAGAGTTCGTCCACAAAGGACTCATCTAAATTCCACTGCATCATATTTCCGTCAATGGTACGGACCTGAGTAAATTGAAAACGTAATGTTGGACGATGTTGAAGTGTTGGTTTGAACAAATTTCAGCCCGGTTCTTTGAATCTGAATAGAGTTGTTCAAAAAAAAAAAGGACTTTCCCAAAATACACCATTTCTGGGATTCTTTGTTATTAAACCAAAAAAATCGGATATCGATTCTGTGAATAGACGCAGAATATGACGGAACGAAAGAAACGGAACTTACGGTCAACCGGTACAGGAACCCGTACTCGACGTCAGAAAAGGTTGTTGTATTCTCTGACTAAGGGAAAAATTCAACATTGAGAATCAAATAATTATTTGGAACCTAAACAAAAAGACAAAATCCCAATAATTCAGAGTAATTTTACCTCACAGTGTATATCTTTCTTTAGTAATGTGTTACACGGCTTTATTTTACATTTTGTTTGTTAATATAGCTGATTTATTCAATAACGTTTACCCTAGTTAGAAATGGAGCCATCCATGCAAAATATAATCTTGATTTAACGTGAAGAGAAAAAATTAAGGTCACATTAGTCTACTTCTACTTTAAATGCAAGGATAACTGTATCGAACAAATCAGGTAAACATCTTATAAAAATCATGACTGCATGAACACACCATGATGGAAATAACATTTTTTATGTAAAGCCTTGTAGCGCAACTGAATGTTCTGTCGTTTCGTTTTGGTTGCGTTGGAAAGTAATTTCACTTTGAAAATGTCTAATCCTTCCAACGAAACGAGTTTCACCTGACAGAGAAATCAAATTGTTGACCGAGAATGAATTGTTTGTTTAGCGTGCCCCGCGGCTCATGGTTCCACCGAACGCGTGTCCACACTCCCCCCGTATAGACACGAGAGCCATTTACTCCGCCAAATACATCACGTTATCGCGTATTCGATAAAGCCTTCGGACGGTATTTGGAGTGGCATGTAATTGGCCAACGCGGGATCAATAGTAATGCTGTTATGATTATTTTCCATAAAAAATCGACTGGGGAAAAAGCACCACGTCATTACAGGGCCGACAAGGAACTGCAAATCAATAAAAGAAATCGTATACAGGGGGACAATATTGGTTTGACTAATCTAGAATAGATTTACAAACGAATGCGTAAAAAACCCAAGGTATCTTTTCATTTTGAAAATGATAATGTTTATGCACGATTCGATCAAAATGGGAATAAAAGGTGACTTACTTTCCTGAGCTGACCGTGTGCTAATACTAATACACTTTTGAGCATATTTTGTTCCGTGTATAGTAACATGTTTGAACTGTATTTAGTGGAAGGTAAACCTGCCCTGCAACGTGAAACCAAACTGATCGGATAAAGCTCGTGAAAGTTAACCATTGTACCAATGAATTTCTTGCTATCTTTTTCTGCACGCATGAGGATTCTAAACAATTATAAGCCTCCAAAACCACTTCTTAACATTAACATTTCCCCAACAGCCTGGGTTCGGTTTACTTGAATGAATAAATATGCAACACGTCCTTAATAAAGTCTAGACCTTCCCTTTCTTATTCGTAGCAATGAAAGAATGCTCAGCTTGGGATGTTTCAGTTTTTATTGGACCTTTCCCTTAAAGGCACTGTACACGTTTGGTAATTACTCAAAATATATATTAGAAAAAAACTGACTTGGTAACGAGCAACAGAGAGCTGTTGATAGTTTACAACATTGTGAGAAACGACTCCCTCTGAAGTAACGTAATTTTTGAGAAAGAGGTAATTTCTCACTAAAATAATATAAACTTCTTGCAAGAAGTTTTTATTCCTATCTGAAAGCACACACATTTGTGCAACAAGGGTGTTTTTTCTTTCATAATTTTCTTGCAACTTCGATGACCAATTGAGCCCAAATTTGCACAGGCTTGTTATTTTATGCATATGTTGGGATACACCATGTGAGAACACTGGTCTTTGACAATTTCCAAACGTGTTCAGTGCCTTTAAAACACCATGGCACGCGTAAGTTTCCAAAAATCATCGTTCCCTCTTTCCACACGGAGCACGGTATTCCCAAGAGCAATTTGCTTCCGCGTCATTCGAGACCTGTTCTTTAGTTCGTAAGTGGCCAGATGGATACTGGTGCTCTTGAAACAATCGAAGGCTACACAGGACCTCTAGAGCACCCTTAACACCCCAGACGGACCACGGACAGCTGGCAAAAAAAAAATCGTTTAGCAGTCTCCTCAAAGACACTATAGGGACTAGGAAAATGCAATATGAATCACTAAACGCATGCACTCAGAACACAGATTTTAACCACAGACCTACTTCCGTATACGTAATACATTGTTTTCAAACATGTATGCAAACCGATGGAGGAACGATTAATTAGAAAAGATACGGGATGGAACGGAGGGGCGACTTGGGAAAATATGTTGAAAGAGTCTGGAAATGTCATCGGGGAGAACCACTATGAGAATACAGATCCAGGTACCGTCTAAAAACAAGGTTTTTGCAAAGTTGTCAAAAAATGCTCGTACAAATTAATCATAGCTTTAAAAAAAATCAATTTAAATCAGTTTCGAATTTGATTTCCATACTTCTGTGATAATTTCATAGATGTGTAATTTGCATCGGGGATTAAAGAACATTATTAAGTTTTACCCATACACCGATGTGTGTATTTTATTTATTTATTTCTTCTTTACCCTGGGGAGACCTCTCAGTGAAACACTGTTTTTCAGAGGTGCCCAGCAGCTACAAACACACACAAAAACTCAAATTAACTAATAAAATGCCTCAGAACACATTATTTAAAAAGATAAAAACAGCCAAATTGAAATAAAGGCCACGGAAATACGACAACAACACAGAATCGTTAAAGGGACACGTTGCCTTGGATCGGGCGAGTTAGTCTATCAAAAGCATTTGTAACCATTTTGACTCCACAAAATGGCCGACCGTGTTAGTTCACAATGTAAAAGGAAAACCACGCAATTTCGAGGCATATTTGTGTGGATCATTGTAATCTACTTTTATAACGTCTTTCTAACCATATGCATTTTATAACAAACGGTTACAAACGCTTTTTTGTTGACCAACTCGCCCGATCCAAGGCAACGTGTCCCTTTAACCACAAGTACAACAATTAAAAATCTGGGCCAGCCAGGAAAACACCAGGAAAGCACTGTATGCTCAGTACTTTGTCATGTCCTGTGAATTTTTTTTCCACAGGACTCGGCAAAGTACTGAGTATACAGTGTTTTACACACATCGGTGTTGGGTAAAATGTTTTTAAGTTACAAACCCATGCAAACCGGCGTAAAACAAAAAAAGCAATTAACTATGTATTGAAGCGAAATAAAACATGTATATAGAGCATTGGGCTGCTTAAATATAGGTGACGGTTTTAAGTACACATACAAAGAAAGAAAGAAAGAAAGAAAGAAACAAACAAACAAACACAAACAAAGGACAACAAGACGAGAGCCACGATGAGCCTAACTTACTGAGGATCAAAAGCGTTCAAAATATGTCATTTTGACGACGAGTTTTTTGTGCCAAAATGATAAACAGAAAACAATTTACGTATGAAGAATAAAGAATTGCAAGTTAAAAATAGGTTCATAAGAAAAAGGAAGTGCTTCCAATTTAGTTACGAGCCATAATTTGATTTGATTATTTGGAACTGATCAAAGTATAACAGCTATTTGCAGAACGATCATGAATGACAATGAAACAACTGGCAGGAGGGAGCCCCTGTTGGTCAATGTTCTATACTAGATGTCCAACTTCAACAGGTTCACAGTGCTAAGTTATTAGGTGTCAGCTTCCAACTTAATTTGAACTGGGATATGCACATTGTAGACATCGTTAGTAAAGCCAATATGAAACTTTATATGTTGAGGAAGACTGGTCTTACTAATAAGGAACTAGTGACTGTGTATATAAGGGTTATTTCAGACCCACCCTTTAGAATATGCAGCTCCCTTGGCATTCAGGTATTTTTCTCACTCTTTCTAACCAATTAGATTCCATCCCAAAAAGAACGTCTCGCACCATTTTAGGCAACAAATATACTCATTATGATCAAGCATTAAGTACGTTGGGTCTTGAACCTTTATAGACGAATCGCGCTTGTACACTACGTTTTTCATTAAAGGCACTGAACACATTTGGAAATTGTCAAAGACCAAAAATAACAAGCCTGTGAAAATTTGGGCTCAATTGGTCATCGAAGTTGCAAGAAAATGATGAAAGAAAAAACACCTTTGTTGTACAAATTAATTTGTGTGCTTTCAGATAGGAATAAGTTTTTATTATTTTAGTGAGAAATTACCTCTTTCTCAAAAACTACGTTACTTCAGAAGGAGTCGTTTCCTACAATGTTTTATACTATCAACAGCTCTCCGTTGCTTGTTACCAAGTCAGTTTTTCTGTTAATATTTGTTTTGAGTCATTACCAAACGTGTGCGATACCTTTAACTTCTTTGGGTCTGGAACCTTTATATAGGAGACCCGCGCTTTTACACTACGTTTTTCATTAAATATATTTAATGAATGGTTTGTCAAATCCAAAAGCTCTCATTCTATGAATCTTAGACCAAAACAAAATCTTCATGAAGTTCCATGTAAAACTGCTCTTCTTAACAGTCCGGTATCCCTACTTCAAAAGACTTTTCAATAACTCTCTCAGCTCACTCCCACCATCCTTGTAATTTTGTGTGTGTTTTTGAGTTTGTTATGTGGTTTATCATGTCTCCTCTATATGGGTGTGCTTCTTACTGTGCAATATTTTTGTATGTTCCTTGTATGTTCCTTGATTTCTTAATGCTTCTTTGTAAGATTCAATCTTCAATTGGTTCGTACTGTTTACTTTTTAAAAAATCTCTTTGTTTTACTTATATTTTTATTGTAAACTGTTTTGTAATTCAGCCGGTAGGCTGCAATGTGCATTTTTTAAAATAAAAAACATATCAATGATAATAATAATTCATCTTAGATTTCTGACTTGTAATTTACGATAAAACTCAGTAGCTTAGTTTCTGAGAAACCAAACTCGCACCGTCGAGTTTCCTGCACTCTGTCAAGGGCATCACAAGGTCAGCGATTAATTAGTGTTCACAAATCCCGTCTAATGAATACACAATAGCATAAGATTAAGATAAATACTTTTTTTTTGTTGATGAGGTAATAACACTTCCTTAACCACACAACTCCCAATAGATCATGTGCCTTTTTTTAACCAGTGACATTTTCCAGTGTAATTCAAGTTGCTACCAGGAACGCCAGCTGCAAGGAGTAGCAATTTCAGTGGCTTACAAGAGGAAATGTAGCCCCTCATCCCTCTTCCCCCCGAGACGCCGGGAGGAGAGAGGTAGTCAATCTAGCGAATCACCCGGGACCTTGTGTCTGTTTATCCCCGCTGCTGACTATCGATTATCTCCGGTCAGGGGATGAAGACAACTCGTAAACTCTTGCCAAGTGGCTGCTTGCGTTAACGAAGGTTTGGCTTAAACGTCTGAACCAATTTAGTTGATGGGGGATAATCTTTAGAATAACATTCTTATAGATAAGTGGAAGAAATTAAGGATCGTCAAGTGCATTTGTAATTAAGAAGGTAGTTGGAAATATTCTACGTAAACAGTAGCGGGCATTATTTTATTATATGACAGAATGAACAAGGATCGGGAATGCCCGGGACTATAAGAACAATTAATTTCGTCAAAATATAAACATTATGGCTACCAAAGTGGAAAATGTTAAACAAAACGGAGAAACGCCCTGGGTAGAAAGAACAACAAAATTTGGTGCTACGGGATAGGTGTTTTTATAGTGAAATGTAGGTTAAAGAAAAACAAATATATGTTTGAAAACAAATCATTACTCGCAAGGAACAAGATGGAAAACAAAGCGAACAGAAGTATAACAGAAATATACAAGGAAATCATTTTTTCCCACAAAACATGCAACTTAATTACCGTCAGAGTATAAGAAACGTCTACATTACAGTCAACGATTAACGTTTGTCCACTAGATGGTGATTTCTGTAGTTTCACTCCATATCCTGTGAAATCACCCACTGCATGAAAATAAACACAGCAGCACACTTAAACTATTGGTTTATGATCAATACCACCAGGGCCCAATTTCATAGAGCTGCTCAAGCACAAAAACTAGCTATAGCACAAAATAATTATGCTTACCAGAATAAGGTTACCGGCCAAACTACCATGTCACATGTACAATTTGTGACTGGTATCCTGCTCATTTTTGCTTACCAGAAAATTGTTAAGCACTATTTTCTGCTTAAGCACCTCTATTAAATTGGGTCCAGGCGTGCGGTACTTAGACGTAGCCACACCCCTAAATTTAACCCTTGCAGTCTTAAAACTCTCGAGTCAGAATTGACCCGGGAGTCTGACCCATTTTTGGGTCAGGTTAACCCGGAAACCTATTATAGATGGGATTTTAACTTGGGATCAGCGTCAGTTTGACCCATATCCGGGTCATTTTGACACAGAGTCCTGGGCCCAATTTCATAGAGCTGCTAAGCACAACAATTTGCTTAGCATGAAATTTCTTCCTTGATAAAACAGGAGTTATCAACCAAATTTCCACGTGATTTTCAGGATAAGCAAACAACAGCTGAATACCAGTAACAAGCAATATGCAAAACACATGGAAATTTGGTTTGTAATCCTGTTTGTATCAAGGAAGAAATTTCATGCTAAGCAAATTGTTGTGTATAGCAGCTCTATGAAATTGGGCCCTGGTCATGACCCAGAAATGGGTGAGGCCCCATGGGACTTGATTCCGGGTCAAATCTGAGCCGGACGTTTTTAGAGGGTGACTTAAATCTAGTCATACCCTGTTTCAAAATGTATTCCGAAATGACGTGTAATCCATACCGTGAACCTTTTATACGAACCCAAATGCAACCCGAACACGATACCAAAAATGTAGCCCCAACCCTATACCTAAATGAAGGTACGGGGTTGAGGCTACTTTTTTGCCCGTGCTACATCTTGGCACATGATATGGGCTACATATACATTCAGAAACCGAATGGTAAAAACAAAGTTATGTTTAAAACGTTGAGTAAGAAAATACTTAATTTAAAATAGAACAAAATGTGTGTGTAATTAAACAATAACACGTTCTGTGAGTAAAACAGGCAATTTACATGAGTTTTGAAAAAGTTCATCAATCGAAACGAGTATTAAAGGGTGTGTACAACATTGGTAAGAATGACAATATAAATGCTCACAGATTTGCACATAACTTACATGGTATAAAGATGGTCATGGTAGAAAACTTCCCTTGAAATAGTTTTGCTTGAAATGCCATAGTTTTTACGAAATGAGTAAAATAATAGTATTTATCCTACACGATAAATTCCGATGGTTTTTTTTGACTGTTTTCTCATGACTCCGAAGACCGATTTAGCTTAAACTTTCACAGGTTTGTTATTTCATGTCTATGTTGGGTCACATCGAGTTTGGATACAGGTCTTTGGCAATTACCAATGTTGTACACACCCTTTAAAGGCACTGTTATTAAAAAAATAGCATCAACACTGACTTGGTAACGAGCAACGGAGAGCTGTTGATAATATAAAACATTGTGAGAAACGACTCCTTCTAGTTTTAGAAAAAAAGGTAATTTCTCACTGAAATATTTGAATCTGAAAGAGACTTCTGGCCAGAAGTCTTTTTCAGGCGTCTGAAAGCACACAAACTTGTGCAACAAGGGTGTTTTTTCTTTCATTATTTTCTTGCAACTTCGATGACCAATTGAGCCCAAACTTTCACAGGTTTGTTACTTTATACATATGTTGGGATACACCAAGTGAGAATACTGGTCTTTGACAATTACCAAACGTGTCCAGTGCCTTTAACATAATATTACGTAAATTTTACAAAATGGAATGAACAAGTTAATAATTATGTGACTGTGCAGTATAAGCTACTGAAGTATGGTGTGAAATCCGACGCGTGCGTAGGGCTAGACAACGTTTCTGTCTTGAATTTCATCTAGGTGCCGGAAAAGGCGTTCAGATAACCTTTTTCCTGGATCAACTGACCCAGAATAAATTTCGCTCTTTTTAATCATTTTTTCTGTTAGGTCAGGCTCCGTGGGACTGGGATTCCGACCAGTCAGTTTTTGATCAAATAGTTTGGTGAGACATGCTTTTTTCCCTACATATGTTTACCAATATAAAGATATGAGGGCTATTAGGGCCCTACAATTAAAGCACTATAATTACAACACAAAGATAGCCTTATTGGACTGGATGACGGTTAGTGTCATTTGCATTCTTCAGTATTTTGAGAACATTTTTGACATCCAAATGGAAAAAACCCCTAAAAAACAAAACAAAACCCCAAAACATAACCCCCCCCTCCAAAAAAAAAAGTAACACTTAAATGTCGCATTTTATTTGTTCACAAAGAAACTTGTACCATTAATTCACCGATTTTAGCAAATCATAAAGCGGATACGAAACGGAAGCAACTTTGTACCGGAAATCTTCGTCCTTTCATTTAGGATCTTCTGTATTGAGCTGCATTATTGCATAAAATCTAGATGGTATCAAAGTACACAATGTAGAAAGGCTTCAACTGTTTCATGAGTGGAGCAAAGAAACCTCTCACACTATTGATATAGCAGAGAGATGTTTTGCTGTTGGACGCACCAAAAACTGCCGTCGATTTGTGCTGACCTTAGCAGACACCGAGGACAAGAACAATAAGTTTTATTATTCAAAACGAACTTGTCCTCATATTACTACGTCCAGTAAAGAACCCACTTACGATTTATACCACTAATTGACTAACGCAACGTATTTGATGAATACAAATGGATCGAATTGCATCCATTGGTCAATCGTGATGTCAGACCAGTCAATCAATTACAGTAAAATAATTACTGCAGGTATCCATTTTTTAAAAGGTAATTATTACATTGCATCAATCATTCATTTACTCATTTGGTCTTATAGACTCTCCCCAACCCACAACAAAATAAAAAATAAAGAAAGAAATAAGTAGGCTAAATATAAATAAATAACAAATAAAAATAAATAAATAAATAAATAAACAAATAAATAAATATGTATATCAACTAGAATTCAGCTATTCATTACCTTATTCCTTCTAAAACTAAAAATATTTAAAGAAATAAAGACAAAAAATAACCATAGGTAAATTTAAAAAATAAATTCCAAAGCGTAAAGAAAACTGTCCTCCATGGATAAGAGTAAAGTTTAAAATGATAAAAAAAGCACTTTGACAAAATGGTATCACTCTAAAAATCCGAATGATATAAAAGACGTTTTTAGTGTCATGGGACATTAGTGGGAAAGATACAGTTAGTTTAAGCCATCCGGTACCATTCATGTTGGATAGAATGTCATTTAATTGACGCTGGAAAAAATCTTACCCGCGGGTCTTTGCCACGAACCAACAGCATTCAGTGTCCACTTCCCTTCTTGGTCACTGGCGTTGTCTGCGCTCTGGGTGTCAAACGTCAGATGGATATCTGTCGGTGGGTCTAGAAAGTGAAATAGTAGAATAATAATAATAATACACAACATTTATTAGGCGCTTAATACGGATGTTTCTAAGCGCACCATTGTCTGACTACAAATTCTTTCCTGCAAGGTATGTGGAGCTAGGTTTGAAGTATGAGGCCCATTCTCATAGCACCATGCAATGGTTTACAAGGTGCTGTGGCGCAATATGCTGCCGATCAAACCAGGAACACCAGGACGAACCCCTTCTCTTTTCAATAAGTGCACTGGGTTCTTTTAAGTGCATTACACAGCACACGGGACCAACGGCTTTACGTCCCATCCGAAGGACGAAGCATGTTGTTAAGTGTCTTGCTTAAGGACACAAGTGTCACGACTGGGATTCGAACCCACACTCTGCTGATCAGAAACACCAGAGCTTGAGTTCGGTGTTCTTATATCCGCTCGGCCACGACACGCCAGCCTTATCTCGCTCTCTCTCTCAATAAAAACACATCAAGTAATAAACCACAAGGAAATATTGGATTGGGTAACATTTCAAGAATTTCGGGTTGAACAAAGAAAAAAATACTATAGCGGGACTTGAACCTGCGACCTCCGGATTAACGTGCATGCGCTCTACCAACTGAGCTGTCTAGCCCTAATGTTAGCGGTCTAAAACAAAAATAACTTAAAGGTATCGTACACGTTTGGTAATGACTCAAAACAAATATTAGCATAAAAACTTACTTGGTAACAAGCAAAGGAGAGCTGTTGATAGTATTGTAGGAAAAGACTCCCTCTGAAGTAACGTAGTTTTTGAGAAAGAGGTAATTTCTCACTAAAATAATAACAACTTCTTGCAAGAAGTTTTTATTCCTATTTGTACACATTTGTACAACAAGGGTGTTTTTTCTTTCATCATTTTCTTGCAACTTCGATGACCAATTGAGCCCAAATTTTCACAGGCTTGTTATGTTATGCATATGTTGGGATACACCAAGTGAGAACACTGGTCTTTGACAATTTCCGAACGTGTTCAGTGCCTTCAAGACGCCATTAATTAAAACAACTTTATAAGACATTTTTGAGCATGTATGCTTTCGGATATTAGATCAGTTTTAATATTTCCTCCGGATGACTCGTCTGTAAAGTTACCTATTCTACCGGTATTGGTTCAAAACCACCCCATTAGGATCATGTAAGTCATGATGATGTAATGCAAACCCATGGACATAATCACACCCAGCGTCAAACCGCTACTAGACACTCCATGCATGTCTAAATTAGAAGCTCGAGCAAGGGTTGAAGTATGGTCCATGGAATTGCAATAGTAAGCGCTTTGAGCGTCTTTTAGCCGAGTTTCAGTACTATGAGTGTTCTATTTTATCCTCATGTTTTGAGAGCAGGGGCATTAAATAAGCTATGACAGGCATACACAATCGGTCAATTGGTTCACTTATTGATCCGCAGATGTGCTCTATTATAAGATCAACAAACTGAAGGGCGTAACAAGGATGATAGATTGACACAGTAACCGATAAACAGGTACACCTATCCATAAAATGAACCCACTGTAAGATTATCTGCTAACCATAGGCAGTTCAAGACAAATGCAGTGGTCTTGCAGATTCCAATTAAAACAAAATAGTTGTTCTCTTTTTCAATTCATTCAGCCTGTACATCAAGATGTTTGCAATTGATGCAGTTTTCTTATTGTGTCTCTGTCAGGTTTCAGGTTTCTATCTTTCGCAGATTAAAACGTAAAAACCATTACACGTTTCTTAAAAAATATGGCCATCGGGAAGCCCCCCCCCCCATTTAGTAAATAACTGTTCTCTCAAGGC
Source organism: Plazaster borealis (assembly GCA_021014325.1). Classification (NCBI taxonomy): domain Eukaryota; kingdom Metazoa; phylum Echinodermata; class Asteroidea; order Forcipulatida; family Labidiasteridae; genus Plazaster; species Plazaster borealis. The sequence goes on from CM037459.1 coordinate 10,123,613, forward strand.
TTTTCTTTAAAACTCTTGAATGTTCAACACAGACACAAACAAGATAGAAGAAAGATATAACTTACGCATGCTGTAGCAACTCATAGCGCCACATTCAGCATATCTGAAAATGGCGAAGAATGTAGCTAAGGCTACAGACAACCTGTGCAATCGATGCATGGCGTGAATAAAGGTGGGGGTATTATCTATATTCCAGTCACATCTCGCACAGCTGATTCCTTAAGATAGCAAATTCCTTACGAATTGTTTGGATATAACCTCTGAAAGCTGTTGAAACCACGATGCATTACCCGATTGTGCTGGCGCTCCTCGGTCTATCAGTACGACAGGCAAGAGGTGCGTCATTAATGCAAATGAAGAGAACGTGGGCATCCAATCACTGTGCTTCGTTCAATATTCTCAAATTGTAGGCGAGCTGATTTAGGATGTGGGGTTGGATGGGTAATGGGGAGGGAGGGCGGGGGGGGGGGTAGAACAAAGCTCGAAGGCCACCAGTATGAATCGTTGTAACCTTGTTCTTGTTGTTATTGAATGTTTGGATGGTTTAACAGTTTGCAAGCAGTAGAGGCTATAGCTATACAGCGTTAAGATTTATGCAAACTGAAGAACAATAATAATGTAAAAACAAAAGGGAAGAAAAACAACTTGACAGTTAAAACAGCAAACAGTTTGACCTTTTCACACCCTTACCTTTATAGAATCCCCTTGGAGAAATTAACAAGTATCCATTTACCCGGACATTGATGCATTGAGGGAAACCCGATCTTAACGCTTTATGAAAAATATTGTAATGACCAAAATACAATTACTGTTGTAGCGTTTCAATATATAGTTTCCCCCCGTAACAATTCCCCGTATATGTGCCAATTTCTCCGCAGTGTAAAGCAGTCGAAGGCAATGCTTTCACCAGATTAAAACAATTCTCAACATTTCACACGAAAGAAAAAAAGTTTCTGTTTAAATTTAACTAATAACTATTATAATTATATTTTTACTACGTTGGTTTCAAAAGAGCTGGTGTGTTAAAAGGGTACATTGCCTTCAAATTTCTCAAAATGTTGCATTTTGGAATTACTCCTTATCCTTTTAAAGAGTTGTTCATGCACAAAAACACCTACAGTGTGTTGTAATTAGTGAGTAGTGATTACAAAAACCTATAAACTGGCCTCTTGAAGTATAGTGGAACACGGTCCGCCATTTTGTGGAGTCAAACATTTGGTTCTATACCATTTTAGCGGACCGTGTTCTGCCATGATGTTACACAAAAACTACACACTTTCAAGGCTATTTATGTATATCATTAAATTTTACTTTTAATATACCTTTCCAACCATAATTCATTTCAACGCTTTTTATAGCCCAAAGCGCCCAATCCGAAGTCAACGTCCCCCTTTAAAATAGTGTCTCGGTTATAAGTAATAGGAAAAGCATTGAATTTATTTGTCGAACTTTCAATACCTAAAGGAGAGGATACATCGTATGTTTCGTGAAGAGTGCGTCCGATCCATATCATCCAGTTTTCAGGAAACAAAGTAGGCCTACAGCAAACAAACAAATAATATAAATTGTCATCAAATTAGAGGATGACTTTTTCGAGAAGCAGAGGAAGTTCTGTAGCCGGCCTCTGTCTTTTCTGCAGATATTTTCATGGTATATGTGCCACAAGTGTGTCCAGCCTGGTTCCTCCTATCAGGGTGTATGAGCGTGAAACCCGACTTTCTGCTTCTTCTCGCCCATACACTCTTGCTTTGCTGAGATGTAGAACAAAGAGCCATTCCAACAGCTATATTCCAAGTATGCTGCATATCTTTGGAACTCCTTGCCTGGTGCAAGTTTCCCCTCCATCCTCCAATCTAGACTGTTTTAAGAGGAATATAAATTCCTACCGTCAGCTCCCCTGGGTTGTTTTCATCTTAAATCTTTTTCTTAATGTAGCCCTTACCAAGAGTGGTTTTTAGCCTTTTTGAGGACAAACTTGCATAAACAGAGGAGATGATGCGCATGTTCAATTGGGCAGATCTCTATAAACAATCAAGTGTTGGGGGAATGTTTCTTTTTACAGGAAACAGGTTTTCAGAAGACAACAAATCACAGAAAGAAATTGAAGAAGCAAAAATGGTAGGCCAACTTTGAACCTGCGATCTCTGGATTAACGTGCCTGGGTTGCACCAATTGAGCTACCAAGCCCTTTGGCGGTCTCCCTATTTTGTCAATATCTTTCAGTTTGTTCAAATCATCAAATATCAACAATTGAACTCATTTAAAGCTTTATTCACGTTACTTGTGCTTTGAATATAAAATTAGTAAATAATTGATCTTCGTTTGAATTTTTAAAACAATAACAAGACGAATGATTAAGGACATTAGAGATTTGAGAACATTCAAAGCCCAGCACTGAAGTTAAATTATGTCACGCAGACAAATGATTCATGAACAAGTTCTCAAAGCGAAACCTATGTACAAAGTATTTTCGTTTGGATACGCTGAATACCCTCACCCCTCTTACTCAGTATTTCTTTGAATTTCTTCTTGCGGGTAACTTGAGACAGTTTGGAATTACTGTGAGTGCTCCTTCCTTGGTTACGGTTTAGACTTATGATCCACTGGTTTTGAGTTTAATCGGTTGTCCCGTTTTCCTGGCGCTTCGATCATACATATCAGAAGGTATTGTTTGTGCTTAATGGAGTATGGGTAATTACCCGCAGTCAGATCAAGAAAGAAAAAGATATCAAATGGAAATCTGTCCTCTGAAACCAGCTCAGATTTTGCGGGAGTTTTTCTTTCATTATGTCCTGTAGTTTCTCTAAATCCTCACGGACATATTTATTTATATTTATATTCAAGTTTGTCCTTCTAACTCACATTTATGATGGGCTAAATTCACGGAATATAAGCATTTCAATCTAAACCACACAGACTGAAATACCTTGCGACTGAATCACTGATCTATTGGAACTGTACCACAGGCCTAATGCCATATTCTGTTCAGTACAAAATTTGTTAAAGTACCGAAAATCTCGTTAAAAAACATGGCCCAATTTTCGTGGGGCAGTTAAGCGCAAAAAGACCCACTTAGCGAAAAATGGGTTACAATTTAAAAATCATACAATTTAAACCGCCCCAGACCAGTTTTCTGCAAATATGTTTTTAGCAAATTCTTTCCTGAAGCAATTTTCTAAATTTTGGGTCAAACAAAGACAATTTACTACATCGGGATTTGAACCTGAGATCTCCGGATTAACGTGCCGGCGCGCTTTACCAACTGAGCCGTCTAGCCCTAAATTGGGCCAAGTTATTAAGAGTTATAATGCCATCAAGTGATGCATATTTGTTATAGCAAAACTCTGCTTTTAGTCAATATAGATTTATCAAACAATTATTATTCAATGTTAAGCAGTACTATTGAACATCGGCTTAGTACTTGACCAAATGAAAACGTCAATTGAAGAAAATATGAGTACATTTTATGTTTCAGTTTTGTTATTGGCGTGACTCTTTTTGTCATCAATTAAACCCATCGGTAATAACAAAATAAAAAAAGGAAAAGAAACAGTACTCCTTTAATACTTCATTTCACGATATCGACAGGATGGTTTACAAAAAGCCAGTCACGTATTGTATACTATGTATCAAGTTAACCCAATGTCTGTATACCGTAGCGGATAAAACGGGTCCATTGATTGCTTTCCCGGGGTAAAATTACTGCCCAGTCCGCAACATGGAAAGGAACTTTTATCTTTATCGCGTGTTAGACTATAGCTGATGATAGGAATATTCCTCCACTGGTTGCGCTATAGTACGGAGCCCCTAAAGGGACAGGTAAATTACAATTTGAAGAGGTAAACAAAATGTTTAAATTATTTCGTTCCCTCGAAATATTATTATATTCCCTCGAAATATTATTTCGTTCCCCTGAAATACTATTTCGTCCCCTCGAAATATTATTTCATTCCCCCGAAATGTTATTTGTTATTTCGAGGAAACGAAAACACATTTCGAGGGGACGAAATGATATGTCGAGGGGACGAAATAATTTTGATATTTTGTTTTACCTTTTAAACTTTTGTTTTACCTGTCCCTTTAGGGGCTCCGTACTAAAGAGTCCGTAGTGCCTAAATAATATCTCTGTTTGTTCGTAGACTGTCTAGCTGTTTGACTCTGACGCCCCGTGAATATTGTTCTCATTCAAGAAAAAATGTAGAGAGATTGGTGCCCCGTAAAGTCTTCATGATTGTAAATTGTCAGAGACTTTTTCTCCATTTCATCGGGACTCTATGTATTGGAAAATGAGTGGATCACAAAACTGACTTTGACCTTGGAATCCATCGTTAACAAATTCTGAAGTTTGAATTAATAATTTTAACAGCAATTTTTATTTTAAAATATATAAACAAAATGATTGAATCATACAGCAAAACAAACAAACAAACAAACAAACAAACTATGCACTAGGCTGTCAACTTGTATGCCACTAAGATTACTTGATCACAAAACTGAATTTGACCTTGGAGTCCATCGTTAACCAATTCTGTAGTCTGAGTAAATAATTCAACAGCAGTTTTGATTTATAAAATGATTGAAGCACATACATAAATAAAAATTGTACCACTGTCTGCCTGTATGCCACTAAGATTACTTTCCTTTCTTTTGTTGTAGTTCAACTGCGGGGAACATACTTCCTGTGCAATTGAGTACCATTGTGTTAAGTATCAAGAAGGAGAAGCACAAGAAGAAGACGAACAAAATATAAAATAAATAAATAAATAAATAAAAAGAAGCGACAGCAGGACAATTTTGAACTCGATAGTCTCCAAATACATAAACCTACTCTGTGGCAATAGCAGGATGAGCCCTTATAAGACACATACCGGTACAGCAAAACAACAAATACAATTGATGAACATGACGAAGCCGATAGGCCTACTATTTTTTGTCCTTAAGGGTGTCATGTTTTAACAATGTCCATTACACAAAAAGTTGATTACAAGTAAACTTGGGTACCACGGGGGCGTTGCAACCAGACAGGTATCTCGCTTAAGTTAAAGGGTCTGTTTCAAGGTTTCAAGGTTTGTTTTATTTCCACAGTATCAAATCTTATACAGGCAATAATGAATATGAACATGTTTTCAATAATAATACAGTTAAGCCAGGTTGATATAGGTTGTGTGTACGTTTGGTAATGACTCTGGAAATTAATGGCAATAATAACTTACTGTAACAGCAGCTTTGGATAGTATAATGCATTTTGAGAAACTTTTCACTCTGAAGTAATGCGGTTATGGAAAAAGATATCAATTTTTATCCCCAAAATTGAATATGAGAAGCGAATATGAGATTGTGTATTCCAATTGCAGATTATTCTTCCTGCGTGGACATACCGCTCCAGATTCTCGACAATATCTCAAAAACGCTACCACCTTTTGAAATCTACAACTATATAGGATTGAAACAAACAGTGGGTTCCAACTACCAGACGTATACAATCCCTTTAAACATTACATTGAGGTACGGGGTTGCAGCTTAATTTAGCTACTATGCTTCAACTAGGCTTCGGACACACGACAGATGAGTGCTGCACATACGAGCGATGTATACCTTGATATCACTACATCGCACGACATTATGTGACTGTTCAAAGGCTTCAGCAGCAGGAGTAGATTACCGGCTACAGATGCAAAACAGTCACGTCGAGTCTAATCAACTGAATATCGTCCGTTGTTGAAGTACTCAAGAGTTTTAACAACATTTACCTTGGGTTTTATTTTTGGATGTTCAGCGGTTTCACGCAATCCATTAGAACAATTATCCACTCTACCTGCGGGCTGTTCGAGAGAGTTTATCTATCAAGCCATCTCGACCTTCAGGGGAGTATTTGCTCCCAGTTTTCTTGATGCTCGATCCCTTTGTATACAAACTCAATGCCAAATAAATTGTAAAGCATTTTTCCCGTATGCAAAAGACATAGCATAGATGCCATATGTATGAAAACGATTTAAATTTCGGATATATAAAATTAACGTTGTTTTTTAAGGGTAAATTGGGTTATCCTTTACTTTTCAGTAAACACACCCGATGCAACCATTTTTAAGTGTCTTGTCTTAGTTTTGCTGGTTAACCTTTTTTTATTTTTTATTTTTTTATTGCAGCAATCGAAACAAGCGAGCATGATTTTGGAGGTCTTCAAATGGAATGTTCTCGACAATTGCTCAACCGGAAACACTTCTCTGAACAATTGGTACTGGTAATCCTGCAGGGTACCAACGTTTTTATTTTTACACTTTAAGGAATATGAGTTTGGAAGAACCTCCACACCACAAATACAATTATGGTAATCAGCCCCGATTATGTTACACAATCGTTCCCCATATTTGATATACCACGGGCAGAGCAAATCAAAGGGCCTAAATGAGTATGGTCGGAATTTGTCCACTGACACCCATCACATCAACAATGCCCATGCATATATTAAGCGCGTAGCAAACCTTCCCAGGAGAAATAAAGGGTGTAGAAAGCATTCCGATCCTAGCCCAAACCTATAATGTTCAACCAATTGCAATGGAGGCCTGTCTGCTGAGGTGACATGGGACTGCTGAGGTGACTGTTTGGAAGGTAAAAACATCATGAATATGCATTCATCCCTGAAGGTTTATCCACCCAGTAATCGGAGGGATTTTGCAGTTAACTTTCAGAGTTAAAATATAAATTAATAACTAACCACTCCGGCACCTCGTCTTTGATAACCTTGATGACGTGTTATCCAAATGTGTGCATGCATAAGCGAAAAGACACTCACCCTAACCCTAACACTGTCATTGATCTCATTCCTAACCCAACCCTAACCCTCAACCCATTCTGTCATTGATCTCATTCCTAACCCAACCCTAACCCTCAACCCATTCTTACTCTGACTTAAGCCCTTATCGAATTTTCATTTTGTTTCGGAGTGGATCCTTTTTTAAAACTAAACTTGACGTCAATAACAAAGGAATTGGAAACTATTCTTACCACCACCCTCAACCTCCCAACCCCCCCAAAAAACCAAAACCCAAAACAAACCCCAAAACAACAACAACAACAACAACAACAACAACAACAATAACAACAGCAGCAGCAGCAGCAGCAGCAACAACAAACCATAAACGCAAATGAATAAAATATAAAATAAATAAATAATACAACTAATATTAACAAAATTAAAATATAAATACAAGTAAATGAATCAATCAATTCATAAAATACATATAACAAATAACTAACTAAATAAATAAATAAATCAGCTGCACAATATTAAAACGCGTTAATCAGTCCCTACTTTTGATTTTATACAGAGTGTTATATGCACAATGATCTAGAGTTAATGAAATATAATCAAGCGCTGTTTTAACTCAGTCTAGTCCCTGACAGATTTGTATTTGATGTTTTCAATGGCATTGAAGCATCGGCCTCATTACTACATTATAGTGCTAATATGTGTTTGCTCTAAATAGGTTAAAATCATTCGCCCGTATGTTGCCTTAATGGAGTGAAACACTCAGCACAAATCATACGGAGATAAATGGCCCATTGTGACCTTCCTATGATGAATTAAAAATATTTCATCCACAAGTGAGGTGTTGCTATGGAATAGGAAGATGGATGAGGGTGGTACGTCTGGTGAGGTCATTGGGGGAGGGGCCTCCGGCTTCTTAAAGGTAGAATCATACGTTGGTGCCCGTTTGTGAATGCTGCGGTTGGTACCCGCTCCAAACGATGGGTGGATTCGACAATCTTGATGAAAATACCCTGATTTTTAATTTGTTTATATTATTTTGTTGCTGTTTTCCAAACAAGTTCACGTTGTACTCAGCTGAAACTGTCACAATTGACTTTGATTGTATCTTTATTGATGATCTGGCCTATAAATCAGCATTACGTTGACAACAATCCACATGACCCTACCTTTAAACCTAATGGGCAATACAGTCAAAATAATTAGTTTTACATTTGTATCGTGATATGATGGATGTATGTTGCACAAGCTAAGCCTTCTTGAAAACAGTCAAACGGGGGGAAAAAGGAAAAAAAGTTTCAACTTTATGACTCTTTTCTGTTCTTCGCTAAATCCTATTTCATTTTTTCCCCTTATATTACTCACAAGGCAGATAATATCTTGCATCTCTTTTGACTAAAAATCATAGGCCAATTTGAAACTCTTTTCACCCCCAGCTCCTTAAACAGCAAACTTTATGTTCCTCTTTTGTTGTGTTGGAGAATTGCCAATCACATAGTTTTTGTCATTGCTTTTGTGCTTTGTAAACTCCTGTTTATTTATCCGTGGTGTCAATTATCATTTGTTGTTGTTGTTGTTTTGTTTTGAAAGGATGAATTGTGATGTGAGTTGATGTCATTTTGGGTGAAATGACTGGCCAGGTAACTTCAACTGAGGGCGAAACAAAACAAAAATACGACAGTACAACATCACTGGAATCATATTAAATTCACTTGAATCAGTAAACGGTTTGTTGTATTTGATTATCACTGTGACTCGATATAAAAAGTAATATGTATAATATATTTATATATTAAGAACATATTTAAGATTTTTTTTTAAGAATGTTTTTATTCACAGACATTAATACACAGACTTTATGAATACATACGATTGCAAAGATTCGATAAGGACTTGGAGCCTATTTTACAAATGTACAGGGAAAAACATGTGGTTTTTGAATCAGTGTTAGCGTTTCCATTATTATTTTCAAAGTCATGACCTTCGAGAGGTGGATAACTAGGGAACGTTCAATAACACGAAGCGCCCGTTAAATTTACTCTGTCTCATGTACTTTATCATGTTATGTTTTACATTTTCTAGTAAAGTTGAAGTTTGTAAATTAAACAAAAAAGTATTTTACAACACAAGGAATATCCCCTTTCTTTGTTGGTACTGTATCGCCTGCAGGACCTACTTGATAGGTGTTTATATATTTTAATTCCTTTTCAAATATACAAAATAAAACCACCACAACACATGTCGTTCGAATTTGCGTAAATCTCACTTTAAATTCAAATGATGTAAAATAGTTTCATCTCATCACCCAAATAAAGCACATCAAGGATTATAATTAATTGACAGTTACAAACTTAATCAAATAAGGCCGTGTGCGAATTGGCGGCTACAACTGGGGCTACGGCTGGATCACTGCGTCATCATGCGTTGAAGTAAATGACGTCCGTATAGCAAAACTCTTAGCAACAGTCGTAGCCGTATAGCTGTAGCCGCCAATTCGCATACGACCTAACTTTTGGAATATTACTCCGTTACTAACATCATCCAGAGAACTGAAGCCTCACTCGTTCTTGGAAACAAAACGTAAACAAAATAGCAAAACATGACATGTCTTAAGGGTGTCTAACGGAGTGAATGATCACATTTTGTATAGTGATTAAACGTTGACATATTTAGTTTTAAGATTGTTCAATATCTCTCCAAACTAAAGTGCCTCTTAAATAGTATACGGAGGACACCGAACTTTAAAGGCACCGTACACGTTTGGAAATTGTCAAAGACCAGTGTTCTCATTCGGTGAATCTCAACATATGCATAAAATAACAAGCCTGTGAAAGTTTGGGCTCAATTGGTCATCGAAGTTGCAAGAAAATGATGAAAGAAAAAACACTCTTGTTGTGCAAATTTGTGAGCTTTCAGATGTAGGAATAAAAACTTCTTGCAAAAAGTTTTTATTATTTAGTGAGAAATGACCTCTTTCTCAAAAACTACGTTACTTCAGAGGGAGTCGTTTCTCACAATGTTTTATACTATCAACAGCTCTCTGTTGCTCGTTATACCAGGTCAGTTTTTATGCTAATATATATTTTGAGTAATTACCAAACGTGTACAGTGCCTTTAAAACCACATTATAGATTACAGACTTGGATGAAGAATATACTACGGAAGAGAAAGACAGAATTATAAGATTTATAAGAAGATTAGTCACATACATTTTTAACATCTCCATGAAAAGCTTGAGGCAGTTTCTATAGAGTTATATAAATGCTAATATTTGTGTAAATACCCTGTAATATTATATCAATATATTTATGAGTAATAACGTAATGCAACAGGATTATCCTTACAGCAGTTTCAACATTATAGAAGCATACACATAATGTACAAAGCTGCAACTTTAAAAATATTTAACAAACGTATAATATGAAACGTTTTTAACCGAAGGCAGAAAAATACATCTTATTTATTTGTAAAATATACATAATATTTGTCCTCAATAATTTGTTTTCTTATTGACTTAAACTTGACATGTCCCTGTTTGAGTAATCATCAGTTAGTGAAAACCAAGTGACAGATTCGGGTTTTGAGGCAATGCATGGTGAGGTATCAATGTATGTTTTTTCCTGGATGTGTAGATTTTGTTCTTTGATAACTTGTCTTGCTTTTTATTATACTGCCGCGGAGAACATTTTGGATTTTGGGAGACGACTTAGTTCTGAAAAGAACTGTCCTGCTTACTTCTACCTGTGCGAAAGGTAGGAAATAGGCCGGGACTACTACTTTCGCTTAGTGGATCGAGGGGACTTCTCGTTATTAACTTCACTGCCGCAGAGTGAGATTTCTAATTGGTCTCAACGTTTCGACTAGCTTGCACTAGTCCTTGTGTGTAAAACAAAGGCAATGTATGGAGTGCTTAAAGGATTTACACATGTGAATGTAAGTCTGATATTCAGTGTCTCTCAATCAATGCAGAAGAGAGAATCAATCAAACAAGGATGACCTGTCATTGTATTAGTTGAATTGCGCCATCTCGTGACGTTCCTTCAAACTAATGCGAGGGTAAGGCCGTGTCCGAATTAGACTGGTCCCCTGTCTTTATCCGCAAGGATAAAGACAGGCACTGGTCTTACACGCCCAATGATTTCATTTGGATAAAAATGATTTCATTGGATAAACGTGCAGTGACGTAAGCTTTCCATATCTGTTTTATGATTGGTCCGAGGTGATGTAATTTGTCAGCTGGCACTTTCGATCGTCTGCATGCAGTGTGTGCATAATGTTTGTACATCATGTAATGTTGTTTTATTCACTATGATTCGTACATGTACGTGTGATTTTACTGCGAATCTCCGTATGAAATGAATGCGAGAGGTCAAAGGTACATCTGGCAGCATCCGGTCAGTGAGTTATCTGGCGTTATTCACGAGCCTCAAAGTTAGACGTCAGATGTTGAGGCCAAGTCCAAATTGGCGGCCCGGCTATCGCCGCGACATCATGCGTTCAATTATAGGACGTCCTTGGCAATAGTCGAAGTCGTAGCCGTAGCCGGATTCGGATATTTTATGCGAATTTTCTGGCGTGAACCAATATATCTCTGTAGCTGCTTGGGCCTTTGTTGATTTAACTAAGATCAATGCCATATTTTCGGCCGAATTGACGGTCAAAATTTAATTTAAATGTTGGGATCTTTCATTGATTGCCTTAAACGAAAAATTCGGTCAAGGATTAGTGACAATAAATTGAAAACAAAAAATAATAAAAGGCTTGGCCAGCCTTAAACCTCAGGCCTCTGACGTACAACATTTCCACGTTACTGCAGTCCAGCTATGAATATTCATTAGATCTATACAATCCTAGACCAGACAGTCTGAGTAGCATGTAGAGGTATAGGATACCTGTACCGTGGCACGGCCCGACTAGAAGCATTTTTGGCCATTGAGAAAATGGTGCTGAACCATCGTATAACACAGGCCACGCGCCAGTTCACACAACCATTTTGTAAGTGGACATCTGTATGGAATTTACCCACCCATGGTGGGATAGCGCGGTTACGTGTGTGTTTTAACGAGTGCTCCTGGTAGGGAGTTTTCTTTTATGCGTAGCCTACATGGAATATACAGGCGGAGGTTCCACAGTCAGTAGTGTGGATATGGCCGGATACCATTAGCGATTTCGGGTTAAAACAATCAGATAGGGTTGTAGGTTCGGATTGAAAATAATATTTTTAAAATCCGTTCAAATAAAGTGTTTAACAGTGATACGAAAAAATCGTATTGACTTCGCAGTGATTCATTTACTGATGAACCACTGACCAAATGTTTGTACAATAAACTACATCATGTATCGATGGATACATGGACACCCAAATCACATTTGCAAATCTAATTGCAAACTAACAACTGAAAATAAAATAGAAAATAGAAAGGGGGGACACAGGGGTTCACTGAGTGAAACAGTATACGGGTATAAGAGATCTCTACAAGGTGCGTTCACTAAAAAGGCCCCATTCATGTTTCCACATTTAAAAAATTACATGAAATGACAGAATTGCACTTTTAATGCAATAGTTGAACTTTCTTTATAAAAAGAAGAAGATACTTTGGTATCTTCCGCAGGACAGTTTACCACTTCCACAGCCTTTAAAATCCTCATATTTTCCACTTCCAGATATGTGCACATACAAATATGGACCGACTTGAGTATAAGTACAATATTATGACAAATAATGGATAATAGTAAGTTAAGTGTTGGCTTCCATCGGCATTAAACAAAATAAAAAATAAAAATAATGAGAGATCGCCTAACATCACAAGGCCAGACGGCCACTTCAAGGTTGGGCTACTCTCAACTGATTTGGGCTAACAAACCAAATCAACTGCCACAAGAGGCACGTTGCAACTTACTCCTGGAGCTGAAACAGGGTTACCACTTCACAGTCCGTAAGGGTGTAGGCATGAGTGTCGTCCATTAGGAGCCTGGCTGGTACCATCCGCTAGGAGCCTGGTTGGTATACGAGCAGAGCAGAGTGCACTACCTTCCCAACTTAAAAGCATGGCTTATAAAGAACTTCGAAGCAAGTTCTGTGGAAAAGCTATTAAACCCACGATCTTACAAAGGTAACAACATGGAAAGTTTAGTTGATTCGGTTCGGCCATCAATAGTTTGTTGATCTCGATCATCCGTCCAAGGGCTACCGGTTCACTCATGAAGTTCATGACACACAACTGTGCCCGTGATCGGCACCGTAATGATTGTTGTGCGGTCAATTTAAACCTCAAGCAACGGTCGTTGTACAGCTCCTTAGTAGTCAAAGAACTAAAGAAGTATAGCTGTCTCGCAACATGCTATTAGTCGTTGACAATCTGGATGTAAGAATCGTATTACTTTTATAAACCACAGAAGTGCACTTAAAGTACTTTTTAAGAAGGATGCTACAAATAATAAGACATTAACGGAACAACAATCCACACCGACAGTCCAACTTCTATACTCCATGAGATAGACCCCTTTATGCTGTACTGCCTAACATTGTGATGTTCCAATCTGCCGAGAAATGAAATAATTTACAAGTGTTAAGTTTTTGGCTCATAATACATAATTTATTGCAAGTTTCCGTTGAAAGTGGCTAGGATGAGTGTCAAAATTGATAATACTTGCAGATATGTAGGTGTCCATAATTTAATAAAAAAAACTTCAATTAATACCGGTTTAAAAAAGTATTGTTTAAAAAACCTTGAACAAATTCTCTCTTTTGCCGTGACCTGCATATTTTAAGTGTCGACCAGATCACCGTACATGAATAAAACTTTTGCTTGCAATTATACTTCGGATAGGAAGGACAACACACAACTTTGCTTATACATGAATCCCAGTTAGGAACAAACCAGGGTATGACTTTTTCTAAACCAGTGTCTGCACATGTCAGGTCAGTACACTTTGGCTTTGCCGCCAAATTTATCCTCGGCCAAGCAATTCAGTTCACCGGTGTATTTTAGTAACCCTACTGTTATACCTATGCAAAGATTGCTGTAATAGTCTATGGTAAAAAGAGAACATCAAAGAATCAAAGAGTGCAACATATTCATTCAAACGATATGTTGATTCAGTAGCTATACATACTCAATGTGTTACCTGACCGCTGTCTACACACTCAACCGTCACGCGAGGCACTTGTTTCCATCCATGAACCTGCAGTGAATCGTATGGAGCATCCTCGTCCCCAGGGCCGCACGGCAGAGGTCTCACGTCCATGTTTTGGTTCTCGTAGGCGTAGGTCGTAGTGGTCTCTGTAGTGTTGGAGACGTTGTCGGCATCGAAGTCTAGCTCATTGAAGTAATCGGAACTCATCTCGCTCAGCATGTTGTCCAGTTTGTTGAAGAGATCGGTAAAGGTTGGACGCAGGTCGGGCTTCTCGTGCCAGCATTCGAGCATGACGATGTATCTTCGAGAATAACACAATAAGTAAAATGCTTTTGTGTCAGTATTTTCTTTCATGGCGATGGTCTTTAAGTTTTTTTTATTTTTGTAAGAGGGCGCCAATATAAAAACCAAGTTAGAGTCAGGGTGCACCACACTAAATAACTCCCATAGCAACCAGTGCTAAATGCTAAATATTCAAATATACTCAAAAAATAGTCAAAGTCTCTCAGCCTCTTGAAAACCAATCAAATATATTTCCAGAAAACTAAACTTCAGATTTCTTTTCAACTTTTGGCAGGTCAGCCGTTTGGAATTTCTGCTAATGACACCGAAAAAAAACACCACCGAAAATGTGCTTTTTCCCAAACCGACTTGCTTGGCGCATGAATTGTGGCCTATTTAGTGTGGTGCAACCGTCATTGTATTCAGTGAACGCATAGTGCGCCCTCTGTTGATGCACATCTCTCTCAAACTAATAACTAATTTCATATTCGCTCGATACCAGCGCCCCATCCAAATGCGCTGGGATGAGATGGCGTAATGCACATGCGCATAGGACCACTCCTTCTGAACTAATAACCACCGGTCACCTCTTTCTGCTTACGAAAGATTCGACTATCAATAATAATGTAGCTATATTGTGTAAATCCATTGCACATAATTTTTGAAATTCTTTGCCTCGTACTAAAAATAGGGTTCGATCGCAACAATCTTGCAACTTTATTCATGAAGGTCGTTCACATTTGTATCAATGGAGCCTCCATGGCTTTTATGTATCGTGTGTGGCGTGTCGTGGCCGAGTGGATAAGAACACCGAACTCAAGCTCTGGTGTTTCTGATCAGCAGAGTGTGGGTTCGAATCCCAGTCGTGACACTTGTGTCCTTAAGCAAGACACTTAACCACATGCTTCGTCCTTCGGATGGGACGTAAAGCCGTTGGTCCCATGTGTTGTGTAATGCACGTAAAAGAACCCAGAACACTTATCGTAAAGAGAAGGGGTTAGCCCCGGTGTTCTTGGTCTGATCGGCAGCATATATTGCGCCACAGCACCTTGTAAAACCATTGCATGGTGCTATAAATGACTAGGCCTCATACTTCAAACGTACCTCCACATATACCTTGCAGGAAAAAAATTGTAGTCCCAGCGCTTTACATCCTCTGGTAAAAGGCGCTATATAAATGTCATGTTTATATTATGTGTAAATATTATGTCAAATAAAAATTAAAGATGTAGGCCGATATTATCAGAAAAGCTTAAAAAGTGTGTCTATTTTTCAAATTTTAAGCATAAAGAGGCTTGATTTTTCACCCCCAAAACGCCACAAGCCCAGAGCTTACGGGGGGTTCGCCCCCTGGACCCCCACGGGGCTTCGCCCCTGGACCCCACCAGGGACCGTCAGGCCGGCCCCTGGACCCCACCCGTTAAATTTTTTTGAGCCCCCCCTAAGACATAATCCTGGGTGCGCCGTTGCATCGTCTGGTTTCGTGGTAGTCACTAACAACCATACTCTGTAACTACATAGTTAACTAAAACGATGATTAACCAGCTATTTACAAATATGATGGGTTATGTGGTTAATTATATTGAAACAAACCTCATAATACGACCAACACATCTTGACATCGTGAAAAAAAACCCAAAGAAACAAACATTCATGGAAATGTTGCATTAAATCCAAGGTGAACATTATTATTATAAAAATGACGTCATATCATCACTGCAACCACAATGCTCTGTCCAGACCCACTTGATGTTTCAACAAAATGCAAAATGATTCTGTTCTTTATCGCGACACTCATTTTCCACACGGACTTCAAAGTACACATTGCACAGACCTAGTTTAGAAAATGTAATGCTTACATTCCGTCTGGGCACTCGTCTGGCTGCTCCATTCTATATCCGTCTTCCAGCTTGCGGACGACCTCAAAACCATCCAACCCAGGGTATGGCACGCCACCAAGGGTATAAATCTCGTACAATACGATGCCGAACGA
This sequence comes from Plazaster borealis, assembly GCA_021014325.1. NCBI lineage: Eukaryota > Metazoa > Echinodermata > Asteroidea > Forcipulatida > Labidiasteridae > Plazaster > Plazaster borealis. Next base: position 10,139,794 of record CM037459.1, read on the forward strand.
CCACCTGGTGGAAAAGCAAAATAGGGATAATATCGGTAAATGTTTTCGTACATCACAGGTGGAAGGATAAAAGTGCAGACAAGTTTTTCGGTTGGAGTTTTGTGACCCTGGCATCCGGATATTATTTTGAGTTTCTTGTTGTATGATATCTGTATCTGTAGCTGTATCTTTCACAGGTTTCACGATCGTTCATATGGGGAAAAAACACCAAGTGCGCCCTCACAGTGATCGTGCGCGATTGTGATTGGACGATGACGGCCGTTGGGTACGGTACGTCATCGCTTTAAAAGACTCTTGGCTATCGGGCTTTATATAAAACATAATCGATGGAAGGTCAACAAGTGTCATCGCAGGCGCACGACTATTAGAAAATTGGCCAATCAAAATCGACGTTTTAAAAGATGGATGTGTAGAGAAGGCTCCAATGCTGTTACATAAGCAACTCTCGAACGTTCATGTTACGTTGTTGAGCTGGGCCATGCTGCCGAAGCTGATACTGGCGGAAATTTGGTGAGTTATTGAGCAGAATAAGTTAGAACAACTAAAATGCAGCTTTCAAAGAATTGTTTTTACATTAAGTAACGAGAATATACATTTAACTTTCGTTTGGTACCCTTTTTAGATCCATTAGTTTCACGAAACTTCTGATTTGCTTGCGCCCATGAAGTGCCTCTTAAAACAGTTGAACAAAATGACTTTCAAAGACAACTTTCACGCAATGCCGATGCCGTGTACACGGCCTAATCCAAAGTGCGTGCGCGGTTTCCCCGATCCTCCGTGGTTGTATGTGCTGGGTTGGACCGTAATTTGGGGCAATTGTAAACATATTTTAGAACATAATTTTAAGGTTTAGCCTACTGATGGTGTGATCAAAATAATATTCACATCATCTTTAACACTTGAAATGTCAATATTCATTTTGGAGATGTTTCGAGTGTATAATTCGAAAGGATGTGGCTTGATTATTGTGGATTTAAACAAAATATTTTCAGGCTGGTTGTCTTGTCATGGCTAAATTGTATTGTCATGATTGTTTATAAAGTGCACCGCGGTGCACCGGTGAATTTACTGAAGGTCGTGAAATTTTAATATAGTTTGAAAATTAATTCCCTCTATTTATATATTAGTTTATCTGTTAAAGGAACGTTACAGAGCTGGTAATTAAAATTTTCTTTAAGATCACAGATTGACATAAAACTTACACGGTCTAATGATGATGATAACATCCCTAGAAATATTGCTGTCTGAAATGCCATATTTGATGAGAAATAAATAAAACTAATTTCCGATTGGAGTTTATCGCTCATGAGCGTTTTATCCATGCATTGTATAACACATGCAAATGTGTAATCGGTTTTTTACTATTTTCTCGTGACCCAGATGGCCGATCGATCTCAAACTTCTACAGGTTTGTCAGTTTATGTATATGGTGGATTATATAAAGTGCTTACACTGTTTTGTGAGCAAAAACCAAATCTGTGATGTTCCTTTAAGTGCATGGATATGGGCCTAGGCCTATAAATATTTTTGTTTTATTTATCTCACCAGGTTTTGAACTGATTTTTCCAGAATAATTATGATTTTCTTGCAATAGTCAATTCTCTGATCTTTGCATTTCTGAAATATTTTGCATTTCACCTACTTTTTAAATAAATTGATTCTGAATCTGGGATTTTTTCACACAAACAATATTAGTGTGCGTACTTACAACCTACAAGGGTATCGGGCTTTATAAAAAACATAAGCGATGGTTGGTCAAAAAGTGTCATCGCGGGCGCACGATTATTAGAAATTTTGCCAATCAAAATCGATGTTTGAAACGATGAATGTGTAGAGAAGGCTCCAATGCTGTTACATAAGCAACTTTTGAACGTTCATGTTACGTTGTTGAGCTGGGCCATGCTGCCGAAGCTGATGCTGGCGGAAATTTTGCGAGTAATGGTAATTGAGCAGAATAAGTAAGGCCTAAAATGCAGCTTTCAAAGTTTGTTTGTACCTTAAGTAACGAGAATATACATTTAACTTTCGTTTGATACCCCTTTTAGATCCATTAGTTTCACGAAACTTCTGATTTGCTTGCGCCTGTGAAGTGCCTCTTTAAACAAGTTGAACAAAAATGGCAACTTTCACGGAAGCGCTGTGTGTATAGCACACGGTGGGCGATGCCGATGCCGTGTGCATGGCATTGTACACGGCCTAATCCAATGTGAGTAATGCGCGGTTTCCCCGATCCTCCGTGGTTGTGTGTGCTGGGTTAGAAAGTATTTTTGGGCAATTGTAAACATATTTTAGAACATATTTTTAAGGTTTACTGGTGGAGCGATTAAAATAATAGTCGCATCATCTAAACACTTGAAATGTCATTATTAATTTTGGAGATGTTCCGAGTGTATAATAATATTCGAAAGGATGTGGCTTAATTATTGTGGATCTAAACAGATGATTTTCAGGCTGGTTGTATTGTCATGATTGTTAATAAAAACATTAAGACCGGCGGTGAGTTTTCTGAAGGTCGTAAAACTCTTATATAGCTGGAAAATAAATATTGTTATTTATTCATCAGCATATCTTTATGTGCATGGCTTTTGATTAGTATACAATTGTTTTTTGTATTCTCTCACCGGGTTTTTGACTGATTTTGGCAGCATAATTATGATATTGGTCACCAGTTGTTTTCTTGTAACATTCAATTCTCTGATCTTTGCATTTCTAAAATATTTTGCATCAAACATTTCACCTAATTTTTTAATAAAGTTATTCTGAGGAGAAAAAAAAAAGCGCCCTTACAGTGATCGTGCGCAATTGTAATTGGACGACGACGGCCGTCGGGTTACGTCATCGCTTTGAAAGACTCTTGGCTATCGGGCAATGGTTGGTCAAAAAGTGTCATCGCGGGCGCACGATTATTAGAAAATTGGCCAATCGAAATCGACGTTTGAAACGATGAATGTGTAATAAAGGCTCCAATGCTGTTACATAAGCAACTCTCGAACGTTTATGTTACGTTGTTGAGCTAAGCCATGCTGCCGCAGCTGATGCTGGCTGAAATGTTGTGAGTAATGGTAATTGAGCAGAATAAGTAAGGCCTAAAATGTAGCCTTCAAACAAATGTTTTACCTTAAGTAACGAGAATATACATTTAACTTTCGTTTGATACCCCTTTTAGATCCATTAGTTTCACGAAACTTCTGATTTGCTTGCGCCTGTGAAGTGCCTCTTAAAACAAGTTGAACAAAAATGGCAACTTTCACGCAAGCGCTGTGTGTATAGCGCACGGCATGCGATGCCGATGCCGTGTGCATGGCATTGTACACGGCCTAATCCAATGTGCGTGCGCGGTTTCCCTGATCCTTTGCGGTTGTGTGTGCTGGGTTGGAAAGTAATTTTGGGCAATTGTAAACACATGTTTGAATGTTAAGGTTTACTCGATGGTATGATTACAAATAATGTTTGAAATGATTTTGTCAGCATAATATTATTGGTCACCAGTTGTTTTCTGATCTTTGCTTTTCTAAAGACTCTTGGCTATCGGGCGATGGTTGGTCAAAAAGTGTCATCGCGGGCGCACGATTATTAGAAAATTGGCCAATCAAAATCGATGTTTCAAACGATGAATGTGTAGAGAAGGCTCCAATGCAGTTACATAAGCAACTATCGAACGATAATAATACGTTGTTGAGCTGGGCCATGCTGCCGAAGCTGATGCTGGCGGAAATTTGGTGAGTAATGGTAATTGAGCAGAATAAGTAAGGCCTAAAATGTAGCTTTCAAACAAATGTTTTACCTTAAGTAACGAGAATATACATTTAACTTTCGTTTGGTACCCTTTTTAGATCCATTAGTTTCACGAAACTTCTGATTTGCTTGCGCCCGTGAAGTGCCTCTTCAAACAAGTTGAACAAAAAAGCCAACTTTCACGGAAGCGCTGTGTGTATAGCACACGGCATGCGATGCCGATGCCGTGTGCGAGGCATTACACGGCCTAATCCAATGTGCGTGCGCGGTTTCTCTGATCCTCCGTGGTTGTGTGTGCTGGGTTGGAAAGTAATTTTGGGCAATAGTAAACATATTTTTAAAAGTTAAGGTTTACTTGATGGTGTATTACAAATAATAGTCTCCTTTATTTCTTTTACCATGTTTTGAAATGATTTTGTCAGCATAATATTATGATATTGGTCACCAGTTGTTTTCTGATCTTTGCTTTCCTAAAGATCACTCTTGGCTATCGGGCGATGGTTGGTCAAAAAGTGTCATCGCGGGCGCACGATTATTAGAAAATTGGCCAATCAAAATCGATGTTTCAAACGATGAATGTGTAGAGAAGGCTCCAATGCTGTTACATAAGCAACTCTCGAACGTTAATAATACGTTGTTTAGCTGGGCCATGCTGCCGAAGCTGATGCTGGCGGAAATTTTGCGGGTTATGCTAATTGAGCAGAATAAGTCAGGCCTAAAATGCAGCTTTCCAAGAATTGTTTTACCTTAAGTAACGAGAATATACAATTAACTTTCGTTTGATACCCCTTTTAGATCAATTAGTTTCACGAAACTTCTGATTTGCTTGCGCCCGTAAAGTGCCTCTTATAGAACAATTTGAACAAAAAAGCCAACTTTCACGCAAGCGCTGTGTGTATAGCGCACGGCACGCGATGCCGATGTAATCCAATGTGCGTGCGCGGTTTCCCCGATCCTCCGTGGTTTTTTGTGCTGGGTTGGACAGTAATTTTGGCAATTGTAAACATATTTTAGCACATAACGTTAAGGTTTACTTGATGTTATGATTAAAATAATAGTCACATCATCTAAACACTTGAAATGTCATTATTCATTTTGGAGATGTTCTGAGTGAAAGGATGTGGCTTGATTATTGTGGATGCATAATATTATGATATTGGTCACCAGTTGTTTTCTGATCTTTGCTTCTTGAAAGAAGTTTTTATTATTTTAGTGAGAAATTACCTCTTTCTCAAAAACTACGTTACTTCAGAGGAAGTCGTTTCCTACAATGTTTTACACTATCAAAATCTCTCCGTTGCTTGTTACCAAGTAAGTTTTTATGCTAATATTTGTCACCGTATGTGGTCAGGGTCAGGGTGCGCAGCAGTTAAATATTTGGGTGGGCCATTGAAATTTAATTTGCCATGTTCAGGGTGTCTATGGCCTGCTTGAATGTATTGATGTCAGGTGCAGAACGGATGTCAGGATGAAGTCGATACCGATATCATGTATCGATTAGTCTAAGTGGACATTTGTTTTAGTCAATCAGCGCTATTCATCCCATTTTTTTTTATCTCCGAGTTGTCCCAATAAATATTTTTTCATAATGTTTTCAGGGACTGGATCTTCCAAATCGTGTATTCGCATTTTCCGAACTGAACAGCGCCATGTAGATCCAAACTGTGCAATAAATACTAGGGGCAACTCAGTCCGAATATCAGTCCCTTAACTCAATACTCACACGTCACTTTTGATCGAGCATGTGCCTTTGATGTTGGTTTCCAAACTGACCCACTTCAAAGGTCTCTTTTTCTCTTGACCTAGCCGTTGATAGCCTCTCTGGTAGATGTCAGCTGCCATGCCGAAATCTGAGACTTTCACCACCAGCCCTTCTCCGACGAGGATGTTCCTGGCTGCTAGGTCCCCGTGGTAATAACGAGTATTGGAAAGGTATTCCTATCGGGAAATTACAGAATAAAACATAATGTAATATCGAGAATTGGAAAGGTAGTCCTATCGGGAAATTGCAGAATAAATAAATGTAAAATCGAGTATTGAAAAAGTATTCCATCGGGAAATTGCAGAATAATTGAATTTGATATCGAGTATAGGGCCTATTGGAAAGGTGATTCCTATCGGGAAATTGCCGAATAATAAAATGTAATTTCGAGTATTAGAAAGTATTCCTATAGGGAAATTGCAGAATAAATAGATGTAATATCGCGTATTGAAAAAGTATTCCTATAGGGAAATTGCAGAATAATATAATGTCAAGTATTGAAAAGGTATTCCTATCGGGAAATTGTAGGGCCTATTGGAAAGGCAATTCCAATCGGGGAATTGCAGAATAATAGAATGTAATATCGAGTATTTGAAATGTATTCCTATTGGGAAATTGCATGACAAATATCATGTAATAATAGGTAAATATTTACGTGAATATTAACGATTTTGGGGTACAAATCATGAATATTTACGTAAATACTTGCGATTTGGGGTAGAAATCGTGAATATTCATCTGTTTGTATTGATAAAAAGAAACAGTGGCAGTTCACTGAGCCACAACGAAGTTTTGTTTCACGGCTTTGTTTCAGGCTAGGCCGGTGTCCCAGGGAAATCTGTCGTCCCCCCCGGAGATTCTGTCCCCATACGGGAAATTAACATGGGCTGGATGAGGAGGATTCAAAATGAGGGCGCTATCAAAAGTAGTTTGTACACAGTTCGCCGTATGGGGGGACAGAATCTCCGGGGGGACAGAATCTCCTGCCACACCGTATCCGAATTGGTAGCTATAGCTACGGCATACAACTGTTGCTAAACGCGATGCTAATGACGTCCTACACTCATGATGATGATGCGGAAATATAGCCGTAGCCGTAGCCTCAGCTGCAGCTGCTTATTTGGACACGTCCTATGGCTCTACGATAAAGTTAGAATGAGAGTACTAAATGGCTGGTGTTATCAAGCCTCATTGCGAGTAATGGGCCGTATTATCGAAACGTGAGATAGTACCCACCATACCACGAGCAATCTGTCGGGCTATCTGCAGCTGGCCGGTCTCCGTGAGGCAGTGGGTGCTGTCTTCGGCTTGGTACTTCTCCTAGAAATCACAAACGAGTTAAAGGCATCGTACACGTTTGGTAATGACTCTGATAATTATTGGCAATAAAAACTTACTTGATAAAACAAAAACTCAGACTCGTATAGAGAAATGTATAATAATGTAATCAATCATTTTATATAATTGTGATGCTTACTTCTTTGTGAAACTTATACTGGTACATATCCGGTAAAGTGGCCACTTGCCAACCTACTATTTCCAGAAAACTCGACTCAAACTCAGTTGCTATGATGTTTATAAATCAACTAATTTACAGAGAATTCTACCACATGCAACATTTATAGAAACTAATTCCTACGTGAAATGCAATTTTCAGACGACTCTTTGCATCGAAAAAGCTTTTCTCGCAAAGGAAACCATGGGAACATGTACAACGTGACAGTAAAGAAAGAAAAGAAAAAAAGAAAGAAGAAATAGGGCAGTTGGAATTGAAATTGTTACTCTTTTAGGCAAGCCTGCGATAATTTGGAGATCCACTCACAGAATGAGCACTTATGTTAGACTCGATAGTTAGGAAGAATTATTGGTTGATCACATTCCCTTGTAAGTCCCCTCTGAAACTGTTGCGATAGCAGTTGGGAAGATGTCATTGGTATTATTCGAGCAGTACCAGCGGTGTAGTCTAAACAGTTGGACTCAAGTTCTAATGGCTGATTTACCGGAGTGCGGGTTCAAATCCCAGTCATTTTACGACGTCTATTTTTGCTTCTGATCACCAAGGTTGAGTTTCTGAGAGGATGGAGGTTGACGTTGATTTTCACGAGCAACCTGGAGCAAGTTTGGGTGCTAACTTTTAGTCAACTTGTCATTTTAATAACGTCTGCGTGGTCCATGTTTCACTCGAACGCATCTTGTCGATTTATTCTTCAAATTATGACAACCAAAAAGTGAACAGGAAAACAAATGTATCACTTGCATTAAATAGTGCAAAAATAATTACTATCTTAATGATTGACATTATTTTGTTGGCAAAAACGTCAAATCACTACAGCACTCCAGGAATTTTTTTAAAATTAACTTTTTGTGTAATTGCAAATGTTTTACAAAACTTTCTCTATTACGTAACCTAACCGTCATCTTGATAAAGTGACGTTAACTTCAAAAGTTGACTATAGAGTAACAGTGCTCCGGGGCTATAGGCTGATCTAGTTGGACTATAGATAGTTAAACCGTGCAGCATATTCAATTGACATCTCGATCGACTATGGTTAATTCTAGTCGACTCTATAGTCACCAACCCGAACTTGCTCATGTACGCCCACTTGGTTGCCGGTCGCTTACTGCTGAGGAGTCGCGATGGTTCCCGGAGTGCTTAAGGTTTGTAAAACAGTGGTAACGCTAGTCTAATGTACTTTGATACTTGGTTTGAAAGCGCTTATAGGCCAGGCCTATAATGAATTCCAATTTTATTTTTTTACAAAACTTACGTCTCTGCATTTCCATAGGAAATGTAGGAGATCACCATACTTCATGTACTCTGTGATGAGGTAGTAGGGCTCATCCACGGTACAGCAGCCCAGGACGCACAGGATATTTGGATGGGTACCGATGTCGATAATGAGCTTGATTTCGTCCAGAAAGTCCTCTTTCATCGCACGAGTAGCGTTTACTGTTGATACAGATGGGATGCGAAAAAAATCACAGGTTATTAAATCAATCGGGTTACAGACCACGCAACAGTCAACCCAACTTTACAGTTTGTTAACTATTCAACTGACTAACACCCGGTTCAGACAGGCACTCTAGATTCCGCCGAACCAAATCATTGAATTAAGTACATAGACAGTTCGACGTCTGAAACAGTTAGGAGCGACTGGACGCGCTGAAAGTCGAAAGATCGACTGTTGCAGTCGTTATAAACGACTTGGGAGCGTCTTGGTTTCAGACGTCGATCTTGTCATGAGCCAAACCTAATGTAAATGTTATGTTAAAGGCAGTGGACACTATTGGTAATTACTCAAAATATTTATTAGCATAAAACCTAACTTGGTAACAAGTATTGGGGAGAGGTTAATAGTATAAAACATTGTGAGAAACGGCTCCCTCTGAAGTGGAGTAGTTTTCGAGAAAGAAGTAATTTTCCACGAATTTGATTTCGAGACCTCAAAATTAGATGAAGTCTCGAAATCAACTTGCATCTGAAAGCACAGAACTCCGTGTGACAAGGTTGTTTTTTTTCTTTCATTGTTATCTCGCAACCTCGATGACCAATTGAGCTCAAATTTTCACAGGCTTGTTATTTTATGCTGAGATACACCAAGTGAGAAGACGTCTTTGACAATTACCAATAGTGTCCACTGTCTTTAAGTTCGCCTATCTGAAACCAAACTTCATTTGGGTCGACCTAGAGACGCTCACTTCTTAAAAAAGAAGAATAATATCATTAATGCACATCCATAAGAAAAACAATGTGGCAAATGCAATATAAGTTTTTTTCCAGATTTATTTCAACTGATGAAGCCCAACAAAAACTTAAAGGCATCGTACACGTTTGGTCATGACTCTGATAATTAATGGCAATAAAAACTTACTTGGTAAGAAGTACAGCAGCTTTGGATAGTATAATGCATTTTGAGAAACTTTTCACTTCGAAGTACTGCGGTCATGGAAAAATATATCACTTATATCCCCAAAACATTTGAATCTTAAAAAGCGTTTACACGTAACGTTTCTCAGAGTGTGTATTCCAATGCAGATTATTCTTCCTGCGTGGACATAACCGCTCCAGACTTTCGGCATTATCTCAAAAACGCTACCATTTTGAAATTAAATTGAAAGAACAGTGGGTTCCATTTACCAAACGTATACAATCCCTTTAAACTGCAAATTCCTTACACGATGTAACTATCAATCATGCAAGTTTGAAATAAAATGTTTTAAGTTAAAAGATGCATCGCCAAATTTTCAGGGAAAAATGGTGCAACACTGTCTTAAAGAGTGGCTCAAAGGTAAAATTCTGTTTTGTGATGCACTCATTCTCCAATAGACAGAGGCCTCATGAAAGTGGCACAAATTTGTAAGTCTCTAACCTCATGTAGATTGTGTAAATTGTCATTATATTTGATGCTCTTTCAGAGCGAAATTTGAAACACGTCGCATCGGACATCAACAACAAGTGGGTCTGTACATTCCAAAGAGAAATTTTTGGGCAAATGAAAAGGTCAAATTCAAAGCCGTTTTGATTGAATTTCATCAACATTCAGAAATGAATCAAAGAATCTATGTACAAAAATGTACAAACCATTAAAATATGACGTCTTCGGACGTTTTTGGATTCTGACAAAAATTGCAATCGAAGGGTAGGCCTAGGCTATAAAGTACAGTGACATTTTAAACCGTTTTAAAAAATACCCACAGCCAACTAACCAAAATGTTCACTTACATTTAAGGCTCTTGACTGCAACTGGCTTTGGGGCAAACTTTTTCAGCTGGCTATCCTGTGGACATAAAATCCCTTGATAAACGATACCGAACTGACCGTTACCGAGTTTCTCGTTGATCTTTAGCAGGGAGCGATCTACTTCTTTCCCTTGGAAGTCCGCGTCTGGCTCTGTGAAATCGTCCAGCGGCTCAGAGGGATCTAAGATGATGTCATTTATAACTCATCATGAGTATTGAGTATGAAATGAAAAGAAAAAAGTTATCTGTCTTTGTCTCCTTTCAAGTGACAAACAAGACATCGAACTGATGTAACTGATTAAACTGATGTAACTATTTAAGAACGTGGATAAAGACATATACGAATTGATTTTGCTGCATGATAAACATAGTTGACTGATTTCCTTCAGAGTCATGTGAAAAAAAGGCAGCAATCCACAGATACTCTGAGAGGGATTCAAACATCTTAACCACTTAGGCTAACTGATTGGAGTCTAATTAAGTCTCCATAAATAATAACACAATAGACTTGTAAAAGTGACATCAACGTTTAAGTATGTTTACGAATGGACAAAAACAAGATGTTAAGTTATGAAATATCACTGACTGACGGAAGTCCCTCTTTATGATCAGTGGCGTGGAAAAGCAACAGTAACTTAAAGTAAACCAATCCAAAAAGCTTTAGAAATAATTACTTAAGCCATATATTCTACTCAACCAGCCCCACCTTCTTTGAAAGAAGATTTTGAACTAAAACGTTAACTTTTACCAAAGAAATACATACAAACAACAATACAAACACAACATTGAGGTCAATAGACTAGTGGCATAACCAGAGGGGGGCGTGGGTTGGGCCGGAATTCCCCATTCAGAGCCCTTGCCCCCCCCCCAATGAGATGGACACAATGCACAAATGAATGGCTCGATACATACATACAAACACCCCCCCCTCGAAAAAAACCCACCAAAAAACCAAAAACATTTAAAAAAACAACACACAAAAACACAACAACAAAACACCAGACGAACGGGACACCAGACAAACGGCCAAACGACAACAAACCTTTACTTAAATATGAGCTTTTTCTGCAACCGCCATTCCCGGGATACCGGACGAATATCGCCTCCTTAGAGTCGGCTAACCCTCTTCGTTTCTTGATGAAGTAGACAATCAGAGAAACAATAAAAACGGTAGCTGCCGGAATGAGTATGCCGATGACCACTGCCGCCGTCTTGGACGTTGGTTTGGTGTCTCTCATCTGCGGTGTTTGTTGTATGATGTCGACAGGTGGTGGTAGCATCTTCACACATTTGGGATCTGCGAAATGGCGTGCATAAATAATGTGATCAACCCATGACTACATTGGTGCTCGATATACATTGGTGCTTGATGTGGCATGGTGGTACCCCCTTCTATTGTGTCTTCATTGTGTACTTGGAATCTTAGGAATTCTTTAGAGGATTTTAGGGGGGGGGGGGTACTGTATAAGAGGAAAATAGTGCGTTCAAGTATGGGAACATTGGGGGGGGGACCCTCTGCCCCATATTGGGCATGGTATATCGATATGTGGCATGGTGTACCCCTTTCTATTGTGTCTTCATTGTGTTCTGGAAATCTCACGAATTCTTTCGAGGTTTTTGTTTGTTTGTTTGGGGTGGGGGGGGGGGACATTCTCTGTATCAGATTTATCAAAGCTGTTTGATAAAACCATGCATGCTCAAAACATAACTCGGTATGTGCTATAATCTTCAGCATTATCGTCAAAAAAACGAAAATAAAAATTTGAGCACAAATTAACAAGAAAATAACAATGTTAATAGGGCCTATTTTTTTCTGTTATGACCTACTGTCTGCATATTTCTATTTGTGACAAAATAACTTGGATCTTAATAATGTACGCTGGTTCAAATGGCAGGCCTACGGGAATATTTCTCAAAATACACGATAACCAAAGCAGGGGAATGCATGGTAATCTGGGGCATGTTACACTTTACAAATTGGGGTGTTAAAATTGACACCAAGGGTGTTGTCACATAAAGATACCAACGAGAGAATACAAATTTACACCATAGGGTGTTAACATAGCACCAATGTAATTGTGTTGGTAGAAATTACTGTTTTTGTTACACCCTATGTTGAAAATATTGATTCTTTTTTCGTAAAACCGGGGTGATAAAATAAACACCATGGCCATGGTGTTAATTTTAATACCACAATTTTTGCTGTGTATAAAGTCCTTAGCATGTGTACCCCTCGAAACTGTACCCCTCGAAACTGAAAAACAAACTTCAGTACATTATTTGTTATTGACTGACGTATGAAACATCTCATTTTGACCTGTTTAATATGACAAATATGTTGTTATCATGTCTGTTGTAATGGCATCCCGTAAGGTAAACTAAAAGGTGGATCAAGGAGTATGAAGGAATAGCAATGTTATGCTCATTATGCTTTAATTGTTGAACACTAGACTGAAGTATACTTATATAGATAGATAGATAGATAAATAAATGAAACGTTATTGTCCTACCATGGTAAATTCGTGTGGCATTGACGGTGTAAAAAAACATCGAATACACAAAACACTATGCACAATAATAGTTGAAACGACGAAAAAATATAAAATGCTAGTAATCAATGTATTTTTAAAATCCCAATAATGTATCATACGTACGGTTACAACGAACAAATTCTAAACTTACTCGGAAGTGTAAAGTTATTATCCTCGCTGTATGTGCTGAAGTTTAACGATGTGAATACACTGTTAGTCCCTTCATCAGTAAATGCTTTCAGCTAAATTAGAAGAAAAGAAATTCAATCCGATTGTACGGATTCTATTTAGTCATTGTGAGACAAAAGTCAATTGATAATCATTATGCATTTTTTGAGGAAAGTAGACTGCAAAAAATGGGGTGTTAAGATTTACACAATTGGTGTTGTCACATATAGATACCAAAAAAAGTATCAAAATTTACACCATAGGGTGTTAAAATAACACCAATTTCTGCAAGGACAATTCCATTGGTGTTATTTTAACACCCTATGATGTTAATTTTGATTCCTCTTGGGTATCTATATGTGACAACACACCCATGGTGTCAACTTTAACACCCCAGTTTTTGCAGTGTACTATTATAGTTACCGTACCCAAGAGATAGTTTGTCCAGGATGTATTTCAATACAATTCGGGATAAATGTTTGTAATCTTAGGTTTTAGCCAATGTTTTCTCGGAAGCAAATGAAGTAAAGGTCGATTGGTGTGCTCTAAAAATTCCCGGGTCAGAACTGACCCGGCGGGTTCCAGGGGACCAGACCCATTTCTGGGTCAGGCTGACCTGGGAATTAATAGAGAAAACACCCATGTTCTTGCGTAAATTTGATCAATTTCTGGGTAATTTTGAGACAACTTCCGGGTCATACTGATCCAGAAATGGGTCAGGCCCCATCGGATCCCCGGGTCAATTGTGACCGGCAGATTTTAGAGTCTGGCCTGCTTAAACCTCCCACTCCCCAAAATGATGCTTACTATGAGAAACAGATATTGGGTTAGCCCGGCACGGTAAGGACTCTACATTCGTCATGGATAGCTTCTTCTTATTCACATCGACAGGACAAGGCAATTATTTCTTCTTTCGATAAGAACAAATAAAATGTCTTTAATGACACTTTTCCTAACACAAACTGGATGCTTAAAGTGGACACGGTGCACATCAAACGGGGACAAATCACACCATTTTTGACTAACAGTTGGTACACTTTTACATAATAAGTATGTTAATATTTTGCAACACTTTCGTTGTTAATCACTTACCAAAGCGGTGTAATTGTTATCTATCTGCAAACCATCTATCTGTGTCGTATAACCCGTTGTTTCCTTATGGAGGGAACGAGATAGAGAAGAGAAGGAAAGAAAAGGAGGTTAGTAATGTAACAAACAAATGAAGTGCTTTTGGAGAATTCATGAACAGGATTAAACAATAGGTAATAAAACTTGCAATAATAATTAATACTAAAACTAATATTTATTTGTGCATTTACACATTCTCACTCGATGGATAACGGTAAACGTTTGACTTAACTTTTAATACTTATGTTTACACATAGGTGGGTAAGCATTATACATACGAAGTGGGAACTGAGACAAAAGAGATCCACATAAGGTAGGGTTTTGGAAATACTATATGCCTGGACTTACATACGTCCACACAGCGTTTTTTTACAGTGTTGAAGAATATGATTTTCCTTAAGTGTACGGAATATCCACAGAGTGACTGTAATAAAAGAGCTGGGTGGGTGTTGGGGTGTTTGGTTGTTTGTTTGGTTGTGGTTGTTGTTGTTTTAGTGTGAACGAGGAAATCATGATTTAATTAGGGCCGTTAAAGCGTTAAGAGGCACTGTGGCACAATAATACACGATTAAAAGAGGTTAAAGACAGATATTGCCATCGCATATCGACACGTGTTACGGATTATTATGCCCGACACGGACAATAACGTTCGACAACCGACCATTATGTCCAATACTATGTGTCCAAACAAACCTCTTTGTCCGCCCCATCGTGTTCGACAAACCATTAAATCCGTCCTTTGGTAGTTCGACAAATGTCCGAAAAACCATTATGTCTGTTCCTTCGCGCTCGACAAATCATTATGACTGAACTATTGTGTCCGACAAACCATTGTTTCACCCAACCCTTTGGGCCTTTGTCCGTTAAACTGTCGAAACTTTGTCTAACATAACGGTCCATGTTGGACACATTGTACTGAACAGACGTACGTGCGGTTTCTAAATGTAGCCCGAGCCCTAAATGTAGCCCCAAACTGTACCTTGGCGACTCTAGTGGTGATAATGCCATTGATTGGTTTAATTAAACTGTACATTATTTTCTCTTCAATATTGTTCAAATTGTTTACGTTTACTTTCTAATCCACTGGCGTCATTGGGAGCATTATGATAGTCCACGTATGGGTAGTGAACAAACAATGATTTGGTTAGCAAAAATTACCACAGTAGCGCCGTATTCAGTAAAAAATATAAATAGTAAACCGTAGACACCAGAGAAAGATAAGCTCGGCCGCACTATGTGTGCTGCTCATCAAGACTGCGTGACACCAATGTATGGCAAACTGAGATCACATGACCTTCGATGTATGGCAAAACATATCACTCAACAGGGACGCGCATTGAAAATTGTATTGGTTTTTCATTGGTCGAAATAAAAGACGTAGCATCTTTATGGCATAGCCTATTTTGTTTTTAAAAGTTTGTCACGTGATTTACTACGTAATGGTCCCTCAACAAAGTCGCAGGAAAAATATCCGAGCTCTATTATTATGGAGTAATTCGATTTCAGAAAAAGCTATCAGAGACGTAAATATTATACTCCCACTCCCCAACCCCAAAACCCAAGGAACATTCAAATGAAATCCTACCCTGTGATATTTCAGGACAAGGCAATTTCAATTATAGCAATATTACCTTGGGGTTTTCGAGCGAGACGTGCGGGAAGGGGTGTCTCTTGGTGCATTTATGCAAGGTTTTCTACTCTTAATTAATTCGGTTACATCTCAGCTCATTTTTTTTTAATAATGCATTTGTCGAAGACCGTCAGACTTGATTTGTGAATATCTTGATATCTTGGCAGCTCAGTGTGGAGCGTGGATATTTGTTACCGATTTAATTTACTTGATGGTCACATTATTGGGGATGCCTTAATGCAACTGCGAAGAATACATCGCAGTGAGCACACGATATTCAAACCGCAAATAACAATTTAATTAATTCAAAGGAAACCCAGCAGACCGAATTATATATATATACAAAACCTCAAGTAAATTATCCTGGACAAGATTATTTTTACGTGTTTGAATTGGCGGTTTTGTCTGCAGCTATACGGCCTGATAGCTACAACAGGTCCCTTGCTCGGCCCTGGCAAAACAGCCCAACTCGAAAATTTAGGTTTTTCATATAAGAAAATTTCTGGGTAAATTGAGGGCGCTTTTTCCATTTCAAAGTTTCAAAGGCATACTATGTGTGGTTTTGAATATAACATGTCCTATCTCGACCTCACTTTCGTCCCGTTTTTATGACAAAGCAGCATAAATCTGTAGGCCTACTTGCTTTTTTTCATTTTTTGAGTAAGGCTGTTTAGCTGTCGGTTCAGTCGCTGTATCGATACTCAGCACAGATCTATTAAAACAGATTCTTATACAGCAAGCTTTAAATTGATATTAACGGTATATGCAAAAACAAGTTGGTCAAGCAGCCGCTGTTTTAACCTAAGAGAGAGGTATAGCAGATCAATTTGATGGAGGCGATTCTTCCTAAATATTTAAGGGAAAGTACATAACTGTTTTATTGTGGAAATCAATCTTCAAAGTTGGTGTGGTCATAATTCTAATGAAAGCAATGAACAACATATTTGCGTACATCCACGTCAGATCTTTTTCAATCAAGGCAATCGAAATAACGAACGATTATGAGTAAGTTG
>CM037459.1:10157000-10169500 GCA_021014325.1 Plazaster borealis
TTAAGACTCATCTTTTCAAGCAGTATTTTTGTAATATTGCAACTTAGTGAAAGGTTTGTATTTATTATTCATTTCTACAACTATGAATAGCTAGTTCATCTGTTTAGTTCACTGTGTATTTGGCTGGTCAAGACGTACTTTTTTGTGTAATATTGTTTACTTATCGTTGTTGTTACTCTAATTTATGTTGTTTAATCCATTTTTTGTTTGTATTCAGCACCTTGAGGCGGAACCAATCTGCAACTGTTTGCGCTTTTAGACACGGGTCTAGATAGGAATTAGAAAACTGATTAAATACTGCAAATTTTCTTTGGATTGAGTACAACAATCTAAACGGAACACGAGCAGAGAAATACATCCACATTTGACCAGATAAAGGGAGACTTAACTGCGTGACACCATCAACAAAAATCACACGCTTACGCCATCGGACAGTAGGCTACTGTCCGTTTGTATTTGCGTGTAATTCATTTTTCTGGAGAACCCAATCACTTTCAAATGGCCCAAACAATTAGATATGGACCCTACTCAATTCATCCAAATAAATAACCAGTTCACTGCTTACAGCCATTGTACAAGTATACAGAAAAAGCCATGTGGAAACTATATGGTTCATTTCACCCAGTAGTGGCTATTGACCCCAAGGTCAAGTAACTGCTGTACAATTCCTATGGGTCATTTATGGATTGTTGGGGGGTGAAAAAGACCCCGGATGGTAACAAGACATTTAACATGCTATTTGGCTAGGTGTAGATGGAGAATGTTGAATTGTTTAGATTAAAAAAATATATAAAAAAATATATAAAAAAATGGCGGAGTACTGATTATTTAATTTAAAAACGGACAGTGGACCACAGTCCGATGGCATCATGCAAAGTTAAATGCTAATAACCTACCATTCGCATCCAAAGGTTGACTGTAATAACCTGGTTCTTCTCATCCTGTTTTTGAAGAGAAAATATCAGATCAAAAATGTACCTTAAAAATATATTAGGATAATAAACATTTCATACTATTGGGTAACTACCTAATTTGACCGTGAAAAGTATTTTCTTAGAAGGAGTTGTGACTAGGATCGTATCCTGTGGGTGAAATTGCCATCCAGTTGACGAAGGGGAGAGTTATCAAGTGAACTAAATGGTGATATATAGTTTGTATAATACATTTTTTTATTTGCGGAACAGTAACTCAATTTCCATTTTATAGTTTTTAGTAACAACACCATCCATCCAACCTTTTAAATATTTCATAAGAAATCTAAAACAATAAATGTTGAAATGAAACAATTTTGAACTTCGGATAGACATGTCTCGCAATCTGATCGGGCATTTAAAAGCGGAGTGGGTGAGACTAATGGTATGAACTAAACGAATACAAACGTTGTCTGGGTGGTTTTTAGAGCTGTGGTGATTCGGAGAACTTGAATCAATACAAGTTTTGTGATTGATGAAAGTTTTTTAGACTGAACATCATTCCTCTTGAATGAACTGTATTATCCAGAGAGCTTTAAGATTGAAATTATTATAGTTTCTCTCGATATTTACTGAGTAAGTCTCGGTGTATCATGTGATATGATTACATGGCTATTTTATTGTGCAAATATGGGTCACTTGGGTAAAGTACACTGCAAAAACTGGGGTGTTAAAATTGACACCATGGGTGTTGTCACATATAGATACCCCAAAGATAATCAAATTTAACATCATATAGGGTGTTAAAATAACACCAATGTAATTGTGTTGGCAGAAATTAGTGTTACACCCTATGGTGTAAATTTTGATTCTTTTTTCGTTATATATATGCGATATATATTTCGTTATATAACACCAATAATGTCAATTTGATCAACCCATCAGTTTTTGCAGTGTAGTGAGCAATCGATTGATTGCACTCTTCGGGTAACTAGTAAATACTGTTTAACACTTGCGCCCAAGTACTGTGGCGAAACACAGGCAGCTTTCCATATTAGTCACTAATCAATACGTCACGACCATTGTAGTATAATGTACCATTTCTATGATTTGTTGAAGTGCTGCACCCAGCTTAACTTGAACAGCGTCGGATGCATTGGCTACCGGTCTGATGACTGGGCTGTAACTAGCGAACATATCGTTCAGTAGCTGGTATTCTTCCGAAGACCCGAGTGCACCTGTACAGCCAAAACATAACATTCATAAAAAAATATGGTACACAATTTGTTTTATGTATTAAATGTTGCTCTTCTTTTTGGGGGGATGGTCAAGTGAAGTTTTACGGGGATACCATGTATTATTAGTAGTAGTAGTAGTAGTAGTAGTAGTAGTAGTAGTAGTAGTAGTAGTAGTAGTAGTAGTAGTAGTAGTAGTAGTAGTAGTAGTAGTAGTAGTAGTAGTAGTAGTAGTAGTAGTAGTAGTAGTAGTAGTAGTAGTAGTAGTAGTAGTAGTAGTAGTAGTAGTAGTAGTAGTAGTAGTAGTAGTAGTAGTAGTATATATTTCTGGTAATAAAACCAATGATGCCTCATAAGTGAACTTAATCACTGGACTCGAAAGCCTGGGGAAACCTGTAAACAAGGGTTCTTGCTATGTAAACCAGAAACACCAGTGTTAACCCCTAATCTTTCATGATAAGTGTTCTGGGTTCTTTTACGTGCACTACCAATCCTAGTACACGAGAGCTACGGCTTAATGTCCCATCCGAAGGACAAAGCAATAATGGTTTAGCATCTTGCTCAAGGATAATAGTTAATACAAGTGTCATGACCGGGACTCGAACCCACACTCAGAAACATCATAGCTTGAGTCCGGTGCTCTTAACCGCTCGGCCACGCCTCAAAATAATGTAATAAATTTCACATGTAATAGATTTCACATGTAATAAAGTTCACATGTAATAAAGTTGTTATGAGCTGTGGTGGTTCTGCCACAGCTCATTATGAGAGTTACTACATGGTGTCGCCGTAAACCCTACTTGATTGTATCTCCACCATGTAAATCCTACATATTTTATTTGTTGTTGTGGTGCATTTGATTATCTTTCTGTTTGTTTGTTTGTTTGTTGGGGTGTTTGTTTGTTTGTTTGTTTGTCTGTTTGTCTGTTTGTTTGTTTGCTTGGACTCTGTTGAAGGGTTTTATTTTGTTTTCAATGATAATGTATTTTCAAGACAGCAACTTCATCACTGTGCATGCTGACTCACCTGAGACAACGGCGAGTGACGACATGTGTTCATAATATTTCGTTTGTTCTTATATATACATTAATTTGCAAACAACTTCTTCCTACAGCGCCATTGGGTATTTTCTTTTCCACAGATGAAAGCCTTCATTTCATCCACTTTCTTATTCTTTTGGTTGAATCGATATCGTAAATGTAGATTGTTTATGAGTATGTTATAGCTTGTATGTATCGTAAAAACTCGTTAGTACACGAAGAAGAATGGCATACAGTGTACCCAACAATCACTTAATATTATTCAATTTCATCAATTTAATATATTAATACACAAGACGTTGTTGAAGAACAACAGTTAAATGGGTAAAAACGATTAACTTCATCCGATAATCATCGTCTGAGGCTTCTGCACCCGTAGGTTGGACTTAAAATGGCGGAAAGGCCCCCGTGACGTCTTAAAAACGGAGCGATCGATCTAACCCACAGTCTAAAATGGATCAAATATCGATTTGTCTCGAAGCTAGTATTGAAACTCTAGCTGCTATTGGTCCACACTGACATCGGGATGAACACCTTTAGTGAATGTTTTCTAAACAGCACACCATGGTGCGTATAAGGGAAGCATCCCCAAAATCTTCAAAATGATTCGTTAAATCCACACTCCGGGCATTTGGTCTGTGACAACACATTATCCAGTAACGAAGTTACCAATAAACATTAGAAATATACAAAATATTGCACATTTCTACTGCAAAATACTCAAAATAATAGCATAACAACTTACTTGGTAACGAACAACGGAGAGCTGTTGATAATATAAAACATTGTGAGAAACGACTCCCTCTGAAGCAACGTCGTTTTTGAGGAAAACAAAGTACTTTCTCACTGAAATATTTGAATCTGAAAAAGACTTCTGGCCAGAAGTCTTTGTCAGGCATCCTAAAAGCACACAAATGTGTGCAACAAGGGTGTTTTTCTTCATTATTTTCTTGCAACTTCGATGAACAATTGAGACCAAATGTTCACAGGTTTGTTATGTTATGAATATGTTGGGATACACCAAGTGAGAATACTGGTCTTTGACAATTACCAAACGTGCCCAGTGCTTTTAAATTAACGAAATAACTTTGTAGACCAAACTTTATGCCAGTATAAGTGCCGTATTGATAATACATTAAATACAAAGACAAAATGTATATAAGATACAATATTTAAATACGTATCACGCTACATATTGCATGTGGGCTATACTTTTTCGAAAAGACATATATGATAACTTTGATGAATTCTTTGTTTTTACCACATTGTAATATAATGTCGTGTTATGCTTTATAACTTAAAGGGAGGGTACACCTTTGGTAATTACTCCAACAAGTATTGACTATAAAAACTTACTAGTGGTAAAGAGCACTGGAGAGCTGTTGATATTATAATACATTGTTAGAAACGACACTCTTTGAAGTAATGTAGTTTAAGAGAAAGGGGTAATTTTTCACCAACAAATTTGAATTTGAGAAAGGCTTCAGGCATCTGAAAGCACACAATTCTATGCAACGATGGTGTTTGTTATGTTATGCATATGTCGGGATACACCAAGTGAGGATACTGGTCTTAGACAATTACTAAAAGTATACCCTGTCTTTAAACAATTATTCACAATCATGGTGCATAATAAATAAATAAAAATTCGTCGATTCTGATGTGATGAAATCACAAAAAGATTACAACTGTATATAACACAATGCATATTTGTTTCCTTTTCATGGACTTTCGGCCTTCGATCGATCCAGTGGGCAGACGGGTATTCATTGCAAGACAAATACTATTGACTTCTATTTTCTTCAACGGTTCCTCGAGTGGCTATAGAATGGTAGAATGTATACTGGGTTGAGGATGTCACTGATGTAGGCCTAGTCCCAAATACATCGTTAGTTAGTTTGTTTGCTGTGTCCATGCAAATAACAACAATTCAATACTAGTACGACCAACAGAATGATTCTGGAGTACATTGCATGGACACTCATATCCATATAACTTAATTTTCTTGCTATTGTGTGTGAATACAAATTGTCTTTATTAATTATTTTTGCGTGCAGAGATCTGACTGTTGTTATCGGGTGTTTCTTCGTAACGAAACTGTATTTGTTATTTCATTTATTTATCTGAACAAAATCATATAAAAACAGATAGGCCTACCCACTTTGATAAGTTTCGAAGACTTAAGAGATCGCAACCAAGGAATTTCATCTAACAATTTCATTTAACAATGCTGAAACATTTCACAAAATTATTGACATTAGTGTACGTAAAAGGGAGAAACGAAACGTTGGACAGCCGTAATATTGAAAACAATGTTGTTGTGTTTCATTTGGTTTCCCAAATTGTTTTCATAATGGAACGCGAGTGAGCATGCAGTTAGTATAATTTAACAACTTTAACAGGCTCACATTTAACTGCATTTTTGGTTATTTTTCAAATTTACAGCTTAAAATGTTTTCATTATAGTCCAAAAATTGCAGTCGAAACAGAATTTAAAGCAACAAAGTTGGCTTTTACCATTTTTTCCTCTAAATTGTGAAAAACATGCTCCAGAGTTTAGAAATCAATCTAATTTTTCAAAGCTATAACAAGTAAAACATTGATAAATTCCAGTTATTTGTTGGAAATAATAACGCACATTTTGTCATGTTTGGGGTCCAAGGGATACAAAAATTATAGCAACTCGAATTACAATTAAACTTTTATTTGTGTCAGCTTTCCCAACAGTGAAGTACATAGTTGTAAATAAAAAGGTGTGCGTAATTTTCTTTGATGTTATGATGCAACAGTAGTTATGAGTACGCAATTTGGCACATTGTGTTGCAAACAAATATAAATCAATAAAAAAAACTTTTAAAAATATTTTGTTAAGTGCACAAGGTTCTAACTTTGTTCCTCTAGCAATATTTTATGAAGAAAAATAGCATGATTTTAACATTTAAGAGACAACTTCAAAAAAAATGCTATATATTTCCAAAAAAGGGTGAAATGTGAAAATGTGTAGTTAAATGTGAACCTGTTCTTTCTACTTTGAAAATGTATAAAGGAAACCCGCTCGGGAAACTTCATCGACGTACATGATAAAACAGAGATTCATTGTGTTTCATTGTATGCAGCTAAAGCACGTTTTGACTGCACTTTTTGCAAGTTAGTTTGCAAGGTATTTTGATTGTTGCTGTGTGTCCCCCCCCCCACCCCCCCCCCCTTTATTTAGGTTTGATGCCGTGGCATGTCGAGGCCGGGCGGTTAAGAGCATCAGACTCAAGCTATGGTGTTTCTGATCAGCAGAGTGTGGGTTCGAGCCCCGGTTGTGTCACTTGTGTTTTTAAACAAGATACTATACCATACTTGCTTTGTCCTTTCGATGGGACATTAAGCCGTATAGGTCTCGTGTACTAGGAAAAGTAGGAAACGCAAATAAAACCCAGAACGCTTATCGTGTAAGAGTAGGGGTAAACCCCGGTGTTTCTGGTTCACACAGCAAGCACCCTTATTTACAGGTTTCACCGGGCTGCGAGCTAGTTCACTTATGAGGCATCCTTGGTTTCATTACCAAAAATACATCAATGATAATAATGCATTAGAAAGTCAATGCTGATGCTGTCCAATCTCTTGCTATTTGGATGGGATTTTTCGTTTAGTCGTTGAAGGCATTCGGCCATGCTAGCCAACCGCCATGATGTTCTTATCGCTGCCTAAATCTACAATTATTGGTATAATAGACCTAGTGGTACTGTGGATTATCCTTTCCTTTAATAATCCGGATTTGTTATCATGAAAGAGACCTTCTCAGTTATGCTAATGTTGATGTAACTCACTATTCTTATCTAGCCGTGTAATCCTTTTTTTTCATTCCACAGCGACTGGACACAACACAAAGAAAGTTCGATTTACTGCAACTCTTATTTAGTTTAGGTACCGTTACATAAACTGAACACAAACCACTAATTGGAATCCTTCTTGTAGTACTAGGTTTTATTTCCTGATATTTTAAGATGTTAACATCATAAGCGTTTCAGCCTCACATGACAAGAGTACGAGATGCCAACAAAAAAAGTCCTTTTTTTAACACCAGTATCCACCAACAGTTCGAGTGTTTTAACCATAGCACACGGTTCACCGAGAATGCTTGTATATCGGTGAGCGTTTTTGTAGAAACACATTTTTACATCCAAAGATGTTTTCTTGGTGACATCCTTTTGTGTTGTAGTATTCCGTTGCACTATCATTACAGAAATGAGAATTTTAAAAGGGAATGTATACTTGTAAGCCCCCACTGAAAACAAAGGAACAGATTAGTTCTAATGATTTGACGAAAGGCCGGTGGATCTTGTGCGTTCACTTTTTGTTTACATATATTTTGGGGTGCAATTTTAAACGTTGAAGTACTTTACATAAATGTTAAAAAACAGCTAACTTCATCTCCAAATATTAAGTGGATTTAAGATGTTTACCCCCGAGAAGCAGCAACACAATAATAATATTTAGAGATAGTTAGTGTCCAGCGACATCATTAAAAACGTTGTATTTAACGGCAATGCAACCGTGCTAATAGTACAATGTTACTTTAGTGTAGTCTGGTGTAAAGAACGTTTGGTTAAATATTTCAACCAGTGTGATTACTCTGTTATAGAGGAGGGCAGTTTCCCACCTCAAGAAGCTCGGAAAAATCTAGAAGTATCTATTTACTCTAAAATAAGAAGGTGATTAAATACAGAGGTGATTATAACTTTAACACATTTAATTGTCTTCAAGGTTTAAATGGGCAAGTCGTTAAAACGATAGGTCTGATAGGTCTGATACATCTACTTGAGTGAAGCTATGAGAGATACTTTATAAATTGTTAAGTTTTTATTTTTTTATTAGTGAAGACTTGGCCGTTTTATGCCACACAAGTCATCGCCGTTGAAATTCCGGTAGAGTGAGGTTGACACATAGGTTTTACTATAATAATATATTGGTTCTTGTCATTTGTTGGCCTATAAGGCATTAAAATACTTAAATGTTCTGGTAATCGGACGTTAAAGGCATACCATTTTGCTGTAAAGAAACAAGAACGAATTAGAAGAGGAACAAG
The DNA here is from genome assembly GCA_021014325.1 of Plazaster borealis. Lineage (NCBI taxonomy): Eukaryota > Metazoa > Echinodermata > Asteroidea > Forcipulatida > Labidiasteridae > Plazaster > Plazaster borealis. Next base: position 10,165,264 of record CM037459.1, read on the forward strand.
TACGAATTGGAAGCCAACTCCTTAGAACGAAATGAGTGGAGAATGACGGGGTGTTAAGAGGGAACCCAATGAAATAAAAACAAAACAATAGTTACCGGTGAAGAAGCAACCAAAGATGACCAAAAGTCCCGTCCACATCTTGCCGATAAGTTCCAGTTTTACACTTAAAACTCAACTGTTTCTCTTGAATGGCCAGTATGGGCAAACCACCCTTTATTGCATTAAAAGTGTAATACAAAGTCTAAGCCTACTCACGGTAGTATTGGGTAGGACCAGTACAATTATTCGGGGGTAGGATTGGTCCATTGGGATTGTTACGTCATCTTTCCTTTTGTGTTGCTACCGTAATCAACAATGGTCAGCCGGGCAGTATGTAGTTGGTCACTCTGTCAAAATGCAATGGCGAAATTACATTATTGAACGCTAGTACCACCGAGGTCATATGATTAGAAATTGATCCAGTGGAGCATTAGGCAAATTAAAGGCAGTGAGTAAGTTCTCGGTAATGATTTATGCCACTGTTTGGCGGAAGCATTTTATAACCTAAGTACGGGTCATTGGTAGGTGGTCAAAATTAAGATGCTGGTGCAAAACAAGTGGCGTAACTAGGGGGTATGGGGCACGTGCCCCCATTGATGTCCGTGCCCCCGCCCCCCGTGCCCCCCCCCACCTATTTGAAATCTGGACTTTTGAGATTTACAATTACCTGAATAAAAAGCTATATTTTATGAGCTTGTATGTAGTATTTATAAGTGTTTTAAAAACTCTGTTTCTAAACACGCAATGTATTTGTGTTTACCTCCACGGCAGATTATCTAACACAAAATAGTAAATGACATAAAGGGAAAGCTGGAAGGGGGCTTGTTTAGGAAAACATGCAAACATGAACTACACATTTCATTGGCCTGAAGTGCCGCATTAAAGCACAAATAGTGACAATGATAATTGTCAAAGATAATATTGTCAGAGACCAGTATCCACACTTGATGTGAAATAATAAACATGAAATAACAAACTTGTGAAAGTTTAAGCTCAATCGGTCATTGGAGTCACGAGAAAAAAAAGTGGGGAAAAAAACTTAAATGTTTTTACTGTTGGGTTTTGTACGGAGCCCCTAAAGGGACAGGTAAAATAAAATTTGAAAAGGTAAAAAAAATGTTGAAATTATTTCGTTCCCTCGAAATATTATTTCATTCCTCGAAATATTATTTCGTTCCCTCGAAATATTATTTCGTCCCCTCGAAATATCATTTCGTTCCCTCGAAATGTTATTTCGTTCCCACGAAATGATTTCGTTCCCTCGAAATAGCATTTCGTTCCCACGAAATCATTTCATTCCCTCGAAATATTATTTCATTCCCTAGAAATAGTATTTCGTTCCCTCGAAATAATATTTCGTTCCCACGTAATAACTTATTTCATTCCCTCGAAATGTTATTTCGTTCCCTCGAAATAACATTTCGAGGGAATGAAATAATATTTCGAGAGAACGAATTGATATATTATTTCGTGGGAACGAAATATTATTTCGTTCCCTCGAAATAATTGAGAGGCTGCGGAGGCTTTTATATGCCATTTAATTTCCAAGTATCATTACGAGATTGCCGTAAAAATAACAACCTCTTAATGTGTTTCTTTGTTTGTTTGTTTTGTTTTGTTTTTGTTTTTTTTTTGGGGGGGGGGGGTTGTTGCTGATGTTGTTTGCTTTGGGTTTTTTCCCCGGGGGATTCAGGTCGTTTTCTTAATAATTAAATGGAAGTTGCATTATAGTCTCAAGTAGAGTGAGTAGAGAAAGGTTGATAGAATTCTGTATAAGTCATAAGTTTTAGGCGTACAAAGAAAAAAATGAATAACAAATTACAAGGGATAAAGATAAGATGCATTCTTGCCAACAAAAGGGCTGTCAACCAGTCTAATTGGCGTTCTATTATTTACTTCGCTAAATTAGGAAAGTTAGTGAAAGACGACACGATGTAGTTGTAATAGAATACGGAAAAGATACACTGAAATAATGATTTTAATATCCCAGAAATTCTCTTGGCATATCAAAGACTCCGTACCAGCTAAATTATTTCGTTCCCTCGAAATGTTATTTCATTTGAACGAAATAATTATATTTCGTTCCCTCAAAATAATATTTCATTCCCACGAAATAACTTATTTCGTCCCCTCGAATTAATATTTCGAGGGAATGAAATAATGTTTCGAGGGGACGAAATAATATTTAGAGGGAACGAAATAATATTTCGAGGGAATGAAATACTATTTCGAGGGAATGAAATAATATTTCGAGGGAATGAAATGATTTCGTTCCCTCGAATGCTATTTCGAGGGAACGAAATCATTTCATGGGAACGAAATAACATTTCGAGGGAACGAAATGATATTTCGAGGGGACGAAATAATATTTCGAGGGGACGAAATAATATTTCGAGGGAATGAAATAATATTTTGAGGGAACGAAATAATTTTAACATTTATTTTACCTTTTCAAATTTTATTTTACCTGTCCCTTTAGGGGCTCCGTAGTTTTGGACTTGCAAGATCAAAACTAATTGTTTTACTCAGTTTTTCAAAAAAAACTATTGCATTTCAAGAGCAAATATTTCAAAGGGAGTTTCCCAAGATGACCATCTTTATACCATGTAAGTTGTGTGAAAATCTGTGAACATTTATATTTTTTACTCATACCAATGTTATGCACACCCTTTATTAAAACAAATGGTGCACCCTTTTGTGCTCCTTATCATTTTGCTCAGTTTCGGCGCTGTTCAAAACTGTTACCAGCACATGTTAATTACAATAATGAAACCGTGAGAACTTCTCAAGTGACGGATCAACTTCACAAAGTTACAACGAAGTGTGGAACAGACTCAAGACTCGAGCTGCATAATAATACAGACTCAAAATGCACAACAACGCAAACACAATAGAGGGGAAAATGAAAATAAAATGTGGGTCAAATCTGTCAAAAATCGGACAGAGCATCTTAAAGATTTTCTATTTAGGCTCCTAAGTCCGGAATGATCCTCTTAAAGTTTCACATAATAGTCTTGGACCAATTTTTAATATATCAGCTGTGTTTTATTTCACTCTGCTTTTAAAGCACTCGTTTAAAAAGGCATATAATCTACGCCCTCTACGTTCGCATAAAAAAGGTTGAACTTAAATACATTTAGTGATCTGAAAGAAGAGAAAAATGTCACTCCGTTCGCCCCCTGTGGAATCGATCAAACCGTTTCTCTCTGTTTTCTCAAGTACAGAGGGCAATTTCCGGCCGAGAGAAACCCTGAGCATTAGGGTTGCTAGAAATCCTGAGCCTCGAGGGGCTCAAAGTATAGAGGCTGGCTGTGTAGATTTAGCTTCGGGGACACGGCGGTGATAATTAAGCGTGAAAAGGACACGGCGTGTTTCGCGCTTCTGGTTGCAGTATAGTAGTTGCCAGTCAATTGCCTCGCCACGGTCGCGGACTTAGTGTAACTGTGTTTTTGTGTGTTCCTTTTTTCTCTCTCCCTTTTTTTTTCTTCTTTTTCTCACAGGCGACTTGTTAAAGAGAAGATTTCAGACTTTAGTGACAACTCGAACCAGCCGTTACATTTCTATTAGAACTTAACTCCGTCAGAATTTAATACGAGATATTATGACAATTACCTGGAATAATGTATTGAATTTGTAGTTTCAGTGTTGTCTGTTTGGTGTTGCTGCTGCTGTATCCTTGGTATTTTTAAATTCTTCCAAGGGTAGATTTTTGTGTATTTGTTTTATAAAATATTATAAACATAGGCCTATATTTTCCTTTGACAAAAATAACCGCAAATGGCAGGCAGGGGAAAAAAAACAGTGCCATCTCCAAAATCAGGGCAATTTGATGGCTGCCTATTCCTCACTAATTTAAAAAAAAGATTTCCAAGGCAAAATGCTCCATCGTTTTCACTGTTTATGAATAAAAAATCCACCACTACAGCGGCATTGAAACACTGACTTACAATGCATCGTATCCTTTCTGCAAGTATCAATTGCATCACAGCGTAAATGCTATTTGCAAAAAAATGAGATTCTATCACATCAGCATTTGAGAAGGTGATGAGACCTAAATAGATGCACCAGATGCAATTCTCTCCCATCCTATACCCCCCCCCCCCCACACACACACAAACATAGCGACCCACTTCAATTTGAAGCATTATATTTAACACACCGTAAAAATGACTTCGGGGTCTATTACCCTGACCTATAT
>CM037459.1:10174500-10182000 GCA_021014325.1 Plazaster borealis
TATTAATGCAAATGTCTGTATAACTATTATTCAAAAAAATATGTATTGCAAAACAAGTTTTTTTAGTCCAGTGTGTGTCAGGTTCAATGTCAATCAATGGTTGCTTGTACTCATAGCTGCACTCATGCAATCATCACTCTGCACATTATGTTCATTTAGCACGTTAATTTATGCAAAATTGGTTGAGGGTATTTTTCTTTTATTTTACCCCTCCCCCGTTGTCTGTAATTTATGTTTAGTATAACTTCCCGCACTTAAATGTGTCTTAACATCACATCTCACTAGGAGAAATTAAAAGTTAAAACATTCCAAAATGCACTGTGAGTATTTACTTTTTTTATTTTTTCTTCCGTAGTATTGAGTTGTAGGCTATTATAATTTTTTCCACGATATAATTAACTGATGATTTGGGGGAAATGCCTCGAGAAAGATTTTTCGATATTATGGTCATGAGTTTTCTTACATTGTTTTTTTTTTTTTTTTTTTTTTTCATCAAGATATTGCCGAAATTTGGTTATTCTTACTAGAGCTTGTAAATATGATTTCAAAAAAAAAAATGATATAAATTCTGGTAGTAAGAGTGATTGGGACAATTTTGCCATAGAGGCTGTCATTCGCAAGAAAGTCAGTAAGGGAATTTCGAATAAATCTGTCCAAATCATCATTGGAATTGATGAAACAACTTGTTGTTTTTGTTCCTTTTTTTCCTCTTTAGACTTCTAGAAGGTGGCTCTGAATATGTAAAGTCTACCGCGAACATTAAAACGATTTGCGAAGATCACTGCACTTATTTTAGAGTAGACAAGTGTTTTTAAAAAACAAGTGGTTCACACTTAACATGTCACCTCTCACTTCCTCTTTCTCTGACACTCTTGTTCTATCTGCTTCAGTGACCGCATGGATTTTATTTTGGGTTTTTCTTTTACCTGAAAACAATTTTCACTTTACTAACCTCACAATGTATAACATGTATATATCTTATTCCCAATACACGTAACAAGCTAACAACACCATGATGTTCTCCTATGACTGTAAGTTCACCACCGACTCTCTTTAACTGTCTCTATCTCTCTGTTTTTCTTGCATTCCTATCAAATTTTATATTTCGATTTTAAAAACACATTTACCGACAACTCGTTACCTTCAATACATTGAACACGTTTGGTTTCCTTTTTTTTTTTAATCGAAAATATCAAATCGATACAATAAGACACATTTGTTTTGGGGATCTTTTAGTTTGTATTTATTTTTGTTTTTATTTTTTTATTGCATGAAGCAGGCCTCAGTTATTAATTACAGAGGCCTAAACGACGAACAACACAAATACTCTTTTGGCATTTTCTATAATTTTAACTTATTTCGCCATTGTCAAAATGTTCTAGCGTTTGCAAAGCTTATCCAAAAGAATAGTGTACCACCGGATTTGAAGAGGTGTGTTTCATACTTTCAAATTGGAAATCTAAAAACTAAAAACTATTTATCATTTTAAAAAGGGGGAATGACACCATGCAGACTCACTGTCATCGAAATTAGGTTGTCCACTGACTAAGGAATACAATGATTTATGAATGCACGTATTTCTGTAATTTCGTTTGAGTTTTTGCATGAAGTCATTGCACATGTCCGGTATTTATACGTCAGGCTTGATCAGCACGCATGCAAACAGAATAGTAATAGAATGAAACAAACCTGCCCGGTTCGTGTTGTTCACGTTGTGCTTGTCTCACTTATACTTGTTGCAAATTTGCAATTGTTATATAGACACATAATTATCTTATGCTATTTTTTTAGAAACTGTTTCTATTTCTGATAATGCACGACTTATTCTTCTTGAACAAGCTTGACTTCACTCACCAACATGTAGTTTCTTGAATGATGTTAACTACTCTGATAACTTTCCACAGAATTAATATTTGGTTTTATTAGCTTGTTTACCTGTCAGTGTGACATTATCAAGGACCAAGGTTTTTTTTAGTTTTTTTTTTTTCTCTGGAACAAAAATCAATGATAGCGTTGATTTCTCTACCTTTACCTTTTTTCTTATTTTTTTTTTACAAATCTAACGGAAAATCACATATTTTGTTTACAAATCGATTGGCAATGCGTTTATCTCACACACAGGCTACATCAGTCTGATTGTAAGGGTGAACGATTTGTAAACTATAAATTTAGATTCCTTGTTAAAATGTGATTGAACTTATATGAGGGAAGGTTCAGCGTCACTAACATTTTGGCTAAGATATGAAGCGACAGGACCAGGTGTATTTACGTCAGCAGTTTCACTATAGTAAATAAATAATCTAACTTGTTTTGCAACAAACCATTTAAAATGGAACCAACTTCTTACGAAACGCTGTATTGCCCTGAGAAGTGTATGTTAGAGTTACAAAATATTTACAGAGTAGATTTAATTAATGCACTGCTATACTCACCATGTCAGTTCGCTTCTTAATGTTAACATGCCCGGTGTTGCACCTTTAAATTACTGGATATTATATTACTTTATTTTGTCTGACCTTGACCACTCCAAGTTTTCAGTTGGATGTACTCTTATTAATTTAATACGCAGAAGTAAAAATATATGTAGACAAAATTAATAAATTATGCACCAATGGACACCCAACCAATGGGTGTGATTATGTGTGAGCTCATAAATTTACAAACTATGCTTTCTTGGAGAATGATTAAAGAAACTCTATCAAAACAATTGGTTGCTACTACATACTAGCAAGACGAATCGGTTCAGGACAAACCTTTGTTAAGGTTAATATCTGGAAAAATCAATTGACAAGCTTCAATCTCAAATCTTATACTTTGTGCACCAATTGCCCTAATGAATATTTTAACAGAAAATATGTGAATTTTCGAAATATCATGTTTTATGATTCAACTCTTCATTGCAAAAGTAAAAGGAAAACGTGGAAAGGATTTTTTTCTTCAGAAACGTAACCATGGGAACGGTTTTTATTTAAGTGAGAACACTAATAAATAAAAAAAACATTAAAGACAAACTGCAGCACTGCTTTCTTTAGGTTGTGTGGGGACTACGTGTTCAGAACAAAGAAATCAGTCCCATGCTAAATGTTTGAATTTAAAACATTTGTTTAAATTAATATTACGCTATTGTTTTGTTTCAGTTTTATAATCGCAAAATGTTTTATTATTGAGAAAACGAACATTGAGGGGTTTGTAACTAATTTAGCTCTAATACCCAGTTCGCGTTCATGCAGACCGTGCGACTTTAATGTCACTTTTATTGATAAATGAAACAGCTAGGAAAATGTACTAGCTATGTGCCGTCCAATTTCTACGATTCATTTGTATTAACCACACGTTTCTTTCACACAAGTGGAGCCTTAAGCGATGCCGACTTAATAGAAAAACGGTCCTTTGTAGAAAGGATAATGCTCTTAAAGGATCCAACAAAAATATGATGAGGGAAATTCTATTTCTTTGTTCCTGCAGAGCGACTCTTGAAATGCATGAATGAAAGAAACCACACTAATGAAAGAAGTGGGTCAACACAACAAAATTGCGATGTTTAATTATGACACATGAACATTACTGAGTGCAATCCCGGCATTGAATTGTTGAGTAAACAATCTGCTTTAGGCTGCTTGCTTCTATATTGGACTTCAGTAAAATATTAAAGGCTCTACTGATTAATTTTGTTGTGTTTTTTTTTATTTTGTGTTTTCACAATTACAAAGTGGAAACTTACTGTTTGCGAGGGCTGTATATATCATATTTCACTGAGACTACAAAGTATTTGTTACTCCGCAAACCAACGTTTACTCCGATCGAACAAAATCCAATAAACACAAATAATGTCTTATAAGATAACATCAGGTTCCTAATTGTTGTTTAATATTTAGCTTTTTTTCTTTAGAATTTTAAAACATTTATATAAATAAATGCATACAGTTATTCTGCGTAAATATAATGTATGTTGTTGTTTGTGTTATAGGTTTGTTGCATTATGTTTGAGTGTTTTACAGTTGGTGTCTAATTACAGTTGTGCACACCGCGTGATTATTCCATGGTCTTACTACTAACGAAGCTTATCTTGTTTTCTTACAACTTATGTTAATGCAGTTGATTATTTCACTTGTTTAGCGTACATGATAATTACACTGCAACAACTGGGGTGTTAAAATTGACACCATGGGTGTTGTCACATTATAGATACCAAAAAGAGAATCAAAATTAACACCATAGGGTGTTAAAATAACACCAATGTAATTGTTTTGGCAGAAATAAATATTATTTGAATACCCTATGGTGTACATTTAGATTCGTTTATGTTGTATTTATATGTGACAACACCCATGGTATCAATTTTAACACCCCAGTTTTTGCAGTGTATTACTAAGATTACTGAATAAAGTTGAGGTTTGAAGTCTTCTCTTACACACAACAAGAATGTGTTTTAACCGTGCAAACTTTGGCTATTAGACGAAAAGCAATCTCGTGCTTAGATATTCATGTTCTAACAATCTTCTCAGGTACACTGTGTACCACAGGAACCTATCGACTGGTGACGACTCTAATGCAAAACTACTCCAAAGTTGTTCGGCCGGCTGAGACCCCCGACGATGCAATTGTTGTACTATATGGAGTGGCACTACAACAAATCATCGACATGGTAAACTGTCATTCTATGATTTTATATAGGCCTACGTTTGCAAATGTTTGACTTTATAAAGCTTGTCTGAAGATAAATTAATGGCATTGATGTAGACGTAGCTCCATGTAGAAACTGGATACCGGTACCTGTTTGGCGTAACTTGCATTGTCTGGATTTTGTTAAAGGGGCACGTTGCCTTGGATTGAGCGCTTTGGGCTAAACAACACGTCAGAAAGCGTTTGTAATTAAATTAATATGGTTGGAAAAAGATGTTTTAAAAGTAGAATATAATGATCCACACAAATATCCCTCGAAATTGTGTGGTTTTCATTTTACTTCGTGAACTAACACGGTCCACCATTTTGTGGAGTCAAAATGTGGTTTACAAAATGGCGGACCGTGTTAGTTCACGAAGTAAAAGGAAAACCACACAATTTCGAGGCATATTGTGTGGATCAGTATATTATATTTTTAAAACATCTTTCCAACCATATTCGTTTTATAACAAACGCTGTCGAACGCTTTTTATAGCCCAAGGCGCCCAATCAAAGGCAAAGTGTCCCTTTAACATAACACATGCGAAGTATTATCATGTGTTAATAATATGCAATACATGAACATACACAATTACTCTTGTTATCATTACGATTAAATACACTGTGAGGAACAACAATTTACAGTAAATTTAGCAAAATGCCGATTTGGGATCCCATTAAGGGCAGGGCACCTCACAAAGGTTCCGCCATTGGAACCCTTAACAAGCAGCGCCAGGACCAATTTGACAGGTATAACGGCTGATCCAAAACCAGTAAGGTTGTCTGTGAAAACACGGATTTATTGGTATAGCTATATTGGCCTTTTATTACGTATCATCTGGGCTTATCGCTTCATCTTAGCCTTATTCACCAGACCTTAATATATCCAGTGTCCAGCTCAAGCAGTCAAAACACCCATAGGCAATCCATGTGGGATGCCATGTCAATGGTAGACGCTTCGTCATACATAAAGGCGCGCCCACAGGATCGAGACAAGTGCGTCTATAATAATGTTCAGCAAACTCGATTTATATTGAGCAATCAAATAAAGCAAACTACTAGGGAATCTTTCCCTCACTTTGTTGACAATAAAGGGTTGTTCATTCCATCCAAAGATATAAATATTGCGGTACAGATAATTGATTACCGCATACAAGATGTACATTATTTTAAAATAACAATCATACACGTAAAAGATAGATCTGTTTATTATTATTGTATATATATATATATAAATATATACTATTATTAACCAGTCTGTTGCCAACGAAAGCTTGCACTCCAAAGCAGATCAAATCCTAGAAAGTATAATTTAAATTGAATGTTTAACCTCCCTTACACAATTGAACGGTTTTAGACAAAATACAAACCCAGCTAAAACGTTTTGAAAGATATTTCACAAAAACTAAAATATAAAAATCTCATTAACTTTTTGATTACATAAACCATTCAAAAAACAAAAGCAGAGTTCAAAAGCAAAACCACCATCACATCAATTTGAACTGCTCTCACACGGTGGGGGGGGGGGGGGTTGGAAGCTGGAATTAACTTCTTCTTTTTTTCAAATCGAAATCAGTCCTCACGGGGAATGCTTCAGATCGGGAGAAACACTTGAGCGTACCGCCGATATTAACCGATGTCACCGCGGTCAATGACGGCCCTGAACGGACGTGTCAATTATAATGGGGCAATTTAGCATTACATTGACGGTGCCAAGGGACAATAAATTGCTATAAATCCAGCGTTAATTTCGCGGTGTAAATGTTGGGTTCGGCCACGATGATGAGTGTTTGTAGCCCCGGGGTGTAATTGCGATTTTTCCCTCTTCTTCACTTCTTCTCATCAGCTATTTTAAACTAAAATCACCAGCGTTTTCTTCCTTTTGTTTTGTTGTTATTTTGTTGTTTTTGTTGTTTTTGGGATTTTATTTCTTTCCAGATTTTCTTTTGCATCAAAACTGTATATAAGAAGTGCAATGTAAACCGACATCATTCCGTTGTAAATTCGGTTCTAAAACGGTCCAACAACACAGACAAATTTTTAAAAAAAATTATCTGTCCCCTTCACCGGGCATTTTTGTTTTGTTTGAACAAGAGGTCATTCGTTCCCCACCCATCAAACTCCCTCAAGTCCCCCATGATCACAAATTCCATTAGGGCTGTCTGGAATATAAGGGAAATGCAAGTGGGAATTTCAACAAGGGCGTATTTTAATTTCATTTGGTTACAGAACGAATGGAAAAAAAGGGGGAAGGGACTCGCAAATGAATTACCAAGTAGGAATGTCTGCCCTTCCGATCAGTCACAGAGAATGAATGCCATCTCCACGTATAGATGCTGAATCAACGCAGAGTTCCTGCATATTATGCCCCAAGCAGAAATAATAATTTCGCAATGCATGTATTTGTCATGCAGCATTGTTGCACCAGTCATTTGGTTTTCAAAAATTGTTGTTTTCTTACCTAAAGGTTAAACAAAAATTCTCCTTGAGCATTTCCTGTTTTTGTTGTTGTTTTGTTTAGTCTGTTGCTGTTTGTAATTTGTTCCATTTTGCCCTTATACTTTTAATGTGAGCTTGATTTCGTTTAAAGGCAGGGTATACTTTTGGTATTTGTCAAAGACCAGTATCACCAATTGGTTTACCACAAATTATGCATAAAATAACAAACCTGCGAACATTTGGGCTCAATTGGTCATCGAAGTTACAAGAAAATAATACAACAAAAACACCCTCGTTGCATAAAATTGTGTGCTTTCAGATGCCTAAGTAAGTCTTCAAGCCTTAAGCCTTTCTCAGAATCCAATTTGCTGGTGAAAAATTACCTCTTTCTCTAAAACT
>CM037459.1:10182500-10332500 GCA_021014325.1 Plazaster borealis
TATGCACAGTTCTTGTTGTTTCAAGTCCATTGCGAGTAAGGTCTATTCTATTAGTTTTTTCACTGTGACATTCTGTTAAAACATAGAAAAGCTTTCAGGCCTTTTTTTGTTGTTGCTTAATCACCGTCTCAAGAGGAGGGCGGGAAGTCAGCATAGAATATGAAATCATAGTTGGGAAATAATTGTGTTTACTTGTGGACGCTGGCGCTGCGGACAGAGTAGGTGGTGGGAGGTATTGGTAGCAGATATAAAGTGGATTGACGTTCTTTGTCAATGGATGGCAAGACTTCCATATCACGTCTGATCATGGCTAGTATTTCAACATTACCATTTGCTAATTTTTAGCAAAGTCAATTAGCCGTATTTTTAACCGCGTGAGGGCGTATGTGAACAGAATTCACGTGATGCAAAACAAGTAAACAAATTGGGTTTTTTCAATGTTGTTATTATTATGTTTATGTATTTCGATCATTGGTGCAAGAAAACTACATACAGGCAATAAAATAAGACGAAACTGTGTTTGTGATGCGACAATGCCCTGGTGAAAGCGCCCCCATGCGGTCAAAAATATGGCCAATTCAAATGTCGGACGCACGAGCGATGACTGCGCGGCCCCTCAATGTAAACCCGAGACCCACATGAAAAGTCCTGACCTGGCTGTAGCCCCAAACCTGTACCCATGATTCCTGAACCTACATTTAGCCCCGAACCTGTACCGAAATGTACGCTAGACCTATAGAGGTTTATTTACTGGCTACATTTCTTGGGCAACATTTAGGGGCCAAACAGACGATCGATCTTACCTTTGCATAATTCAACGATTATGCACCCTCAAGGAGAATACATTGAAATTATGTTGAGACTGATCGATTATGGGCCTATAGGATGACATAGGCGAATATTCTTGAGAAGACCTTGGATGAGATTAGACAAGTCTTGGTGAAACACACATCGAACCCACATGACTAGAAAAATGAAACAAAAACCAAATACCAAAAAACTAACAAACAAACAAACGCCCCAACACCCCAACACCCCAACACCCGAACAAACAAACACCCAACACCCAAACAAACAAACACCCCAAACAAACAAACAAACAAACAAACAAACAAACAAACAAACAATCGAACAAAAAACCCGAACCCCTAACACCCAAACAAAAAACACCACAAAAAACAAGAAAACAAACAACATCAAGAATCGTTACTCTTCGTAAACACGAATGCTCTCTTCCATATGTCATTGTATAATTTCTCTCAGGATTTTGTGCAATGAGTATAACCGCTAACCATATTATGCCTTGTCGACTAAAAAAAAAGGTATTTGTTAAACACCACATTAGTTATTTAAAGGCAGTGGACACTATTGGTAATTACTCAAAATATTTATTAGCATAAAACCTAACTTGGTAACAAGTATTGGGGAGAGGTTGATAGTATAAAACATTGTGAGAAACGGCTCCCTCTTAAGTGGAGTAGTTTTCGAGAAAGAAGTAATATTCCACGAATTTGATTTCGAGACCTCAAAATTAGATGAGGTCTCGAAGTCAACTTGCATCTGAAAGCACAGAACTCCGTGTGACAAGGTTGTTTTTTTCTTTCATTGTTATCTCGCAACCTCGATGACCAATTGAGCTCAAGTTTTCACAGGCTTGTTATTTTATGCATATGTTGAGATACACCAAGTGAGAAGACTGGTCTTTGACAATTACCAATAGTGTCCACTGTCTTTAAAACGACCATGGAGTCCATAATACATTGGTTGGGGAATCAGGCTATACCAACTGGTTTCCTGCAATATTTACATCTTTTTTTTTTGAATAACAGGTCTCCGCTCAGCTGCCTTACAAAATTAAGCCCACAACACAGACCGTATACTCATACGCAGATTGTTAAACTCCATTCTGTCAACCAGTCAACGTTTTCCCAACACAACACATTTGAATCAGAATGTGTTCCCGTCCGCTGCAAAAACCCAATTCATGCTGACAACAGAAATAACCAGATGCCAGATATTTCCAGTGTACTCGGATGAGCTTCAAGGGTCTTGAAGATGACGGAAGAAGGTCTTGCCAGGGGCCTGAAATAGCCCAGCATCGACTTCTGACCGTACCACCGGCGAAGGAGTACGAATATTGTGGACAGAGCTTTTGGGTTCATCAATTTTGTTATTTCTTCTTTTGCTCTATTTCCCATTAGTTGTCTATGTACTCAACTCGTTCTGCTTTAGCTCGATCAATTTTGATAGTCATCAATGAGTCATCCTGATATTATTAGACTTGTCTTCTGCTTTTGACAATATAAGATCACCCTATCATGTTATTTCGTCTCCGTTCCCTGGGATAGACTCAATATAAACGGAACAATCTCAAAGACTTACACTGCTCCTTTCTGGCGCTCCGCAAGGATCTGTCCTCGGCCCACAATTTTTCACCATTTACACCTCTTCAATTGCATAAATCGTGTACACTTGCATATTATGTTTGCAGATGACACATGCAAATTAAATCTTGGATGCATGCAAACAAGTTGAAATCAAAAGACTCAAAATCAGAGCTCATAATCATATCTTCGAAACATCAACGTGCTAAAATTCAGTTGGATCAAATACAAGTTGCCAGCAATTAGATTAAAAGCCTCAACATCTGTCCCAAGCCTTGGAGTCATGTTTGATAAAACCTTACCAATGGATTCACATGCAAAACTGCCAAACTGTCCTATACGCCCAAATCCGAAATGTTAAAGTACCGGTATACGGAAAGTAGCCTACTGTTTGATGATGCTGCCTCAAAAGTTATGCATACCTTGATCACATCCCGGTTGGACATTGGTAATTCATTAGTTTATGGTATATCACAGTGTCTCCTGAAGAAGCTACATCATGCACGGGATGCAGGTGCAATTTATCTTTTAAGGGGAAGGAAATTTGACCATTATTACTCCAGCACTTATAGCAGTGCGTTGGTTACCCATAAACAAAGAATTAATTAAAAAATGCTACTGTTGACTTGGAAAGCACTTTATGGCCTAGCCCCAGTGTCTACAAGAGATATGCTGTGTATATACCATCCTCGACCCAATCTGATATCATGAAACAAACTATTACTGAACACCACTAGATCTCATTCTTCATCAGGCGATAGAAGCTTCGTTTCATGTGCACCAAAGCTATGGAATGATCTCCCCTATCAACTCTGTACACTTGACTCCTTACAGACTTTTAACAGCCAGCGTAAGTCCCATCTCTTCTAATCTGCGTACGTCTGTTGCACTTGTCATCTCCACATGAAATTATGTGAACTCTATTGTCTTAAATTGTTCTTCACTTCGCTAAGCGCCTCGGAATAGGCAACCAGAATGATGGCGCTCTATAAATGCCCGATGATTGATTGATTGATATCATAAAGATCGAATAGCCTACTCCCAGCTGAAATATTCCACAGAGTGCTGGAAAATGCGCTACTTTAAACAGATATTTGAGCGAGAAATTGTTAACGGGATTGTCATTTAAACTTGTTTTATATAACGCGTTTCTTTATCATTTAGTTGTAATTTTGTTATGTTTACACTTCTGAATTTGTCGTAATTATCAATCAAAAAATAAAGTCCCAACCTCAAGATTTTGAAAAACTAGAAACACTTCTGCCGTTAATGGCGTGCGTCAAAATGGCAATTCTTTGACGTCATTTGTGGTAGGTTGCTTTGTTATACCTCTTTGTTCCAACAAAGCGGCTATACAAAACGGAGCTTCCACAAATGACTTATCATGAGTGAGGACGTTACAGGGCTTGTTGCTAATGTTTCTGAAAAGCACCGGAAAAGGGTATTCAAAACGATTGTTGTTTACACAATTAAAATCTGTTTACTCTCATGTGAACTCAATTTCCTTATTGATTGAAAACACTTTGAATGAATTTCAGCAGAAATCACTTGTTACCGTTTTCGGTCAAGCTGGTCTTTAAGTGTTCTATGATTAGTTGCTATTAGTATTAAATTAGATAACTGCAGTGTCCCACCAGGGAAAATTCGTGTGGTCTTTACACAGAATACATACTAAAACGTTTTTCTTTCTTTCTTTCTTTCTTCTTCTTCTTCTTCTTCTTCTTCTATTGGGAGGTACACCTAGCACTCCCACTTCCCCCTGTCATAATCATGGTCAGACCATAGAGGTCAGACGTAGCAACCCTTTGCGACACATCTATTTGGTAATTGAATTCGTTCGTTGTACGGTAGGGCTACAGGCAAAGAATAATTGATGTGGACTTTGACTTCCATCAATACTAACACAGCAGAATTGAAAAAAAACCACTTTATCAAGAGAATTGCATTGCCGATGATAGTAATACACTTCAAATCTACTTGCGCAAAGGACATGTCCAAAAATAGTGTCAATATTTGATAGAAAACGCTGGCGAGCGGCATTAAACCGAAGAAAACCTTCAGCATTTTGCCCCGCAAAGCATTCTCAAGAATCTAAAATTGTAATACGTTGATTGCTCAGCATTAGGTATTAAATGGCTGTGAACGATTTTTGAAAGATTATGTTTCAAAGCGAAATACATACAACAACTTTCCCATTACGCCACGGACAGCGCACAAAATACCTGTACAAGTGTTCGCACATGGCTGAATAGGTGAATTCATAGCGGGATCCCGACATTAATTCATTGTTAGCTTTTAATTAACTGATTCAAATAATTTATTGGTGGATTCTTTCCTGCACTACTTTAAACGAAAGCTTGTAACTATCTCGAATCTATAAAATTTACCATTTAAAATTTAAATATATAAATGTTGGTCAAATTGGCAAACAATTTGACCTATAGCATCTTTAAACTCGAAAGACTTTAAAGATATAAGCTCTGCCTTTTTGTTTAAACACATTGTGTTGAATCAATAACACTTTGCATAATAGAAACCGAGGGTGGATGACCTCCTAACGTTCAGTTCAATTAAAACCCACATTTATTTCCACACAAAATTAAGAATTTGCAATCATTGTGAGAATTGTAATTTAAAATCACCGGGAAAAGTATAATGTGACATGGATGGGGGTGTCTTTGTGAAGCCGATGCTTGTGGCGAGATACCAGGTGGACAGACACAGAAAACGAACAGGCACGAAAACACACGGACTTGGTGTATCAAGACAGAACCAAAACATGGAAACATAGAGATAAACTGAATTATACAAAGTAATAAAAAAAAATGCTGAAAAACAATTGAAAGGTAAACTGGAGATTAGGAAACGAGAGGTCTCAGAGCTATATGCACCTTACCAACTACGTTCCCATCTGTTCCCCTTTAATTAAAAAGTACAGGTATAGATTACGTTTACAAGCTCAGGTTGCTGGACTCTGACGCACTATTGAAGCTGACAAAACAGCATTGTTTTTGAGAAACGGCTAAACACATTGACTCGTCAGTGATCCAATTGCCGCTGGATCATGGGATGAGCTCCACTTCCAGTAAGACCCAGAATCGAGTTGTTTTCTTGGCTTTCAGTCACAACTCTATCGGCAGGGCGCCGTTTTTATTGAATCAAAATCTTTGTTTCTCTTCTCGTCATGCTCATATTATTTCTCACGAAGTTAAAATCCGTGCATCTCTGGTCAACTTTAAAGCATGTACATAACTTTGGTAAGATTGAAAATATAAATGTTTACAGATTTACTCAAAACTTACGTGGTATACACGAGAAAGCAATGGTGGGAAAACTTTCCCCTGAATTTTGTTTGCCTGAAACGCTGAAGTATTTGATATGATTTAGTTTTGATCTTGCGAGTACGAAACTTGATGTTTGATAACAGTATAAACAGTGATGGGGGGGGGGGGGGTGTTTCCACCATGTTCTCTTGACCCCGACGACCGATAAAACTGTCACAGGTTTATTAAGTTGTTTATTGTTGGTCGCGCAAAGGTGTGTGGAACATTTCCCTTGAATTATTTGTGCCTGAAATGCTATTGTTTTATGAGAAATGCGTAAAACAATAGTATAAGCTCTGATCTTCCGAGTCAGATATGTGATGTTTTCAAATTGTTAAAAAGTGGTGGGGGTTTTCAGTACTTTTATGCAACTCTGATGACCAATTTAGCTTCAATTTTCAGATTTGTTGAATATTTTATAGTTTTGTTATCTATTTATAATTTAGGACACAAAAAGTCTGTACACCGGTCGTTGCATGGATGTTGACCACTAATTTTGGATCTTTGTGAACTGTACAGATTAACACAAATCATTATTCTTCCACCGTTTATTAACTTGTGTACAATTTTTGTTGATACCCCAGTAAAAAGTCAGATTCCAAAGCCATTATTTTGTCAAGGTATTGATTGTTTGTCCTGTGAATAATTTGGTTTGATGCGTTTGCATGTTGTAATAAACACGAACGGAAAGGAGCTTTTGAATTGTGTAAAAAAACCCACTAAATCTGTATTATAAACAAATCTGAAAACCCCCACAATTTACTTATTGTTTTTATTGTCACTTGACACAAAGTCAAACTTGCACAGCGAGACTGATTATGTGCAGGTCTGTTATACGAGAATAGTGGGAGTTGAAAGAGTTTGTAAACATTACATTGCTGCAACTCCTAAACTGTTAACTACTTGAGTAAATCAATACGATAAAACTGAGAAAACCTCCAAGAAACATGGACAGTGACATCGATGGAGATTTTATCGCTTGGGGCCTGTGTTCCTTGAATTTCACTGAAGTATTCGAAAATATTGGTTTTGCAGCTTTGTTTTTGGTAAAACAATCTACAGACGACTGAAGGGGGAGACTAAGAACGTGCTTCCCGTCCAACTTTAGGTCTACGAATTTGATGGATGTGGTAATTTGGTGAGTGTTGTCTAAAATCGATTGATGCAAACTTTCACTTCCTTAAAGGACAAAGGTAAGGCACTGGGGTAAATGACATTCTTTCGAGGCTTCTTTTGGAGAAATTGGTGGAATTCCAAAAGCCACTCAAGATACTGGACCACAATGGAAGAGATGCGAAATTTAAAGACGCGGAGAAGTATTCCGATGGAAATGTTTTATCCTGAAAGCCGCAGAATGTGCGAAAACGAGCACTATAGGCATGGGATGTCAGAAGAGGTGGAATATAAACAACTACTGATAATGATAGGTCTGTAACGTTTTGCTATTAAAACTTATGCGAGTTTGAATTGAATTGTAATTTAATTGTTACAAATGTTATAGTATGGTGTTTTCCGGATAACATTGTATTTCTTTTACTGACTGAATGATGTTCCAGTAAAGTATATGAGGGGAAAAACAAAGAAAGATTGTTTTTAGACTCAAATGTTTCGACCGATACTCCCTATAGAGAACAACTGACACTAGTCGATGGCACTGTTTGATAATATCACCAATATTGATAACAAATCGATTGGAACTAATCAGAGTGAAAAGATCCACATTGAAAGATGAGACAACAAAAATTAAATTTGTATACGGGTTACTATTTTATCAAAGAGGTACCTTAGAGTAAATTTTGTAACTGACGGTGTTGTTGGTACTCGTACCCGTACACTACTCGAGTACCGTTTTGATGGTACTCGTGTTCGTACTCGTACCCAGCTAGCAAAATGTTCGTACTTTAAGTCCAAACTCGAAACTCGACTGAAAAATAATCTGCACTCGGAGTAGTGTACTTGATACTCGACTGAAAATGTACTCGGACTCCGATTTTAAGTACCCGTGGTCAAAATAGTTTTCCTCTACGTGCCTTTATGCGAGGAAAAACAACCTTAAAGCTGAATAAAGTTGAAGTTGTGTATGATGTATTCATGTTTAGAACATATCTTACCATTATATCAAGTACTTATCGGTACTTGATACTCGACTGAAAAAGTACCTGACTGGTAACTTTTGTTCTAATCGACCAAGAAAATATTTCCGTCTTTCGATAAGATTGTGTTTGACTCCAACCCAATTCATCTTGTCAGGTCAGACGAAGAGAAGCTAGCAGAGTCATGAAATCGTGTATATACCCACTATTGCATTAAACCACATACACAACTTTCCTAAAACGGAACTATTTCAATTATTTTTGATACAGATTAAAACAAATCAAGTGTTACCGGTAGTATTTTATTCTACCCGGTACTCATTCAATAAGAGATGGACCACCCCTTCAATACAAGAAAAACAAAACCAGCTTACCTTGTGTATAAAACTAAAAGTATCGTAAGTCCAAATCATGCTTGTGTGTGAAGACTAGTAGATGTGTTGGACGTTCATATGACCGTGTAGCACATAGCACTGCAGTATATATAGAGAGTAGCATTAACCAGACACTGTGAAATCAACATTGATTCAGCAACCCACCACGTTGAATGTTGCTAGTGGCAGGAGCACGTTATACACAGTTGCCCTACCAAGGAGATATTGTGATTAAAGACGACGCCGGTTAGATTTCCTCGTCACGCATGCACCACTTGACTGCGTACAGACGTGTTCCCGGCTATTGCATTAGTCTCAGCCAAGTCAATTTACGTAGAATGCCGCTTTGGGAACGTGTTACTGATTGTATTGTCCCGTTTTCTGACTGAGCCAGGTGGAGACGTCACATGACCAATGTGACAAGGCAAATAGCACGAAAATTGTTATCCATCGCCTTGCGCATGTTTGCCTGTTGTACCACTAAACTACTTTGGTGTCAGAAAGCATGTTATTATGTCACACATCTGGAGGGTCGCAAAACAGACGAAGCGTAACGTCCATGTACATTAATTGAAGACGACATACACAGATATTATGATGACGATATAAAATATGCAAACATGTGTTAACTTAATAAGCTCCCCTATGTGGAGGTGTCCGCTGAAATATATTCCAGCGCATTCTATCACATATCAGAACTATGCACACTTAGCTTATCTCATTAAAACAACCATCAACAGAATATTCACATAATCGGAATCCAATGGGATATGTTGGTAGTGTAAACGGTATTGTGGAAAAACATCGGTAGACTAGTAAAAACCTAGAAGATTTTCCCCCTTGCACGAAAAGTCTCCACTTGAGACGAGTCTAATTGGCTGAAGCTTAATTGCGGTACCTTATATTTGAGCACTCATTACTGTAACTTGTAATCCATCCTCGATGGGATATGGTACAGAAGAATGCTGTAATGTTGTATCCATTTTCAGTTTAAATGCAAATGAAATAATACAAACGTAACTTAGATGTAGTCTCTGTGTTCGTGTGTTTATTTGTTCACTCATTTTTGGACAACGAAGCAAAATAACATGAATTTGCGACATTGTTTCAGCGTTCACGAAACGAAACGAGAGAAACACAGTTATTGTGGCGTCTTTCAGTGTTGTAAAGAAATGAAGACGGGGAAAAACGTAATAAAGATCTTAAGTCAGCAAGCACATCCACGTCCACTGTGAATTAATACGAGTTTCTGAGTACGGTGTACGTTACTGATTTCATTAACAGACAATCCCATTCTTTCGACATTACTCTAGGAGAATGAAACCACTCAGTCTGATCAACACACGCGACAAATCACCCTCTCTACGACGGCCACCCATCCTACATTATTGTTCATTCAAGTATCCTTGTCACATGGCAAATGTCAGCATTGTGATTTTTTGTGCTTGTTTTCAAGTGTACGTATAAGCTGTAAAAGATCGGTGATTTGTTGAAGAGTGGAGTTGATGTTTATTTTTTTCTTCAATTTGTATCAAAACAATGTTTTAGAACCGCCAATGATTTTTAAGACCTTATAAAAAATGGTACATGCATCTTATTTTACAACTGCAGTGAGTTTTGTAACACAAAACTGCTAGTCCGTAGTTCATAGAAACGATATATAAACATATATATACATATAACGAACGGCTAATAAAGATTATAACCAATAAAACAGATGACAAACTTCCAGAGAAATCATGCTCAATATGATGTCACATTAGAAAAAAAAGTCTCACTTGTGTGACATATCGGCTCTCGCATCAATGCAAAATGTCGATCAAATAAAACAATTCTGAAAGTGTTTTTCACCGGACGCTAACAATTTGTACAAGTTTTGTTTGCCTATATGCATCACGCCCGGTTCTCAAAATTTTACAATAGCACAGATCACACTAATAAATTAAAAATAAAAACCACAAGAAATAATACTGCAATAAGTGGAAATGTCTTCATGGTTCGAACCTACTAAAGTTGTTTGTTTGCTCAATTTGCACCATCGGATTTACTCCGTCGCTGAGTTCAATAATACGCACTTAATGGGAACCAAAGAGAGACTGCTCGTCTGAGTACAGGGAAACTTAGGGCAAGGCGGCTCCAGACTATTCGACTCCATGGTCTGAACATACAAGAAGGAAATTACCAATAACGTGTATACTAGTTTTTCCCTTGTCCCCCCATACGGTGTTATAATCACAAATTATAAACCTTTCTCATTTTCCATTTTGTTGTTTTTCTTTTGTGTTTCCAGCCACCTTTGTTTGTTACATTAGACAATTCCTTCGACCCCTCTTAGTCTCCGTTACTCTCTTGTTACGATTGTCTTGTGTCACCTCTTGCTTCTTCTGACTGCATTCGGCACGTATTACCACCAGACATACTTGTTTGTGTGTATTGTGTTGCCATTGAGCATTCCGAAAGGACTTAGGGTCGAAACGTGAGGCTAATTACCTTTAACAGAAATCTTAATCAGTTATAAAACAAAGTAATAACAGAGCCT
Source organism: Plazaster borealis (assembly GCA_021014325.1). NCBI lineage: Eukaryota > Metazoa > Echinodermata > Asteroidea > Forcipulatida > Labidiasteridae > Plazaster > Plazaster borealis. The sequence goes on from CM037459.1 coordinate 10,193,214, forward strand.
CACAATGGGTTCCTTTTTTTCAGTTTGGGGTTGGGTCAATCTGTTTTCGAAATTTATTTGAAAACAATTTAAAGGTATCGTACACGTTAGGTAATGACTCAAAACAAATATTAGCATAAAAACTTACTTGGTAACAAGCAACGGAGAGCTGTTGATAGTATAAAACATTGTAGGAAACGCCTCCCTCTGAAGTAACGTAGTTTTTGAGAAAGAGGTAATTTCTCACTAAAATAATAAAAACTTCTTGCAAGTAGTTTTTATTCCTAATCTGAAAGCACATAAATTTGTACAACAAGGGTGTTTTTTCTTTCATCATTTTCTTGCAACTTCGATGACCAATGAGCCCAAATTTTCACAGGCTTGTTATTTTATGCATGTGTTGGGATACACCAAATGAGAACACTGGTCTTTGACAATTACCAAACGTGTACGATGCCTTTAAGGGAGATGTTAGTAATATTATGCATACACGCAGATCTTTAATATAGATGAGAAACGTTATAATATGCATAACGTGTCGCCTATACATGGTTTTCCAATTTATTGTCCATCGCTCCAAACAGTAGCTGAACGAGAACCTGTAAGTCGGATGAGATCAACGCTATCGTCTTACACGTGGGAAATTCATCGTTCTTACAGTTCGCACTAGGAGGCTCTGGATGATGATGCATGGGTTATTATCTGGCTTTACTTCTAATCCTATATCTTAAAAGAGCCATTATAAATTGCATTGAGCAGACCCAGTAAATTGTTCTTGTTTTTTTTTAGCGACGTCCACACTGATTTTGTACACGAAAGCGAAGCGAGAACGTCTATAAGTATACCATGCCCAATGTGAGTCAGGGTATCCCCAAATGTTCCCACACACTATTTTTCTCTTGTAAAGAGGTACCCCCTAAAATCTTCTAAAGAATTCTATAGCCTGCCCGATATGGGGCAGAGGGTCCCCCCGAATGTTCCCATACTATAACACACTATTTTCCTCTTGTATAGACCCCCCTAAAATCCTCAAAAGAATTCCTGATATTCCAAGCACACAATGAAGACACAATAGGGGGGGGGGGTACACCATGCCCCATATCGAGCACATTGAAGAATTCATGAGATTCCAAGCACTCATAGAATATATATTTGGTTTGCGGTAACACCGTGTGTATATCTACTTGCTATAGGTAGATTTTGTTCTTTGAGAACTTGTCTTGCTTTTTAAGTCTACTGCCGTGGAGTAGAATGTTAGGAATTCGGGAGACTTCTCAGTTCTGAAAAGAACTGTCCGGCTTATTGACTACTACCTGGGCGGGAGGTAGGAAATCGGGCGGGACTACTTTCGCTATGTGGATCGGGGGACTTCTTGTTAATAATCACTGCCGCGGAGTGAGTTCTTAATAGGTCTCAACGTTTCGACTAGCTTGCTCTAGTCATCTTCAGGAGACTGTATAACATAGAAGACACAATAGGGGTACACCATGCCCCGTATCGAGCACCAAATGAGAACGTCGTCACCCACTCTGTTAAATCCCTTTTGTTGATTTTATACAGATTGTAATTATGCACAATGATCTAGAGTTAAATGAAACATAATCAAGCGCTGTTTTTACTCAGTCTTCTAGTCCATGACAGATATGTATTTGATGTTTTCAATGACATTGAAGCATCGGCCACATTACTACATTATAGTGCTAATGTGTGTTTGCTCTAAATAGGTTAAAATCATATCCTCGGTTTCAATGGATATATCTTATACATCCCCATTTCTGCAGTCGTACAATTAAAACATGGGGTTGCAAAATGCCATTAATACAAGAAAATAACCAGAAGGCGTGCCAAAAACTTCGTAGTGGTGATATCATTAGCCTTTTTGAGATATGGCGGACACTATACACCAATCCGGGCGCGCAATTGTTGGGCACCGCGCGCCACTGCTGCGGTGTCGTCAGTGCCCAGATTATGCACAAAGACAAGAGGAAATCGTGTTCCTTTTCACTCTCTATGGAAATTAGATGTTTTCCTCAACGACTTACACAATTTCCTTGACAGGACATCATGATATACTAATGTAGATCACTGACCACAAATATTTGCAACTAAATAGAAACCGAATCATCATGAAAACGGTGCATGTCTTAGGTGAGTTTAAGGGTCTTAGATGCGGAAACTGCATAGTCGCATAGTTTAATGCGTTGCATCGGCAAGGTATTTTGTCAGAATTTCAGTATTTTACTTTCTGCTTAATTTTAAAAATTTATCAAGAATGTAGAACATCGTTATATCATGCAGCCCTGTCAGGGAAATTGCATAGATTGTCGAGGAAGACATTCAATTCCCATAAAAAGAGAAAAGGGAAACGATTTTCTCGTGTCTTTGTGCCAAAAAATAGGCACATGTACACCGCAGCATGGCGCGCGCGGCGCCCAGCACTTGCGCGCCCGGATTGGTGTATAGGAGTGCACTGTTTGGTTTGGGTGTATACAGACCAATTTACACAAACCTAATAGTGTCAAAGTATCATGTCCACCATATCTATGTCCACCAAAATAATGAACGTTAAAAGTGCCTTGAGCGTCACTGAGTGACGGATATGTGCGCTAGAAGCCACTATTATTATTATTATCTCAAAATGGCTTATTACAACAGTGCCTTCACATCTAAGCTGTAAATTTCCTTACCACATTCTAATTTTGCAGTCTGATGGTCAATGAAATGGAATCGGCTTCAACAAGCTGATTATATCTCAATAATAAAATCTATCCAGATGTGATAACAGAATATGCCAACTGAACAATGGAAACGATAGGTTGTGTATATCTCTGCCACCGGCAACGGATTTTTTTCTCTTTTTCTCAACACAGAATAAAACTGAAGTAGACAAAAAACTATAGGCCCTGACTGAAAGTAAAGTGCGTCATAATATGTTATGTTCAGAAATCATAACAAAACCGAGCAAAACTGAAGTAGAAAAACAACTATAGGCCCTAACTAAAAGTAAAGTGCGTCACATGTCATGTTCAGAAAATCATAATTTAAGCCTTGAATGTAATAATATCGTTTCAACTTATCTGGAGTTGGAATTTGTTTTGTACATTTCAGTTGGAAGTTGAAAGTATACTTAAAGGAACGTTACAGAACTGGTAATTAAAATTTTCTTTAAGATCACAGATTTACATAAAACTTACACGGTCTAATGATGATGAGAGTAGAAAACATCCCTAGAAATATTTATGTCTGAAATGCCATATTTGATGAGAAATAAATAAAACTAATTTCCGATTGGAGTTTATCGCTCATGCGCGTTTTATTCATGCATTCACATGCAAATGTGTAATCGGTTTTTCACTATTTTCTCGTGACCCAGCTGGCCGATCGATCTCAAACTTCTACAGGTTTGTCAGTTTATGTATATGGTGGATTATATAAAGTGCTTACACTTCCAGCAACTGTTTTGTTAGCAAAAACCAATTCTGTAATGTTCCTTCAATTTATTTACGGATTTAAGTTTAGCTGAATCCCAGACCGGAGTTGGTCGGTTTTTCTCCAGCATCAACAAAGGGATATTTCTTCATCATCTTCTCTATACACAGGTAAATTAAACAGCTACTTGAGTGAACAATTTTTGACGGGAATGCTATTTAAACTTGTTTATATTGTGTTTGTTTATCATTTAGATTTAACTTTGATATTTGTACACATCTGAATTTTTCGTAATTATCGATCAAAAAATTAAGCCCCAACCTCAAGGTTTTGAAAAACTAGAAGCACTTCTGCCGTTGACGGCGTGCATCAAAATGACAACACTTTGACGTCATATGTGGGATATTGCTTTGTTATACCTCCATGCTGCAAGCGGCTATACAAAACGGAGCTCCTAAATGACGTAACATGAGTGATGACGTAACAGGACTTTTCGTGAATCTTTCTGAAAAGCACCGGAGCAGGGTATTCAAAATGATTATGATTTTCTTTTAAATTAAAATCTGTTTAATCTCATGTGAACTCAATTTCCTTATTGATTGAAAGCATTTTTAAATGAATTTCAGCAAAGATCAATTGTTGCCGTTTTCGTTCAAGGAGATCTTTAAGGCCGATGGGTCACAGTGGTTACTTTTGAGGGTCCCTTGGTGGCCAAATAATAATAGAAACTATCATTTTCTCAGTAACAATAATTAAATTGTCTGTACAGTTATGACAGTTGTGTGGGAACATGAACACATCAGTCTAAATAATTTGACAATACCACAGGCAACCATTTTACAAAATCGTTAATGGTACAGGCCAAAACCGTCTGAAAAAAAAACACCCAAAGAACAAAAAAAAAAACCACGGAAAAACAAATAGACTTCCCCGCAATTGACTTTATCATACATTTGGTTAAGATTGACAATGTATTGTCAATGATGTTGTCAATAGACGTATAGGCTTCGCCCCTGGGCAGATTACTGATATAAAATTGGCCTGCTGTTGATGAACAAATTCTTACAAATTCGATTGTTAATAATTCGATTTTAGGATGATTTATACGGTTTACACGTTACAGCGGATACCTCATGGGAAATTTGCAACCCATTATTTCCATGTGATGTGTTCTTAAAGGCACTGTACACGTTTGGTAATTACTCAAAATATGTATTAGCATAAAAACTGACTATAGGTAACGAGCAACAGAGAGCTGTTGATAGTATAAAGAATTGTGAGCAACGACTCCCTCTGAAGTAACGTAGTTTTTGAGAAAGAGGTAATTTCTCACTAAAATAATAAAAACTTCTTGCAAGAAGTTTTTATTCCTATCTGAAAGCACACAAATTTGTACAACAAGGGTGTTTTATCTTTCATCATTTTCTTGCAACTTCGATGACCAATTGAGCCCAAATTTTCACAGGTTTGTTATTTTATGCATATGTTGGGATACACCAAATGAGAACACTGGTCTTTGACAATTACCAAACGTGTACGATGCCTTTAAGGGAGATGTTAGTAATATTATGCATACACGCAGATCTTTAATATAGATGAGAAACGTTATAATATGCATAACGTGTCGCCTATACATGGTTTTCCAATTTATTGTCCATCGCTCCAAACAGTAGAATGAACAATTTTGTTTCGGATATTGCTTGCCAGCCAGCTCAGTTCCATTCGAATACTTAATTTGAATAAATCATGAATGGGCAGACGTGGGAGTCGTGGCTGTTTGATCATAGTTCGATATTTACAAGTAAAGACTAACTAGTCTGCGGAATAGCAGCAACAATTAACCCCATGTAGAGAACTCAACAGCAACTAATATAGGACCCATTAGAGGTAACGCATGTATAGAAATTGACTTGAGCAGTCCGGCTTTCAGAAGACTTGAACAATTTTGAACTTTTACCACTGTACTGTGAAGTGTATTCAATATGCAGAGTTGAAAGTTTAACATTTGTATTTGCTTTTAAATGAAATATATTGGAATGTTCCTATAAGCGTAAATGCATTTCTCCATCTTTTTGCGACCACTTTTTATTTATACCCGGTACACACAAAACAAAATATATATTTACTTATACAGTAGCGCACAAACGAACAATGAAGCTTGCAAGCTTAATACAACAAATTTATTTCAAAAGAAACCCCCCAACCGAAAAAACCCCCACACACCACAAATCAAACCCAACAACAATCGAATTGCAATAGACAAACGGAAGCAAAATTAAACTACCTTTGTGTATAAAACATATATATTTCTGGGACAGAGCCGGTATGTATATTTTATACAGAGTAAACTAACTTTTGAAATTGATATATCTATTAAGAAAGTAAACTAAACGTATTTCCTCAAGTTTCCTCTTGGCTCTCCTATATGGATAGCGGGCTATATAGTTACAGTTTTAAAATTTATGTTTTGTTTTCGCACTGCGTCTTTAAAGATGAACCAAGTAATTAAATAAGCTATTATATCTTGACCTTCGGATAGCATTGTCGGTTCGAATTAACGTGATCCCTGACAATGCTGCGTGCACACAGCTCTGTGTTGCTGTCACTCTTTGGACATTCCTTTGTTCTGTACACTTAAGGACAATCCTATTCCTCAACACTGTAAAAAACACTGTGCGGACGTGTGTAAGTCCACATAGTGGTTCAAGTCCCTACAATACCTGGACCTCTTTTGTTATCGGGTCCGGACTTCGTTTGTATAGCGTTAAATCACATGCGTAGAGTGAGTGGGTTGGTTGAAACACACATAAATACAAAATGAGTTTGACTCATAGTATTTCTTGGCCAGCTGATGTCCACACATAGTTTTGGCATACCGGTACTTCAAAAAGGCCCAACTATGATAGGAAATCCAGGAAACAAAAATATCAGGCCGTGGTGATGCAAGAAATTGTTGGTTGTGACCTATCCACCTAGGAGACACTGTGATTCTACCAACTTTTTGTTTCAAAGATGGCCCTTAAAGGCACTGAACACGTTTGGTAATTGTCAAAGACCAGTGTTCTCACTTGGTGTATCCCAACATATGCATAAAATAACAAGCCTGTGAAAATTTGGGCTCAATTGGTCATCGAAGTTGCAAGAAAATGATGAAAGAAAAAACACCCTTGTTGTACAAATTTGTGTTCTTTCATATAGGAAAAAAAACTTCTTGCAATAAGTCTTTTATTATTTTAGTGAGAAATTACCTCTTTCTCAAAAACTACGTTACTTCAGAGGGAGTCGTTTCTCACAATGTTTTATACTATCAACAGCTCTCTGTTGCTCGTTACCAATTCAGTTTTTATGCTAATATATATTTTGAGTAATTACCAAACGTGTACAGTGCCTTTAAGCGCAGATTTCTAATTTACTACATTACATTTTTGTTCATTTTCTATAACGGTGTGTTAGACTGGAAAACGTGGTCCCGACGGTCGGTATACCAACAGGAGAATGGTTTAGATTCACAGGTTTATGCGAACATGCCAAAAACACATTTTCTTCACGGTCACGTTTGCGTTCTCATTGCTTTATTGAAAAAAACCCATAATATCAATGTTTAATGGTTTAAAGTGATACGAAAAAAAACCCGAAAAAACCCCCTGTACTTACTTTGTACTGTGTTTTGTTGTGTTGTTGTGGCTACAGTATTTAGCTTGGAAAATCTGATTGCTTTTTAAAAATGTTTTTAAAGTGTTGTTATATTTTTTTTTCGAACGGCGTGTTAGACTGGAAAACTTGTCTTCACGGTCGGCATACCAACAGGAGAATGGTTTATATTCACTGGTTTATGCAAGCGTGCCAAAACACAGTTTCCGCACGATCACGTTTGCGTACTTATTGCACATAAAATAATCATCTCTCGAGCAGCCAACTACCTGAGTTAACACCAAGTAGACTTTTAGGTGTTCAGATGTTTCAATAAACATCTCCAATAGCTTGACCTGTCTTTAGAACAGGTTTGCTCGACACACACTAGTGCTTCGTGGTAAAATAATATTTACCATAGCCATGGACTATATCAACATGGAACACAACTATACAAATATATCATCTGCACGTCCGTTTCAAGAAAAAACAGTCTTGAATTGTACTTGTACTTGCTCTGACTACAAACTATCGCATACAAAATACTAACGTACACTACAAATTAAATTATATCCAATCTTACGAATCGTACTTCTGGAGACTTAAGGGACTTCTGACGACTCAAATGACTCACTTTATATTATCCCAAATGTCTAAAGATCCGTTGATGTTGAGAAACTGCTGTATTTTTTCCCGATCAGATATCGTCTTCTGTCGTATACACCTTCATCGGCTAACATAAATATATGATACTTCACTAATGGATATCAACTTATCACTACCATGGAGATTAACACATAGTATCGGATGAAAACTGTCTCTATTGGCCTGATGATGAAATACTATACACAACGTTGGTTATGTCAGTACAATCATCTGACACTGGAGACTTTTGGCGCTCGATATAATACGGTATGGCGTGGCATGGTGTACCCGGCCCCCTCCTATTTTGTCTTCATTGTGTTATTAGTGGGGGGCCTATGTATGAAAATAGGGGTCCCGTTGAAATTTCATGGGGTTAATTTTTGGCAACCATTATAAATGCAATCTTAGTAGTCGTAGCAACAAGAAATGGCAACATCGTTTTGTTCGTTCTGTCACTATTTTGAATGCATTTATAATGGTTGCCAAAAATTAACAAGAAATTTCAACGAAAGTACATTGCCCCCCCCCCCCACTATATGGGGATTTTAGGAATTCTTTACAGGATTGGGGCGGGGGGTCGGGTTTTACTTCTGCACAAAAAGAAAAGAGTTATTTAAAGGTATCGTACACGTTTGGTAATGACTCAAAACAAATATTAGCATAACAACTTACATGGTAACAAGCAATGGAGAGCTGTTGATAGTATAAAACATTGTAGGAAACGACTCCCTCTGAAGTAACGTAGTTTTTGAGAAAGAGGTAATTTCTCACTAAAATAATAAAAACTTCTCGCAAGAAGTTTTTATTCCTATCTGAAAGCACACAAATTTGTACACAACAAGGGTGGTTTTTTTTCATAATTTTCTTGCAACTTCGATGACCAATTGAGCCCAAATTTTCACAGGCTTGTTATTTTATGCATATGTTGCGATACACTAAGTGAGAACACTGGTCTTTGACAATTTCCAAACGTGTTCAGTCACTGAACACGTTTGGAAATTGTCTTCAGTGCCTTTATGTTTGGGAACATTTGGGGTGGGGGGGACACACACATATAATAAAGAATCTTGCATTTCACGCTTACGTTGTTTACAGAAGTTGTAAAACCTGCTTATGTAACGGTAACATGCTTACGTTTATTTGAACTATACATTAAAGGCACTGGACACGTTTGGTAATTGTCAAAGACCAGTTTACCTGTAAACATGTTTATGAAACTGTGCCCGTCTCCGGCCGTTGCCTACAAATCCGAAGCAAGTACGCGGTTTTGACTTTGACTGCCATTAAAACATAACCTTTATTTAAGGTGCATACTGGTTGGCGTGATGCAGAACGAAAATCACCACAGCGCGAGGTGGTGAAGCCAAGATCATCTTTACGGACACGTAAAGCTAAGTAACGCATGTTCATTCAGTGTTCGTATGTATGCAGTTATAGTATTTAAACCAACCAATCACAGTACCAGCCAAATTACTCAGTCACACTGCGCATGTATAGTGGTAGTGTAGAAAATAAAGGTTTTTGTTTTACCCGGTGCAGGTTCCTAACTTTACATTTCTAATTAAAACGAAGTGATTGAAATTGAAGTGGAAGTTGCTGAAATTCTCTCCAGGTACTAAGTTTACGAGCCGTATTATAATGCTCTTCTTCTTTGTCATTCTTTCCTAACGGTGTATTCATCGATGCCATTCTCACTTATCTCATCTGTTTATCTGTGGTCAACTCCACGGGGGCTAATGAATTATGCATGAACATTTCTTTTGCAAAATCGATAGACAAATGTAAAGAAGCAAATAAACTATTTTTTTCTCGAGAAGTAAACGAGTCGATAAGCGCTTCGCCACGATGTTTTTGTTTACTACGTGATGGATGCACAGATTGTTACCTCTGTAGAGGTAAAGAATTATTTGCGAAATACAAACAAATATTTATACATTTCACACACTGCGAAGACTTGTATGTACTACACTAAAACTAGGTTTCTTATATACACTCTATCCTCTATTTCCCAATCCTCTATTTCCCGAGTAACATAGGCATGTCAAACAAATTACCCGTGAAGAATTGATCGTGATTGATGTGTACGTTTGTTAGAAAACAGATGACAATGTTTGTATCGAATAAGATTTATGTTTTTTTTGTTACAGGCAAATGTTTCATGCTTATGAACGTTGCCATGAAGGCGCATACAAACTTGTCCTATAAAGAAGATATTATGTTTTGCATAATATTATTATTATTGGTAACTTCATCAACATTACAGTGCAAGTTTGTAAGGATGCTTGTTTGTCTTAATAGCAGCGTCTTGCCCTGCCTTTCACCCCATGGACCCCGGTTCAAATCCCACCTCTGACGGAGCATCGCGAGCGCATTACGTAATCAGTCTCTAACTGATTAGGTCGGTCGTGCCTATAAATTTTGGGTTTTCTTCTGTGACCCTCTCAAATACTTTAAAGAGTCGGATAGGGATAGAGGCTACGGCAGTTTGTTTTCTTTACAATCGGTGCACAGTGACCATTTTATTCCTGTAACAGAGACGAAGACAAAATACGTGTTGTCAGGTCTTCGCTGGAAATCAGTATCAATTTACTTATAAAACAAATAATCACAGAACAATATTTATGTACAAACAGTATTAAATGAAATCGTTAATGGCTTTAAATAATAGCTTTTGCTCTAGATCATGACATGTGATTTTCACATCATGCGCCATCTTAGATTATCGTTGGAATATAACAAAATGCAAATAAAACTTGGCCGATGCTCCTGATCGGAAATGTTTTAAAGAACAAATACTTATAAATAGTAACTCTTGTCAAATAAATCTACAAGGGTATAGTTCAACTTATAAATTAATGAACTTGTCTTCAGAAAACTAAATCGGGACAAATCTTTAGTCCGGCAATCAATCATTTCCATTAAATCTCTAATAATCTCGAAATGAATAAAAATAGAATCAATAGTGGTTGAAGATAAACATCAGTTTATAATAATGTACTTTGAGTGGTGATTTTAGAGGTGAAACATATGAAAATAAACCAAAAGATTATTACCTGTAACAGAGACGAAGACAAAATACGTGTTGTCAGGTCTTCGCTGGAAATCAGTATGAGGGTGGCGGAAACGCGCGAAATTGAAATGTTTGTTGTCAAAAGAGGGCGCTTCTCTTGAATAATTAAATGTTACATAATAAATAAATGCAATAAAAATAATAGTAGGGGGTAACGTTTCTATGACCGTCACATCATTCCCCCCTTTGAGGAAATGTTGTCCTCAACATTTCGTTACATGCACAGTATTTACAGAATAATTATGTGCAAAGTTTATACAACAGAAAACGTATAACTTGCACTGCCTAGTAACACAAATAATGTAGAAAAACGGTGTTCTCGTAATTCATCGTAGAACACAATTAGAAATACTTGAAATTGCTACTGAATAGTGTATTTTCTACTACTCAGAAAATTTTGGAACACGTGAAGTGTATAAAAACTTCAACATAAAAAGTCGCAAAATTCCACTGCAATCTTTCTTCGCTTAGCCTACTTACTTTTAGTAAGCTAAAAAAAGAAGCCATTTTTGCGTTACTGCAGTATACTGGTAAATAAACCATCTCATAAATCAATATTTACAATACATATCAACAAGGGAAAATTAGGTTTGACTGTGTTCTTGTAGAAGGAGTCTGAAACACACTTTCTTTCGCGTTTCAGCCATCTTTGGGTCCTTCCACTTTTCGAACAGTCTGCGTCCGCGGCTAACTTTAGTCTGCCTTGACTGAGGTTGGACTCTGTGTTGCTTGGTTTGTCCAAGATAGTCATAATTCAGTCTGTTGACGGGCAGTCTGAGTCTAGTTGGTCTTTGGCTTGGAGGTGAGGTGTACGATGAACTCTCCGTGTTTGTTTCATCCACACTTTCAGTTGTGTAAACTGGTGATAGTGATGGATGTGAAGGAGATGTGCTTATATTCTCTGGGGTAAGCACTGGGGGTGATAATGAAGAAGACGTAGGACTGATGTTCTCTGGTCTTGCATCTGTCGTAACTGATGTGAGTTCCGGGGGTGATAATGAAGGAGAATGCATGTCAGGTGTTGTTTCTACAGGTAGAAAATTGATGTCGATCTCATCCTCACTAGAACTTATATCGTCCTCCGCTGTGGGTTTGGATGACACTTGCTCAATTTCTTGTGTTGTTTGAGTGTCTGCTTCGTTTACATTTGCTGTTTCCTTCTTTATGTTTTCATCTTCGATGGGGAGAAACATACAAGGGGTCAGCAAGTTTCTATGGACGGTTCTCTCTTTACCATCGTCGAGGGAACGGACAGTGTAGACGGGGACGTCTGAGTGTTTAGAGATGACAACGTAAGGTTGAGGTTCCCATCGGTCAGCTAGCTTACTGGTGCCAACGAGATGTTTGTTTTGAATGAGAACTCTATCACCAATTTGAAGAGGAGCTATATGTGTGCCTCGGTCGTACAAGCGCTTTTGTTTTGCCTGTGCTTGTTTGACGAGATCACTTGCTTTTTTTGTAGGCGAACTGAAGTCTACCTCTGAGTTGCTCTATGTACTCTTCGTAGGACGTTGTATCTTCTTCGTTTGCTTTCAGTCCAAACATCAGATCTACTGGTAAATTCGGATGTCGACCAAACATGAGGTAGAATGGAGCGTATCCAGTAGAGTCGTGACGAGTTGAGTTGTAAGCATGGGTCATTACACCCACGAATTGTTTCCAGTTCTTCTTTTGTTCAGTTTCAAGTGTTCCTAGCAAATTAAGAAGTGTGTGGTTGAAACGTTCCGTGAGACCATTTCCTTGAGGATGATAAGGGGTAGTCCTACTCTTTTTGATGCCTGAGATTTTGCAGAGCTCTCGGATCAGCTGACTTTCAAAGTTTCTACCTTGGTCGGCATGCAGTCGGACGGGAAAGCCGTAGTGTTGGATGATGTTATCCCAAAGAACTTTTGCAACTGTGTCTGCTTTCTGATCTCTTGTTGGAAAGGCCTGTGCATACTTTGTAAAATGGTCTGTTACAACAAGTATGTTCTCATAACCTCCCTTACTTCGCTCTAGCTTGAGATAGTCTATACATAGCAGCTCCATCGGTTCTGAGGTGTTGATGTTGACCAGGGTACTCTAGCTTTTGTGGATGGTGTTTTTCTGAGGCAACATCTTTCACAGCGTTCACACCATTCCTTCACGTCTTGTGCCATCTTGGGCCAGAAGAAGCGGTTCCTCACCATGTCAATAGTTCTTTCATACCCAAAATGGCCAAAGTCATCGTGAAGGTGTTTCATTACTGTGGTTTTGTACTGTTGCGGTAGAACCAGTTGTTGAGTTGATGACCCATCTTGTTTCTGTGTAATTCTGTGCAATAAACCATCTCTCATGTGAAGTTTCTTCCATTGTTTCAAGTGAAGAAGACAACCACTGCGTTCCCGAGTTCTTTCTGCTAGGGTTGGTTTCCTGCCCTTCTTTAGAAAGTACAGAGTTCTGGAGATATCAAGATCTGCCCTTTGAGCTGAAACCAGTTCATTGTGAGACACTCGAGGTAGTTCATTGGCAGAGAGATGTGGTTGGCTCTGCACAATGTGTTCACATCTAGCTGTTGGAGGTTCCATGAAGGAGAGAGTTACAAGTGGTTGGCTGTTACAGATTGCTTGGACGATATGTGGCGGGATTGTAACTGCATCGGTCTGGAAGGAGAGAGAACTTCTTGAGCTGTCATGGTGTGGTTTGCGAGAGAGTGCGTCTGCTGCTGCGTTGTTTTTGCCAGGCTTGTACTTTACAGTGAAGTTGAACTGCGATAGCGAGGCAACCCATCTCTGGCCAGTGGCGTCAAGTTTAGCGGATGTTGTGACGTACAGGAGTGGATTGTTATCCGTCAGTACAGTAAACTCGTTGCCAATCAGGTAGTCTCGTAGTTTATCTGTTATTGCCCATTTCATCGCTAGAAACTCTAATTTGTGTGCAGGGTAGCGAGATTCTGCTGGTTTAAGACCTCTGCTGATGTAGGCGATTACTCTGTCTTTTCCATTCTGTACTTGGCTAAGTACTGCTCCAAGTCCTACACCTGATGCATCAGTTTGAAGGAGAAATGGAAGTTCATAGTCGGCGTAGGCAAGAATTGGTGGTGACGTCATGTGTTGTTTCAGTAGATTCATTGCTCGCTGACAATCTTCCGTCCATATGAATGGTACTGAAGGAGACTGCTTTCTTGTTCCTCTCTTCTTGCGTTTTGGATCACCGGATATGAGGTTGTAGAGTGGTGCAGCTATGTTTGAGTATGCTTTGATGAATCTTCTGTAGTAGCCTGTGAAACCTAAGAATCTTCGTACTTCTTTGCGATTTGAAGGAGATGGCCAGTCTGTTACTTGTGCTGTTTTCTCTGGATCGGTGGCAATACCTTTACCCGAAACAACATGTCCAAGGTATTTAACTTCCTCTTGCAACAGGTTGCACTTCGACGGTTTGAGTTTTAGACCATGTTCTCTGAGGCAGGAGAAAACTTTGCCTAGGCGTTCTATGTGTTCGTCAAAGTTGGCCGAGAAAACGATGATGTCGTCAAGGTAGAGGAGGCATGTGACATAATTCTGTTCTCCAAGGCAGGACATCATGAGACGTTGGAACGTTGCTGGGGCGTTCGATAATCCGAATGGCATCCTCTCACATTCGAACAATCCCATGGGAGTTGTGAAGGCTGTCTTTGGGATATCTTTTTCTTCCATCTGCACCTGCCAATAGCCTGACGTCAAATCTAACGTAGTAAACAGACGGGCTTTACCAAGGGCATCTAAAGCTTCTTCGATGCGAGGAAGAGGATATGCATCGCGAACTGTCTTGTTATTCAGCTGACGATAGTCGATGCATATACGCAGGAGCCATCTTTCTTGTGCGCTATCACGATTGGAGAGGCATATGGACTCTTACTCCGGCGGATAGCGCCTGATTCCTCCATTCCTTTCAGATGATCCTTAACTGCTTGATATTGAGCGGCTGGTATTCTGCGATGAGGAAGACGAAATGGTTGGTCGTCTATGAGCGGGATGCTGTGTTTGATGGTTGAGGTACAGCCAAAGTCAAGTGAGTTGGATGAAAATACATCTGAGAACTCATGAAGGAGACTGTCAAGCTGTTTCTTCTGTGCCTCGTTCTCGAGTGTTGATTTGGATAAATCAAGATTTGGAATGATGGTAGGCACTGTGTCTGTGACTGTGGCACTTCTAACACCTGCGGTTGAAGGAGAGTTTTGAGGTTGCTTTTGGACAGGTACATCATCAACTCGTAAAATGGATGACAGTTGTGCTAGTTTACTGTTGCGCTTGATGACAATGGGCTTTGCTGAGATATTACGCAGTCTAACAGGTACTCGGCAGTTGGGACCAATGTCTGCTACTAAGTTGCTAATCTTCAGACAAGATGAGGTTTGAAGAAGATTCTCAACAACAACAGTGTAGGGAAAACCTTGGTTACTAGGTGCTTGACAAATGATGTCTTCTTCTTTTCCCGGTGGAATCACACGAACAGAGCGACCAATGTACTTCGCGTAACCGATAGAGCCACGCTGATCTCCAGGTTCTGAGTTGGTAGTGTTGCTGAAAGCTGCATGCCATGCTGGATTTTCTGTCTGGAGTAACTTCATGTAGTTTACACCTCTCTTTATCTGTTGGTCTCTTTTCGAAGTTCTGATCACGTTTGTGCCTATCAGAATTGGAACATCTCTGCGGTACTTATCTGTTGGTACAACAAAGGCTGGGACGTCTTCGTAGACAACGTTCATGATTGTGAGTGACACAGGGACGACGCCTAAGTAAGGTACTCTGTAACCACTAGCACCTTCGATGGAGACATCTGCTGAAGAGAGAGCGATATTTCGGAGCTTGGGGTGTTCTTTCCATAAGTCCTCCGTTATTGAAGTAACCTGTGAACCAGAATCGATTAGTGCTCTATAACTGAAGTCGTCAATCTTCACGATGTCTTCATTATTGGGACCAATAAGTTGTTGATGACCAGGTATTGTGCTAGCGTGTTGAGTTGTTGAAGGAGAATTCCATGGCATTTCGTTTGAAGGAGGCATTTGTGTTGGGCATGTTACTTCCTGGCCTCTGACGGCTTGCCCTCTGGCCGTGGGCCTTGCTCGTTTAAAGGGGTACTTCTACATCCTCTGGCGATGTGCCCCTCCTGACCGCACTTGTGGCAAATAAAGACACGTTGGTTCGGTGATGGTTCGTCTGCCTTCCTGTGTTGATATCTGTTGTGTGAAGTCGTGGTAGTGAGTTGGTCAACCTTCTGTGCTAGCTGACGAACTGTGAGAATGAGGTCTTCGAGCACTTTCCGTTCAGTGTTGGGCTGAAGGCTTTGAGGAAGAGGTGAGGTTCTTTCGTAGTTCATACTACCAGTAAAACTTGATGGAGACATAGATGGAGACATAGATGGAGACTGTTGTTGGACTTGAGGT
Organism: Plazaster borealis; assembly: GCA_021014325.1. Taxonomy (NCBI): domain Eukaryota; kingdom Metazoa; phylum Echinodermata; class Asteroidea; order Forcipulatida; family Labidiasteridae; genus Plazaster; species Plazaster borealis. The sequence goes on from CM037459.1 coordinate 10,209,350, forward strand.
CGAAACTGTTGACTATGTTGCAATTGAATCTTTGCTCCAGTCTTCAGAACTGCTGCCATTCTAGCTTCTCTTTCTAGTTGTCGCAACTCGACCTGAAGTTCTCTAAATGTCATTTCTCTCGGTCGCATCGGTGCCAGTCTTTGGGTGACCTTTTCATCCTTCACACCTCTCATGAACTGCTGAGTAAGCATGCTGTTCCTATTTTGGATGGTATGTCTTTCACCAGATCTTTCCTCGATTGTTCTCAGTGTCGCTTCAAGCTCGACGGCGTATATGCTTGGCTGCTCATTTGGGAGTCTCATGCGTTCGTAGAAGTTAGCTAGAGGGTCACCAGTCAACAGAACATCTCCAAATTGGGCCTTCAGTTCTGCAAAAGCTTGACGAGGTGTTTGTTGTTCTGGGGGTAGATTAAGGACAAGTTTTCTTGCTGCTCCTCCTAGGTACCTGACTATGGTCGAAAACTGAATGTCAATTGGCATTGAGGTTGTCTCGATGAGGTACTTGACATCTCGTACCCAGTCATCAATAGCGACAGTGGAACCTTGGTCACGACCAGTGAAAATTGGTACCGATTTCACTTGGTGTGACGGAAGGTGACGATGGTGAGATGGAGACGATCGGAATTCAGTGTCAGGTCTGCTTTGGTTCTGTGGTGTGAGCAAGGGATAACTTGCTGAAGAAGAACTTCGTCTTGGTGCTGGCTGTGTTCTGGTACTCTGTGTAGGGTGATGAAGATCTACAGGAGGGCGACGAGACAAACTGTGAGACAGTCGATTCTCTAATTGTTCAAGTTGAGACAGCATCTGTTCGCTACTGAGTGGATTGATATTGTCAAAATTCGAAGAAGGAGTAGAAGATTGTTGTCCAATTTCAAATCTTTGCCTTGGTCGGATGTCTGCCGAAGGGTTGTGTAGCGTTTGGTGGCTCGGTCGTCGATGTGTAGTTGAGGTTGGTGAAGGGACATTCGCATCGGAAACCAATCTCCTTGGGGTAGCCATCTTGTTTGAAGAAGACAAGATATAGTTGCAAGAACACAGTCCGAGTTGGGAGATGATTGATAATGCAAATAGAAAATGCAATGGAAGGTGGTTGAAATTCAAAACTTGGTACATGAATGTAAAATTCAAGATATCTGAGATTGAAATTCAAACTTGATAATCAATGCAATATTCAAATACATCTGAAGTGTAAATCAAACGTGTGTGTACTCATTTTGGCGCAAGAATGAAAACAATTTCGGAAGCCAATCAGACATGGCAATAAAACAATTCGCAATTCATAAGGACTCGGTTTGCTACCTGTCCTTGTAAAGCCACTACAAGAAATCGCTTTGCCACACACACTTTTGCCAAACACAAATAATTACAACGCAGCAAAAAACAAATGCCAATCAATTGAAAAGCGAAAGACCAGTAGCACTTGGGCGGTGTACTTGTAAGTGATACACTTAATTTGATTAGGGTTAAATGCAATCACAATAGAGGCGCAACAGAATGTCATACAATATTCATTGTCTCTTTGAATAGCTGGAAGTTGTTGAACACTCGGAGAAGTTATGCAACCGTCGTTATCACTTTGAATAGCTGGAATTTGTTGAACACTCGGAGAAGTTATGCAACCGTCGTTATCACTTTGAATAGCTGGAATTTGTTGAACACACAGTGGGCGTTTAAGTTCTATTGTGTGCTCGGTTACTGTGGAAACTAACGCAGCATTTGTCAACAGTTCCGTAAATGCTGATCGAAATTGAAAAAAAATTCTGGCTTGTGAAACACACGATTTTTTTTTTCAGAAGAATGTTCAAATTGCGGTCGTAAAAAAAAATCGGCAGAATTTTTTTTTGTTTTTGTTTTTCAAGATGAAGTTAATGTTCGCGATTGAAGTCAATAAAGTCACTCTCCTTTTTCGATGGTGCTTCCAGTCATTACCGCCGCTGAACTGTGTCGTTGTTCCAATCCATGTCCACGGTAGAGTACGTCAAAACCCGGGCCAGTCAAACTCGGTGGGTACGCTGGAGGAAGGTCCCACTCTGCCGGATCGATGGCGGCCACTCGAGGCTCGCTTAGGTGGACTTTTCATGTGATGTGGTGTATGAACTTGTTCATCAGATGAAAGGTAGTAATGACTGCCGTGTCGTAATAAGGTGTGCCGTTGGTGTGCCTTTATGCCCGGATCTTCCACCAATGTGACCCTCTCAAATACTTTAAAGAGTCGGATAGGGATAGAGGCTACGGCAGTTTGTTTTCTTTACAATCGGTGCACAGTGACCATTTTATTCCTGTAACAGAGACGAAGACAAAATACGTGTTGTCAGGTCTTCGCTGGAAATCAGTATCAATTTACTTATAAAACAAATAATCACAGAACAATATTTATGTACAAACAGTATTAAATGAAATCGTTAATGGCTTTAAATAATAGCTTTTGCTCTAGATCATGACATGTGATTTTCACATCATGCGCCATCTTAGATTATCGTTGGAATATAACAAAATGCAAATAAAACTTGGCCGATGCTCCTGATCGGAAATGTTTTAAAGAACAAATACTTATAAATAGTAACTCTTGTCAAATAAATCTACAAGGGTATAGTTCAACTTATAAATTAATGAACTTGTCTTCAGAAAACTAAATCGGGACAAATCTTTAGTCCGGCAATCAATCATTTCCATTAAATCTCTAATAATCTCGAAATGAATAAAAATAGAATCAATAGTGGTTGAAGATAAACATCAGTTTATAATAATGTACTTTGAGTGGTGATTTTAGAGGTGAAACATATGAAAATAAACCAAAAGATTATTACCTGTAACAGAGACGAAGACAAAATACGTGTTGTCAGGTCTTCGCTGGAAATCAGTATGAGGGTGGCGGAAACGCGCGAAATTGAAATGCTTGTTGTCAAAAGAGGGCGCTTCTCATGAATAATTAAATGTTACATAATAAATAAATGCAATAAAAATAATAGTAGGGGGTAACGTTTCTATGACCGTCACACTTCCAACATCAAAAACTTCTTCATTCGTCTCCTCTCCATCTGCACATCTACGGTGATGATCTTTTTAAAAAAGATCTTTATGTTCCATTACCAGATATATGTAAAATAAAATAGATAGATAAATCTGGTGTCAAGAGCTTAAAACTGATTGTCGATTACATCCATATGTATTATTGTGTGTCTGACTATATATAAGGCAGAGACAAACTAGAGCACGGAACTTAAGAAGACATACCCATTATGCTTCGAATGCAAGCACAAGCTCTGGACTGGTTAATTCCTTTAACTAACATGAACCACCGTGATAGATTGCCATTTCTGATTTCACCGGAGTTTCTCTCCTTCTCTCCCATGTGTCACTGACTTAGGATTGTTTGTATGAAACAAAACAGCCGGGAGAACTTGATCACACCCTGGGTTGAATGTGCTCTGCGTCGTCAGTGTAGAGCACCGGACAAAAAGTACGCCGCAGCTCAACAAGGCCCATGTGTATTACGTATACCCACCCTCCCACACCACTTTGCTGGAATTTTTTTTTTAACAAAACGAACAAACAAAATAACTAGAACCTTGATTCAGAGAATAGACAGCGTTTTACAGCGAGAAACAACAACGGGCATGAACAAACAACAAACAAACATACATTCTGTTGTGTACGGTAGCGTCCCATTTATCTGTTAACTCTTTAGGCGGATTGGGGTACCCTTTCCTTGACACAACTCATGTGTCAAAACAGTTTAAATGATTGATTAGATTATTTCATCGACAACTACGGAACCGTATTGCCGCCACATGAATACAAAAATCTCTCTCTTATCGTGTACGATAACTTTTGACTTATCGTATACGTACACGATAAGTTATCGTGTACGCACACGATAAGAGAGATTTTTTCATTCATGAGGCGGCAATGCGCTTCCGTAGAAAACAAAGGTGAAACTAGAGGATGTATATTATTTTTTCCAGGAGGAGGGGGGCAGGGTAAAGTGCAAATTCCGACTCAACATTCCGACACAAACGTTTGGTGTGTTTAACAAGATATTACGGTAGTTCTGTTACGTCAATTTCTGTCATTAGTCAGAACCCTTGCCCACCACCCCCCCCCCCAAAAAAAAGGGGGAAAAAAAGAAAAAAAAGAAGAAGCAAAAACCCAACAACAATTTCAGTGGAAAACTATGCACAAATTAATGGTTCCATACATTAATAGCCCTCTTCCCCTAAATTTCGTATTTCCCCGATTGCCGCCCCAAATAAAAAAGTCTGGTTACGCCACTGTTCCAGGAATCCCTTTCCTCATTGAGCTACGTCACGGAAAGGAGATGGGGCCCTTTATAAACGTACACTATTGCGCAACAACAAAAGCTAGGAACTAAAAATTAAAACAATCACGTGTCTTCAAAAATTATTAAAAGTGGATTATTAAAAAGTAATTTTAACAGTTTGGATATCATCGCATATAATAAAGCATTGAAATAATTGTTTTAATATTAAAGGTAATCAGTTTTATTAGTATCTAGCTATCAACAAACAATAAACGAAGGAACAGATAAACAAACGTACAACATCAATGGATATAGGCTATGTATACCTTGGCCTATATGATAAATGAGATTAATATATTGGTTGTTTAGAACAGGTAACCAATGAAGCGTGCATGACGTGTTTTTACCAATCTCACCCTGTCACCATTGAGGCTTATTTTCAAGTGGGCATATGGTGCGAGGCAGAAGGCGTAAATAGCGCACGGAATGCACTTGTGCACCTCGATTAGTATTCCATCTGGTTTCGGACCAATTGAAGTTCCAAGTGATGGTCACGTTAGGGTCACCTTGCTGTCGAGACACGGCTAGAAACCAGACGAGAATGCGTGTGATTGTATAAACAATATTACAGAAGACGAATGTACAACGAAGACACCTGCCTAAATAACACAATACGGGAAAGTATTTTTAGTTTTAGTTCGCAGTTTTTAAATTTGCAGTAAAATCTTGAACTTTTAAGTTCACAATTGTATGTAATTGTAAGTTGTAATTTCCTGTATATTTGATATTCTCTTGTTATTGTCATTATTGTGGTTGTTGTTTAAAGTATTTGTTTTGTGATTTTTTCTTTCTAATTGCCTAATGGAACTCAATTATCTGTATTTTTTAATGCGGACACAATAAAGAGTTATATTCATATTCAGTACTGAGTATAATACAGTGCTTTACACACATCGGTTTAAGGGTCAAACAAAATAATATTCTTTATCCCCGATGCTAATTTTACATCTATTAAATTGTTGCGGTAACCCGCTGCTAAAATGATTCGAATCTTGCCTTTAGCTACCATGCACTCTCGGTGGTCTAATTGGTAAGACATCTGCTCTACAATGGCAAAGGTCTTGTGTTCGAATCCCACCCGATAATAATAAATCTTGTGGATTTTTTTTTTCACAGGACTTAGGAAATTACCGAGTACTCAGTGCCTTACATACATCGGTGTTTGGGTAAAACCAAATAGTATGCTATTTAATTATAAATAATTTTGTAAATTACCAATTATGTTGACAATATGCCGGAAGGAATTAAACTCAAAGCTTCTATCCGTTACTTATTATTTTACATTGAGGGCGGGGGACCCCCCCCCCCGCTCTGAGCCCTTGCCCCCATTTTTCCCCCAGATGAGATCGGAAAAAATGAACAAATAAATGGTTCGATACATTAAACAGCCCCCCCCCCCCCATTGACTGTGCAAGTCTCGCGCGTATTCGAAAATTGGGACCCGTTAAAATGCGAGAGTTTGTTTCCTTCACGCGTTAAAGCAATGTACGTGGGACCAAAGTGGTCCAAAAATGTTCGAATATGCGCGAGACTTGCACGGTCTATTATGTCTTTGCCCCCACATGCCCCACTTGCACCCCCCCCCCCCACATCACAACCAATGTCGACATCATCGCTGAAGTTTCACATTACAATCCTCAAATTAGATGTTCGGCTGCCGCATCTACTAATTGCATTTTGGCTAAATTCACTTGCTTTGCAAAATGCATACAGGTGTGTTAACGAATGATAGCACTTTGAGACATCAGTTTTTGAACGTGTAAACCCTTCAGTTTCAACGGACATGATTGATATGTCCGAGTGGTTTAACCTTCAACACATCTTCTATATAAACAACTGAATTTCAAAATACTTGACTACATTAATTTGTTGTTGAATTTGAACGATTCGTGGTTGATGCTGAGACAACACCGCAAAGACAATGTTATTTGAGTTCATATATCGCTCTGTATATCTGGGCTTGATAGTGTTGGCTTCTTCAAGCATGTGCGTGATATCAACTGCAGCTATGAGCCAGCACCGTAGAGGTGAAATTTCAGGTAATTTATATGCACTCGTTTGCTGTTAGCTTATTTACATATTATAGCTACCGCTGGAAAAGGTTGCAAGATTCCGTTGCATTTGCTAAGTCTTAAGTGTATATCCGCTCTTTTGATTGATTAGTTTCATGGGTTGAATTACCGGTAACTAAAAGGTCCCATTTTCAAGGGCATTCAGATTCAGGAAAATGTACCTTGCGTGGTTTGGGAAATCAAGCAAATTAATGTATTTGAGCCTATATCCTCCCGTCACACGGTTTTTGTGTGTGATAGGCTTTGAAGTCATGAGGGATACAACTTACAACAAGGCAGTGTTGCGGTATAGCGTAGGCCCTACGGTAATGTCAAAACGGATTTCTGAAAAGAAAAACAAGAAAGAAAAAAAAAACTTTCCGCCGTGACTTTGCATTTGTACCACTGTAGGTAATTTAATCGATTCGGGCTTTTTTTTTCAACCAGTTGAGCTCATATTACGATGTGCTGTCCCTTTTCAATGCCATTAGTAAAGTGCCTTATCAGCGTGGAACTTAGGTACATCACAGACCAAGTCTCTCAAGCTCAAGAAATATAATTGCGATCAGCAGAATCAATGTAGTGCCATGCCATTAGCAAGGGCTCATCAATGTGGAACTTGCCACAGTGAAATGAAGTAGAGAGTGACCCACTTTCTCTCGTTCAATAAATATATTGGCGATTCAGTGGAACTGCTTCAATGGCATGATATTATAGTAAAACATTGGCGTTGAACACAGTAGATAATTATACCTTTCTCTCAAGCTCAAAAAATATACTTGCGATTCAGTGGTAATACTTTAATGCCATGACAATATAGTTTTTATGAGCGTATAGAACTATAGCCAAAGTAATTTACCTTTCTCTCAAGCTCAATAAATTAAGCTGCGATTCAGGTGAACTGTACGTTTAATGCCATGACATTAAAGTAATTCACTAGCGCAGAACTATCCACAGTGAAGTACCTTTCTCTCAAACTAAAGAAATAAAATTGCGATTCAGTGGTACTACTTTCATTAATACTATGCAATTATAGTATTAAAGGGAAGGTATACCTTTGGTTTTTGGAACCGTTAGAATGTTTTAATCCTATAGATACACAACGAAACTAACCTGTGAACATATCATTTCAAAAGGTGGTCGCGTTTTTGAGATATCGCCGAAAATCCGGAGCGGTTATGTCGACGCAGGAAGAATAATCCGTGTTGGAATACACAATCTGAGAAACATTACTGACAGTAACGTTTCTCAGATTCAAATTTTGGGGGATAAAAACTGATATATTTTCCCATAACCACATTACTTCGAAGTGAAATGATTCTCAAAATGTTTTATACTTTCAAAAGCTGCTGTACTCCTAACCAAGTAGGTTTGTACTATATCTTCCCTTTAACATCGGCGAACCATAGCCAAAGTGACGTAACTTCCAGACAAGTTATCCGTAGCTCAAGAAATACCATTGCGATTCAGTGGAGTGTAAACATATTCTTGAATATAAACCACAACATTATCTGCTCTAAAAATTACCCTCGATATCAATTTCATGCCAAGCTGTTGTTGTCTGACTTCACGTATGGTTGGACGTACAACCGCGTATGTACGTCTGTTCGAAGACTCGACTCAGATAACGATACCGCCTATTACCATGTTATATCTAATTGTTTCAGACTATAAAGACTTACTGGCCTTGACAATTGACAAATCGTTAATGTTTTGGGTGGTATGTACGTATCCCAATCGCTGTGTGCCCTGTATAGATGGAAACCTATCCATTTTTATAGCAAAATATAAAGACCTACTTGTCTATAATCTCGTTAGTGATTTCAGACAGCACGATATGAAATTCCTTTTGACATGTTTTAATTTCCCGGCGAACGTGACATTTATGCAGTATAGTTGAAGTGGACCGTCAGCTGGTGACCTATTTCCATGTAATATACACACTATGAGCAGCTCTATTTCACGCTGTTACTCATTAACCACAAAACTGAGTGTGAGGCTGACATTATCCACAGATTAGCCGATCTGAACGAATGCCCGATTCAAGGGATGGCGCTACATTGAAATTTTTGAACCGGGCATTCATGTTCAACTTTTCTAGTTTGAAAGGACCGTATGATTGTGTTCCTTACACGTCACTGTTTTCTCGAAGATTATGTTGTCCGAACCTAGTATAATTACAATGTTTTGATATCATTACTCACATTGTACAGAGCGCCTAAGTTCAAAGTGAAAAATCCGCATCATTAGAGTTTTGTTGAACAGGTGAACAGTCTAGATGGTGCTATCATTACGCTTTACCCCTGACATGTATACGTATAATTGAGAAGCTAGGCGTTTTTATGGGCAAAACCGAGTTGTTAAAATTGACACCTTGGGTGTTGTCACATATAGATACCCAAGAGAGAATCAAAACTAACATCAATGTAATTGTGTTGGCAGAAATTAGTGTTATTTTAACACAATGTAAACTTTGATTCTTTTTGGGGGTATCTATAATGTGACAACATCCATGGTGTCAATTGTAACACCCCAGTTTTTGCAGCGTATGAATTTTCACAATTATTAATTTTAATTAACTTTTAAAAGGAAGAAGACAAACGTTACGATTAACACAGAGGTCTCTCCGTGAAAACATAACCAATGTTGATATCAGAAATGGCAAACATTTGAGCCTATCGGTAAAAACAAATATTGACATCGCAAACTATGCGCAAACATAATCGAACCAAACCATGATTGTTCGACATTCCCGCTGACATTTCGTGAACGATTTTGTGAGTAAACATGTCGTGAAGGTGTCAGCCAAGATCTAACAAATGGGGGGTGTCAAACATTCACGCACAAACAATTTCACAATGTTGCTATTGATATTTGTACGAACCCCTTATTGGGTGGCCAGGTTGGTGTAAAGGTATATCGTTCATCACCTTCCACCTCTAGGACCCCGGCTCGAATCACGCCGGGGGCACTGTGGTTTTCAGTCCCTTTGACTGCGTCAGTTTTCCTTGGAATAATTCTCTGGGGTTTCTTCCCCACATCTAAAATTGAAACTTCCTTGTCTTCTCTTCATTGGGTTCTTGGCTAGTACAGTGATTAAGTTCGCTTTTCTAAGAGTCCTTGGCTTCACAACCAAAATAAATTAAATGAAATGAACAAAATGAAATATATCCAAAGGAAACTAACTATGGGCTTCTATCAAAACGTGATGTTTACAATCTCTTTGCTTACGTTGCAAGTCGTTCCTCGCGGATTGAAATTTAAAACATTAATATCTAAAGAAACATCATGCAACCAGTTCGTATACAAAACAAATCATCGCGATAGCTTTATGTTTTAAGGAAAACAGAACGGTATAATACTGTAGAGTGCATGCACACCTTTATTTTATATTACCCGCTATTACAAAGCGGTCAGATTTCATTGTGATATCTAATTTTACTTGGAGACTTAAAATATGTTGCTTTTTTTTTTTACTAGCCCATGACTTCAACTCGATATCGAGAAAACTTTCGAAAGAGAGTTCGTTTCACATGGAGCAATAGTTTCACTAGTTTTGTTTCGAACAACTTGCCGAACTCTACTGCTTCTTATATTGTTCACTTTGAAAGTCTTCAAGGATTCATCAAGTGAACTATATTAAAGTCAAATTATCAAAAGCGCACACTACCCCCTTTAGATTTAGAGCCATGCGGTCTGAACATTTTCCACAAACCCCCCTATCGCATTACACTCAAGCCTTCCTAGTAATTACTTGTTAAAGGGAAGCTACGGTACGATATTTAACGTGTTTTGAGGAAGTCATCTCGCGGTGTTCTCCCTTTTTGTAAACAGTACTATTCAACCTTGATTACTTAAGGTTTTTTTTATTTGTCCTTGATAACAGTGCCTCTGGGTTTGTTTTGGATATCCCAGCGCAGCTATACTCCCTGGGATAACCCAGCGCAGCTATACTCCCCTGTTGTTTTTCTTCGATATACCCCAATCGAACCCGTGGGTTTGTTTTGGATATCCCAGCGCAGCTATACTCCCTGGGATATCCCAGCGCAGCTATACTCCCCTGTTGTTTTTCTTCGATATACCCCAATCGAACCCGTGGGTTTGTTTTGGATATCCCAGCGCAGCTATACTCCCTGGGATATCCCAGCGCAGCTATACTCCCCTGTTGTTTTTCTTCGATATACCCCAATCGAACCCGTGGGTTTGTTTTGGATATCCCAGCGCAGCTATACTCCCTGGGATATCCCAGCGCAGCTATACTCCCCTGTTGTTTTTTCTTGGATATACCCCAATCGAACCTGTGGGTTTGTTTGGGATATCCCAGCGCAGCTATACTCCCCTGTTGTTTTTCTTGGATATACCCCAATCGAACCTGTGGGTTTGTTTGGGATATCCCAGCGCAGCTATACTCCCCTGTTGTTTTTCTTCGATATACCCCAATCGAACCTGTGGGTTTGTTTGGGATATCCCAGCGCAGCTATACTCCCCTGTTGTTTTTCTTCGATCCCAATCAAAACTGAAACAAAATACATATTTTATCCCCTTTATATGAAAGAAAATATAATTATCAATGTTATACGGATGCCAGAACCATCAGCAATCGCATGATTACAAGTTCTAATAAATGTAATGTGGACTTTCAGGAAGCTTGTTGCATTATTTAAACCTTAATCGACGATCGATCAAGGTATAAAATATTACTTTGAAACAAAAATTCAGCCTTTACCAGAAACACAATGTCCAAATGAGACGCGATTAACGTCATCAGTATGGTTAATTAAAACCCTTAATGGTGATGCAGTACCAACCAATTACCCCTCCAATGAAAATTAAGCCAAATAATGACCTGGGGGAGTCTAGACCGCATCCGAATTGTCGACTACAGCTACGGCTAGGGCTGTTGCTAAGGGTGTTGCTAAGGACGTCCTATTCTTCAACGCATGATGACGCGGAAATCTAGCCGTAGCCGTGGCTGTAGCTGCCAACTCGGACACGGCCTATTCATTGACATCCTAAACTGGGCCATTCCACATATCTAGAAGGGGGTGGGGCTCAGGTCTCAGATGTGTGTTTTGGGTTTTTTGAGGGGCAGAAAACTATTTGCACTCATGTACTGAGCACATCGTAATATCCCATGTCAAAAACAGACCTACTTGCTTAGGCAAGTAGAAATAAATAACAAAAAATTGCAAGGGCGCCAAGAAAAAATAAAAAAGGGCTCAACAAATCCTAGACAATAGCTGGGTATGTAAAGAAGTAATTTCGTGTAAAAAAAAATGTTGGGAAATGTACAAAAATCAAACAATTTTTAATATATCTTGGATGGTATGGATATAATCATTAGTTCTTTACAGTGTCGGGATAAGTGGGAGGGTGACACGCCCTTAAGGGTTAATTAATGTAAGACATACAATGTTCGTGTCGTTACCCCCCCCCCTTCCGAAGCCATTTAAAAAAAGTCGCTTCCATTATCAAGTAAATCAAATACAAAACGAGGACATAGGTGTATCTGATCACAAAATGATACAATGACAAGCGCACAACGATGATCTCAACAAAATAAAGAAATAAATAATACATAATAAATAGTAAAAAACAAAATATATATATATATAATAAAATAAAATAGAATAAAAAATATATATAACAAAAAAAAACCTAAAAAAAAAACTAAAAAAAACCCTGAATACATTCAGATGTTATATGATGATATAAATAATACAAATAAATGAATAAATAAAACAAAATTTAACAAATAATAAAGAATTAAATACTTACAGAAAAAAACCCCAAACCCCCAAACATCAACAACAACGGCAACTTTTATTATCCATTGAAGAGTTATTTTGTCATGGCGTCTTGACCTTTCTTCAATGTCCTCAATTTGACTTCAGCGTTATTTCACCTCAAAGTCTCGTAACAAAAAGCATGTAAGTTTTATAAGCTTGTCTCGTCATATCGATTGTTGACAACTGAAGATGCGTTCAGTGTCTGATCTCAATTTAAAGACGCGATCTTGTTCTTTTGTTTTCGAAAATGTTTGTTGACTTAAACATCTTCCCTTGGCTCATCGAGGGAAATATTTTTGGTTTTGTATTTATTTGTGGTTTGTTTTCCTCTGGAGAAGAGGATTGAACTTACGTAAAGAGGTGGTCGCATTAAAGCAAAACGCATAGGATATTATACGTGCTTCAGGACTAGACAGTTTGGCGCTTGGCACGATTGGAGATACGCGTAAAATAGAACGATTTGCATTTCTTATCTTTGTCTGTTTCTAGTTTTATTTCACACAAAAATTTCAAATCAAGTAATTGTCGGTACAACCTCAAGAAAATCCGGGGCCCCCTTAGGAGAACTATGCAACTACTGATGAGGTCCATGAATAAATACAACCAAAAAATGATATGTACTCACGTTTATTAAGAGGATGCGGCGTTTGTTTTAGGTGACAGTTCGTAAGTTAACTCTGAAGTTCGAAGGGAAAACGGAACAATACTTCAATCATAGCTCTCCCGCGATGTTAAGACAATTTCTAGTGAAGATATTTCTCAAATAATACTTGCATATAGGCATACAAAATTAAATTCAGAGAGCGGTTCCGAACCACATTTTAGAAGTTATAAATTCAGTTTATACCATTGTATGAGCCACTTTAAAGCACAGTTTTCGGTTTTTTTTCTTTTTTCCAGGAGACAAAAATATTTTGATTGTCCCCCAAATCTTTGCAGTTATATAGAGTGCTGCCGATGCCGAGTTTATGTAGATTGTTTTGCAGACTGCTGTTAGTCTTATTGGACGGGGCTGAGTGAGCGACGGCACAGTACGCCCCTATTGAAACAACGTCAAAACAGGAACTAGTTCAGACGAAATTTAATTTCGTGCGTTCTAGTTAAAAGTTAATCGTTACTCTCCCGGTAAAAAGTAGTAAGCATCATCCTTAAAGTATAGTTTGGATAACGTAGAATATTTCAGGTCATTATAAGAGTGATTTTGTTTGATTGTTTGGGTGTTTCTTTGTTTGTTGGGGTGATGTTTGTTTGTTTCTTGAGGTGTTTATTGGGGTGCTTGTTTGTTTGTTTAATTGGGGTTGTGATGGGGTGTTTTTTGTGGGGTTTTGGGTTGGTGTTTTTTTTGGGGGGGGGGGTGGGGGAGGAGATGGGCTGGGGATACTTAAAAATCTTCTCGTTTTCTATGCGTATTTATTTACGACGGGCATTTAACTGAACAAAGTAAAATACAATTGTATACACACAACTAACCAAGGGGTAATTAAATAAATAAATTTGATGTTTTTTTAATAGTTTGTTTCCCCCAAGGTGCCTTAATTTGAATAATCACCTGAATCAATTTTGGCAGATAGTCATATTAATATCCCACAACAAGTGCTAACTTAAGGAAAATATAATGTACTTCTTGTTATTTAGAAGTAGATTTTGGGGGCAACTTTTCACACACTGTTCTGAAACAAAAATTGTGTTAGAATCCCGAATGCCCTCTGTAAAATGAATTGTAGTGTTTTTGTTGGATCAAGTTCGGCGGGGAAATAGCCGGAACCGAACTCCAGCCGTGGCTTCGAAAATGCCCAACGCCTAGGCCGGAGCCCAAGTCTAAGTAGTGGCTTCGAAAATGCCCAGTAGCTTACCAAGAACCGAAGTCTAAGTAGTGGCTTCGAAAACGGCCTCAATACCTACGCCGGAGCCCAAGTCTAAGTAGTGGCTTCGAAAACGGCCTCAGTGCCTAAGCCAGAGCCCAAGCCAAAGTAGTGGCTTCTAAAACTGCCCCACGTGGCTAGCCGGAACCGAAGTCCATGTCGTGGCCTCGAAAATGACCAGTGACTTAGCCGGAACCGAAGTCTTAGTCGTTGTTTCGAAAGCTGCCTCGGTGGTTTAGCCGGAACCAAAGTCTAAGTCGTGGCTTCGAAAACGGCATAAGTGCATAAGCCAGAGCTCAGGTCTAGGTAGTGGCTTCGAAAACGGCCCCTGGGGCTTAGCCGGACCGCAGTCTAAGTCGTGGCTTCGAAAACGGCCTCGGTGGCTTAGCCGGAACCAGGGTCTAAGTCGGGGCTTTAAAAACGGCATCAGTGACTAAAAGTCAGAGCCCAAGCCTAAGTAGTGGCTTCGAAAACGGCCCCAGTGGCTTAGCCGAAACCAGGGTCTAAGTCGTGGCTTCAAAAACGGCCTCAATGCCTAAGCCGAAGCCCAAGTCTAATTCGCGGCTTCAAAAACGGCCCAGTCTCGAAACCAAGCGATTGGATTGATTGTACTTTAACAATCATATATTATTAATTAATTATACATGGAGCTGATAATGCTGACGTAATGTTAAAGCATTCAACCGAATCAAGTCAAGTCTATAGATGATGTGTACTGATCGGATGATCCTAACATAACATTAGAAAGATCTGTTTATCTACACCATCGATTCATTGAAGAAGAGCCACATCCTATTCACTGCTATAAGTGTTGTGAAATGATACTGCGGCACAAAGCAACCGCCCCATCAAGTAGGGTAACTTACAGTTTAACCAAAGAGGGCGCTTGCCCTCTGGAAACATATTTTTGTCGATAATCATCAGCATTTCCAAAAAGGGGACGAACCCAAATCAAAGACAGTTTCCAAAGTATTATTACAAAGTCAGACGCCAAACGGTTTCGCGAACATTTCAGCCGAAATACTGTTTAAAGGGTATCGTGAACAATTTGTTTTAAATCATGAACCATAGTTACATCAGTACCGGCACTTGAATAAAAATAACAGATGACACTTTGCTTTTTGAAAAAATTATGCGTCAATACCAATTAAAACATGTCTAGTGCATGCTTTAGTTCTCAATTTTGTTTTTTAAACGTTTAAACGTTTTTAGTGAAATTGTGCCTTTCCACTTATAAAATTTATCCTTTAGAAATATGAAGTCGTATGATGACAATCATCAAGAAATTAAAATTTGTTTAAAAAGTAGTGTATTTTGATCACTAGTTTTAACATGAGCAGACCGACTTCACCCCCTTCAAGGCCTCCAGTGAGCTTTGCAAACCAAAACCTACCGACATTCCATCTGAATTTATTACAATCACACTTATTTTGAGAACAGGTTTCGCAACACAGGCATGACAAGGATAGATTCTTTTAATTGGGAGCAACTTGTCTTTGTCCAAAGAATTGCCTCCACACAGAACCAATTCTGGTTCAGTTTCAAAGACCGTGACATTTTACATCAGCTTTCAGACGACATAATGTATTACTCTCATCAAAGTAGCACGAACTTTGGGTTAGAGATTAATCTATTCAATTAAAAAAGTTGCTACTTCTTGCGTGAGGAAAAGCTACTGTGGGTTTAATAACACAAACAATTGATGCGTTACAAAATACATCACTGATCCTGTCAAGAGAGTTACAGGTATCGTACACGTTTGGTAATGACTCAAAACAAATATTAGCATAAAAACTTACTTGGTAACAAGCAACGGAGAGCTGTTGATAGTATAAAACATTGTAGGAAACGACTCCCTCTGAAGTAACGTGGTTTTTGAGAAAGAGGTAATTTCTCACTAAAATAATAAAAACTTCTTGCAAGAATGTTTTTATTCCTATCTGAAAGCACACACATTTGTACAACAAGGGTGTTTTTTCTTTCGTCATTTTCTAGCAACTTCGATGACCAATTGAGCCCAAATTTTCACAGGGTTTGTTATTTTATGCATATGTTGGGATACACCAAATGAGAACACTGGTCTTTGACAATTTCAAAAAACTCGTTCAGTGCCTTTAAAAGCTACTTGGGCAGATGAGACCAAACGCTGGAATTTTACTATCCGATCGAAACAAAAACATAATGTTCACTTATTATACTTCTTCCATGAAGAGAATAAAGAAACAACTCAAACCTGAAAGAGAAAATTGAACAGAACTGGGGTTTAATTTGAAAAAGGCTCTAAACTCAGTTTAGTTATGATTCAAATATTAATTGAAATAAAGCATGCTATCATCACAAACAAAAGTAATCAACAAAAACATTATTTATCCCCAATGCAAATTTAACATCTCAATCATTACAAACGTTTATAAACGTGTTAGCTTCCTCAAGGGTTAACCTTGTTTGTAGGATTTACGAAATATTTCAATAAAATTATCGCAAGTGTTCAATAATGCGGGCTCTCGTGTTTTCCTGCTCAACACATTTTGCAAAGGAGTTGCAACAATGTTCCTTATGAAACAGTTTCAGACAGACTTGTCCTCTAATAATAACAACCAAATTGAAATTACACTTTTGAAATTAAAACATATGTTTCTGTAAAGAGGTGGGCCTAAAACAATAGTCCCCGAGGACAAACTACTCATCTACCGTACCTCTCAATTGGATACAAACCTACACTAAATGAAGGTTGCCCACACTGTTATCAAAACGTCAAGTTTCAGATACTGGACATACGAATTGAGATCAGAGGTGACTGTTAATGGTGAAAGGAAGTGGAAAGATTGGGGTTGGCTTTTATTCAATACATTGAAGGCGTTATAGTCGTGTTTCTCAATGTTATGGTTCCGCTATTTCGAAGTAATTTCTGAGGGGGAAACGTAACTATCTAAAGGAGTGTGCGGGTTGTTTTTTCTGAAGATTATAGCGCACTCGTATCGCTAGTGATTACTTTTGTGTGCAGCACGGGGAACGTGTGGGAAAACTGCACTTTAAAACTCTCGGGTAAGAAGTGACCCGGGGCCTGACCCATTTCAGGGTCAGTATGACCCGAAATTTGTGTAATACATGACCCAGAAATGGGTCATAATTGCGCAGAATCCGGGTAAAAATTCAATTTTGTTTAAAGCAATTTCCAGCCTGAATCCGAAATCCGAGTCTATTCTGACCCCGGGAGTTTTCAGAGGGTTCAGAAACTTGGAATGCTTACCCCCCCCCCCCCGAACCTGTTTTTCCCAACTTACTTCCAACATCAAAACAAGCATAGGACTTTATACGATTTTTTTTGTGCGCTGGAAGGGCTATCGGTGTCAAATAATTAGGCCTATATATATTTTTTCAGGGCATACATGCACTGTCGACGGGAAGACTTACGGCTCCAATCAAGTCGTACCAGACATCAATTCTTGCAAGAAACAGTGCCGGTGCTACGCGTCTCTCTTCGGTAGGACCGGGCACGTTGTCTGTGCTGTCAACAGGCCGTGTAAATACACCAATCTGTGTGTCAACCCGATTGTTGACGACTGTGGGTGCCCCAAGTGCCAGGTTGGAGGAGGAATATGGCCTCTGGAGTCAGGTGAGCAAAGGGCGGAAGACTTTCCAATGGAAAGGCCGTCCAATTAGTTAAAGCTAGGGTCATATATTGGTCAACGTTTAATGCTGATTTATTGGCAAAATATCAAGGAAGATGCAATAAAAGTTACATGCGAAAGTTTGAGCTGAATACAGTGTCTTTTGTTGAGAAAACAGCAACAAACTCTCATGGTATTTTCAAAAGAACGTCGAATCCATCCACGTTTAGCGAGGTGATAGCTGGTACCAACCGCATCTCTGGCCGCAGCATTCGCATTTCAAACGAAATAATTTTGCAGGATGCTTACTACCAATGTCTTAAGCTTTAGGATAGAATACGCAGTTGTTTTTTCGGGGTCATTACCAAAGACCCTATACCTTTAAATCACGGACGCCATTAAACAAAATGTATTGTTTTACTTTGCCGCAGTATTTATGTTTGTTTCAAATCCAGTGAGTATTAAAAGTTGTTGCTATTAAATCTATGGCCATTTGCACATTCGCTGATGACGTCGTAGCAGGAGAAGGTGCAACGCCAATATTGACTTGTGCACTTGAAGTTGTGTGCATTTCTTATTATTTCACGACTCAATAATTAGGCTAATGATAGGACTTTCTGGTGTGGTCTACTAGCGGAGCAAGTGCGTCTTGATGGAAACAAACATTAGATAGAATAAACAATCTTCACTTTAAATTTAATAAAACTCTACTCGCTTTTGTCACCTTTACCACTGAAATCCCCATAAACAGTTAAAGGTGACTACTTAATGTTATAAATTTTTCAAAGGTTGGTTTCACGGTTTGTTGATAAAAAAAGGCAACTGATTTGAATGATTTTACTCTTCCAATCAGCATCCCAAGTTTTGAAATAAGTTTTGAAATAACAAATGCATTTTTGTGCACAATGAAAAATTAGTTCTCCTGACACCGAGTGCTGCTTCGGCAACGCATTATTCCAATCTCCTGTAATCGAATTGCAAGTCTCAGGGCGGCAGTTTTGCTCGTATATTAAGCTAATGGAATGTTCTATTCGCATCCCGAGACACACATATATAACAAATCGTACTTTGTAGTTGGAGGAGGATTTCTCCCAGCAGTGTTTCTGATTGTGTTGAGACCCATTTCTTTGGGGGTCCCGTACAGTGATGAAAAGAAGGTAGAGAAATGTCCTCTTCTTGTTCAGGCTTCGCGGTTGACTTGCTAGTGCCACTTAATCATGATTAGTTGAAGGTATTGTACACTTTTGGTAACAGCTCAAAATCAGTGTCCACATTTTGTGTGATTCAACATATGCATGAACAAACAAACCTGTGAAAGTTTGAGCTCAATTGGTCACCGAGGTCACGAGAAAATAGTGAAAAGAGACCTTATGTGTTTTCTGTTTTTTCAAACATCGAGTTTTTATTGCGCGTGATAAAAACTATTGTTTTACTCATTTCTCAGAAACGATAGCATTTTAGGCAGAAATATTTTAAGGAACCCTTTCTACCATTACTTACTCTACATCATGTAAGTTATGTGTGAATCTGTGAACATTTGTGTTTTTCGATCTTACCAATGGTGTACAGGGCCTGCTGAGGTCCAATATCCGTCTATCGTGTACGAACTTAGAGAACAACGTGAAACATCATCTCTCAGCTGACCTTAGGCCTACAATAGTTTCAAGTCAACAATAGCTGTATGAATTACACGACCAACCACCAGTTGGTTACTGTTATTCGCTTATTATTCTGTTACCGCTTAGTACCGGTAAGCTAACCAATCAAAAAGTCTCATGCGAGGTTGGATTGAAACCAGCCTTTACTTAACTGTGTTACTCCGACAAAAAAAATGAAATATGAAATAAATTTAAAAACAACATTCCAAGTACAATCCAAGTGCAATTTTATGCAATATTTATCGTCATTCGTTTTTGTTGATTTGATTTATTACAGAGTCGGTTATTTTGTCGGAGAACCGTCCGGCCTGGCAGACCTCCACCCAAAAATACCGAGGCATCGCTCGTGGGGCCAAGCTGGCAGTAGACGGTGTGACTGACGGGAATTTCCTCGGCGGAAACTCATGCACTCATACGGGTATAATGCACTTCCGAGATGATTACGTTCTGTCCTTTTTATTCCCGGAGGAAATTAAATATTAGCTTTTCGTTGTCAAAGAAACATGCGCTGGGCTGATATTGAAGGGGGAAAGATGGTTAGGGGACTGGCGAAAAAAGCAACAAGTTTGTGAAACAGTCTAAAAGTCTATTCTAGCTTATTCAAATATTCTGGCATTGTATAATCAATTAAGGGATTGTATACGTTGGGTAATTGGAACCCGATGTTTGTTTCAATCCTACATAGTTGTATAGATATATACCATAAAACTAACCTGTGAAAATTTCATTTCAAAAGGGGCTAGCGTTTTTGAGATATTGCCGAAAATCTGGAGCGGTTATGTCCACGCAGGAAGAATAATCTGCAATTGGAATACACAATCTGAGAAACGTTTCTGACAGAAACGCTTCTCAGATTCAATTTTATTTTTTGATTAAAACTGATATCTTCTTCATAACCACATTACTTCAAAGTGAAATTATTCTCAAACTGAGGCTTTGTAGTATCAGAAGCTGCTGTACTTCTTACTATTATCAACTCTTTTTCCTAACTCGATCAATGTTGAAGATTAAGAGGGGCTTCAAGGTCAAAGACAGCTTTAAGATCCACTCATTTTCCAAAAGATAAGATAGAGTCCTCTGAAAAGTCGGGAGAAAAATGCAATTATCCAACCTCACGCTAAAACGGTGTAAAATGCCATTGTATTTATTACCCTTCAAGTGCAATTAATTTGTCAAAATCCAAAAACGTTCCATGACGTCAAATTTTTGTACTGAGAATTTTTAGTTCTTTCCTGAATTTTGATAATATTCAATCAAAACGGCATTGAATTTGACCTTTGAACTGGCGCGCAGATTTCTCTTTGGAATGTACAGACCCATTTGTTTTTGATGTCCGATGAAAAACGTCATGTTTCAAATTTGCTCTGTATGGCATAGGCTATGCCATTGTATCGTGAGGTTTGAGGCTTGTAGTTTTTCCTCTCTTTCATCGGGACTCTATCTTTTGGAGACTGAGTGCATCACTAAAACTGAATTTTGACCTGGGAGCACCTCTTTCAGGCGCGGATCCAGGGGGGCGTGGGGGCGCACGCCCCCTTTTTCATATTAAAAAAAAAAAAAAAAAAAAAAAGGGAGAAAAGAAAAAAAGAGGGAGGGAGAGAGAAGGGGAGGGAGAAATGGGGAAGCTTTGTGTTACGCAGGCGCAACAAACTTCATTTATCATTTTGCTGCTTGGTATATTTTCACCCCCCCCCCCCCCCCCCGTTTGGAAAATCTTGGATCCGTCCCTGTCTTTCAGAAAACCACAAACATTATTTACTGAATATACTGCACTTAAAAAAAGAAAATGTATAAAATACGGTGGGTCGTTTTTTGCTATTCGCTTAATTTTTAAATTGTTTTTTTTGGTTTTTTTTTGTTTTGGCTTACTTGTTATTAAATCTCTATAACATTTCGTAGCCTTATTCAGATGGAACTCAAACTTGAGGAAGGATCCAACGTTGTCAGATTTAAATAACTCTGATGAATAACATTTCTATTTTGACCATGCAGTAGTAAAAACAACAACAACAAAAAAACAATAAAGGGGTTGGGATACATAGAAAAGGTAGTGTATAGACAAATGCAAATGTAATTACAACCCGGACTATACAATGACTCAAACAGGAATCAAGACTTATCAATTTATGCCGGTATATATTTTTTTTAAAAGTTTTGGCCTGAACAAAAAGGACAAGAATCCTTTTAAAATGGAAAAGAGTAAGAATTAAAAAAAACCCTGTAGGCCCTATTACTTTTTGTAGAAACGCAAAATAAGACTAAAATATTCTTTTTGGAACCACAATCTTATTCACCGGCGATATTAATAATCTTTGGATGCCAAGTACGTGCCTTGATAAACAAGATTGCGGCCTGTGAGTTTTGTTCGCTAGCTGTTGAATAAATCATAACGAGAGATGTTCCTTGGGAACGAAATCTACTTGACATGGCGCTTTTCAGATTTATTAAAGCTATTATGATGTAAACTAGTCCTACGTAACTAAAATCATCGGCCTAGTTACATCAATTGCGTTGTCTTGTACAACAGAACAGAAGTATGTGATACACACAGCAAGTATATAACTTACGCAGTAGCAAGGTATAGCACTATACATGTGTGTGTATACTTTGATTCATATACAGCAAATACAACTATTACGTATGAATACTTTGATTCACAAAGCAAGTATAACTTACACAAGTATACGTTGATTCATGTATAGTAAGGTATAGCATATACGTGTGTGTGTGTATACTTTAATTCATACAGCAAATACGACTATTACGTATACGAATACTTTGATTCATGCAGCAAGTGCAACTATTCTAAAAGTATGATTATTTTGATTCAAACATCCATTCTTATAACGCATTTATACTTAATTCATGCAGCAAGAAATTATCAACCCTGGTGGAAGGTCGATCTGGGAAAAAGCTTCGTCGTGTCAAGGGTAGTGATTTTCAATCGAGCTGGAACATACAGTAAGATATCACAACAAAACACGTTTGTTTTATTAATTAATTTTAATTTTAGAATGAGATGGTTTCTTAACCACCAAGTTTGGACACACTGTCATGTTAATATACAAATCTGCCCAACTCGAAACCCCACTCTCTTGCTCAGTGGCGTTACTCGACGTTTCGAAGTGTGTGTGTGTGAGCGTGTCTATCCATTGAAACCGAGGACTTTAACAAAAGGGATCCGGGTGTTTGACAGAGCGAGCGCGTCCTCGCTTCGCTTTCGTGTACAAAACCAATGGGGATGTCGCTAAAAAAAACCTAAGTTCAAACAATGGGAGAACAAAGAGAAGTCCTCGATTTACGGGATTCACAAACGTGTGTGTGTGTGTGGGGGGGGGGCAGAGACATCAAATGGGGGTGGGGTTAATTTATGTTGAACCCCTAATTTGCGCATTTTCAATCTCATTTGTTGGACAAGTGTTTCAGGGTGGGGCTCCCGCCCTGGGTGGTGCTCCCGCCCTCTCTGGTTACACCACTGCTCCTGTTGTCCTCTCAGTACGGTGATTGTTCTCGCCCATCCTTTTTTGCCTTTAGAAAAGCGACTGGTTGGGGCTCTGGTACGGGTAGGAGACATTGGAGGTATTGGCAGAAACCAGCCATGTGGGGGTATTGTAAGCTCAGCCGATGTTGCACGCCACCAGAAAATCACAAGGGAATGTAAGCCCGACACGAGAGGGCACTTTGTTAGCGTACAACTACAGAAACGGCGCCAATTTCTAACACTTTGCGAGGTGAAGGTGTACGGCCACGAAATAACCGGTAAGGAGAAAGAAGTCCAATTCCTAACATAAGATCGCCGGTTTAAAAAGGACAATTTCATTGCTAACATTGGTGTGCAATTACTTCGACCTATAAGTAGTTTCAAAGAATTTAAAGTAAGTTTCGAACCATTCTTTGAAAGAGTTATCCTATACTATTATTACCACCAATTTGTAAAGATTTCATATCTTGACAAAAAAACAAGAAGCCACTCCAAAAGTGGTGTCTTGCATATTGCAGCTAAAACAGATTAAAAACTCTCACCAGGAAAAAGTGGAGCAGTGCAAGCGTTCCTGGGTTACCCACCCATCCAATCAAATCTGCTGCAAACTCCAGGCTACCCATCTGGGTTCATCCCTGGCTCATCTTCCACCGGAGGGAATTGCTTTGTTCCCGATCCGCAGGAAAAACGCCTCCTGGTGATCCCGGATCAGGGGACGACTCTACTCGGCAGCTGCGCCAAGTGCCACTGCAGTGCAACGTCCACGTTTGCATCCGCTAAACAAGTTACTGACAGGTGAGTCAATTTGAAACCAACATCATTGAGTCACGTGACAACAACAACGACAACAACAGCAGCAGGCACAACCAACACAACCTCGTCCCCAAGGTGTGTCGAGCAGTACGAGGTTGACCACTCTCTCACCCTGGTATTAGATCATTTGCATATCCAAAATTTGTGGATACGTATGCAAATTAGAATAGTCTGGCTGTGAACATGGTGAATAGTGAATGAGCACAACTTAACATGTTTACGCTAGACTTTTGTACACCAGTCGTTGTCCAATCAGGGTCCAAGTAAGGAGTTCCCTCCCAGGGTTTACTATTGTAAACATGGTTGGAAATAAAGCAAACCATGGGGACGAGGTTGCAACCAACAGAGTTCAGAACGTGCACATGGTGTAGTAACACCTGATCATTCCAGCAGTAGCGTGTTCGAGTTCTGGTGGGTTCGAACCTCGGCATGGTCGGTCTTGGCTCTTGTGTTTACAGGAACGTTCATCTGGTGTCAATAATGACGCCATGGCTCTTATGTATAATCATAATCCTTTGGTGGGTAGTGTTAAACAGCACGTTGGAAATATCGTTTGAAAGACAGGGTTGACCTCAACGTTTTTCTGTACATGCCGCCATGACCGGCCAGCATGCATTCTCGTTATACAAATTTGAGGTTCCAATCAACAACGTCAACACCCACTTATCAGTACTATCAAACATACAAACAACACCAACAAAGGCTTTTTAAATTAAAACAAAACGTCGAGTTTACCGGTTATTAACTATAGACTGCTGTTTGATTTTGTTTTCAACTAGGGGATGTGAATGCGACTACTCGGGGTGTTGTGAATACCAGGGAAAATACTATGGACTTAATCAGGTCATTCCAAATTACGAAGGGAACCAGTGCAGCAGACTTTGCAAATGTTTACAGGCACCCAATAGTGGGAAACCAGTCATCGCATGTTCAGCAAACAGCAATGTTTGTAATTTCGAGAGCAGATGTGTTCACTACGAGTTGGACCAGTGTGGCTGTCCTTTTTGCCCAAAAGGTATGTTTTAACCTTTAACAAAAAGGCTTTTTTTGAAGGGTTTTCACCCTCGACCCAAGTGACAGACGTAAACAACCAAAGGTGGACTGTGTGGTTCATTTTCGACCAAGCACACTCCATTTACTCCAGGGGAGGCAATAAGATTCCCAAGCAAATCGTGACGTCAAAACGAAATTTCCCCACAAGTTGAGCACAACTCTTTTTTACGAAAGCCCATTTTAAATGCCATCGCTTTTTGGTCTCAAGAGCAGTTATTTTTATTTTCAAGAGCAGTAATTTTTATTATCATTAGCAATTAGGCCTATGTGTATTAATTAATCTTCATTTTCAAGAGCAGCTTTCGTACATGTTCAACATAATATGCAAAGCATTCCCTCAACTTGTGAACCATTCAGCATTTAAATCAAACTTAAAGGCACTGTACACGTTTGGTAATTACTCAAAATATATATTAGCATAAAAACTGACTTGGTAACGAGCAACAGAGAGCTGTTGATAGTATAAAACATTGTGAGAAACGACTCCCTCTGAAGTAACGTAGTTTTTGAAAAAGAGGTAATTTCTCACTAAAATAATAACATCTTCTTGCAAGAAGTTTTTATTCCTATCTGAAAGCACACAAATTTGTACAACAAGGGTGTTTTTTTCTTTCATCATTTTCTTGCAACTTCGATGACCAATTGAGCCCAAATTTTCACAGGCTTGTTATTTTATGCATATGTTGGGATACACCAAGTGAGAACACTGGTCTTTGACAATTACCAAACGTGTACGATGCCTTTAAAGGTGGGGACTTATAAGGAAGTAGCTCAAGTTAAGATCTACTGTGAATAAACTGTGCAAGTCTCGCGCGTATTCGAACGTTGGGACCCGTATGCGCGAGTTTGTTTCCTTCACGCGTTAAGCAATGTACGTGATTGGACCAAAGTGGTCCCAATAATGTTCGGATACGCACGAGACTTGATTTGGTCTGTACAGTTAGGTGACATTATTTCTCGCTTTTCTTCTAAAAGGTATCAGCGACTGTTGGGGGTATGATCCGTGGACACAGAAAGACGTCTGTGTACCAGACGGTCATGGCCAGATTGTAGTCAACCCTGACCATCCCGAATATGTATGCATGTGCATGTATGTAGTCACAATCCAAGTCAATGGCAACACAGTTATACCTCATAACAGACTAAGGTGAGTGGGTGTCTCCGATAGCACTACCTATCATGAATTCCCTGATGTATAACCTTTAAAGTAACCTATACCTTTGTTTTTTTGAATCTGTTCGATTGTTTTCATCCCATAGAAATGTAGATATACACAATACAACTAATCTATGGAAATTTGATTTAAAAAGGTGGCAGCGTTGTTGAGATATCGCCGAAAATCTGGAGCGGTTATGTTCACGCAGGAAGAATAACAACAAACAATCCCTTTCTCTAAAACCCCATTCCTTAGAAGGAAATCATTTCTCAACATGTTATTATCAACAGCTGCGGTACTTCTTACCAAGTAGGCCTTTATGGTCATTAATTTGTTGGGTAATTAACAAAGGTATAAGTGACTTTGGCTACGGCTGTTTTAGTAGCAGCAACAACGCTGAAGAATATGCTTTTAGTGATCCAGCCATATAGGCCACTGCTTGAGCCGTCAACTTTGAACGGCCTTATTCTCTCTTTACAAAACTACCCACATTTTGGTTTTTTTCGTCCAGCCTCGTTTTTGTTTACAATCATTGGAACACGAACAATATCACAACGACATGGTAAAGACAAAGATATATATATTTCACAAATGGAACCTTACAAAATCGACCGGAATGCTTTATTCTGAGTTGGTTTACATAATCTGCAAAAATGTTGATCTTATTAAAACAATTTATCTTGTGTTCCTCGTTTGATATCACAGAAGAGCTAAATGTGGACAACTGCCATCGAATTGAGTACCAGCAGCCACCCGCTCGAAAACTGCAGACGTTCGATTAAACAATCAAATATCAAAAGGCTCATAATTTTATAGGCGAGGTCAATGTGTGTATTTACCTTTTGACTAATTGTTAACATTTGGGGTCGTAAGACTGTTGCTCTATACAAACCAAGACAAATAGGAGTCGGGCGTTGTTTCCAACAGATTTATTTGCATCTTCGGCACATCAAGAACTTTATTGGTGGTTTGTATGATTGTTTTCTAATGAACTTACACCCTAGCATTATATCAGATCCTGTCTCGTTTCCACAACATTTTGGTTGGAAGTGCCGTACACAAATTAAAGTTGTATGGTTTTTTTTCTAACAAAAGACCAGCACCAAGACTGCAATCTTTCTTCCATAATCCCCCAGTCTTATAGTTGGTGTTATTTTTGTGTTCTTCTTCTTCAAAACTTTAAATTTAAAACCATTTCCAATTTAACATGGGGAGAAAAAAGGGTCATAAAGAAGTGTCAACTATCATAACATGTCTATTCACATGATCCCCTGCGTGTGTAATCTTTTTAAGCGTTCAAAGCTTGTTGGCCAAATAATCCAATAATTGTTAATACTGTCAGCTATACAGCCTTCAATTCAAAGTGTTTGTATTGTATTAAAGTTATTTGTGCAAGACAAACGCAAAAATATGAAATATCTCCCTTGTCATTTTTTCTCGCCTTAAGAAAATGAACAACTCCAGTGAACACGAAATCAAGTCACTGGGAAGAATTAAAAATGCATAGGTGTACATAACCAGCACACACATGGATGCAAACTACATGCAAGACATATTAACACACAATTGTAACGTGTAACATTTTTCGGAGTGGCAGGAGATTCTGTGTCCCTCTCCCCCAGCCCCCCTCCCTTCTACGACGAATTGTGTAGAAGTTTCGTCTAATAGCGCCCTCTTGTGATTCATCTTTCTTCAGCCCACACAACTTCCTTGTGACACACACAACGGGGGACAAAATCCCCGATGACACCGGCCCAGAAACTGGTTTGATTGATAATAAAACAAATAATTAAAGGGTCCGCTTCAAAAGGCACATTTTTCATAACGGTGCTGTCCCTTTCAATCCACGGGGTTGTACTTATTTATATCGACGTGAGTTTTCAATAAATGAAGGACACGCCCCGCTGTCGTTTGTTATTAACAGTTCACTTTGAGAAACCAGATTGCATTATTAGCAACGGTAGTAAATAGTTAACGCTCTATTTAATCACAGGCGAATTAAGACGACGGGTTCCAGTTTTAAATTAATAAGAAGCACTTTGATCAATCAGTTCAGAATTCTCTCATGACCGACTGACGGCGGGAACATAAAGCTCTTTTTTGGAGTCGTAATACAGTGATTAGCACTCAGTGCGACCCCCGAGTCCAGAGTCGGATGAAGGCGAGTGGTCAAGAGGTTTACAAGAGTGTGGTAGGTTGTGGGCTCGGTTTCCAACTACTGGATTGCATTCAGGGTTTTCCCCTGCATGACAATGCTTATCGGTGAGGAAAGCAGTAAAACTGAACAAGACATGCGGTATTCCATCTCCACACATCACATTCTGAAAGTAGTTTAGTGATTTGGAATTGTTCCCCTGTACTAATAACATCTTCCCATATTGTGTACAGAATATTCCTTGTGGAAAATCTCTACTGTTTAGAATTCCCCTGAGAAGACTTTTTCATCTTTTGTCTTCGATCTCCATAATGTACTTTTTTAAGGGGGCATTGATGAGACACAGCAACAGGAAAATTTGTGTCGTTGCAGGGCCCAATTTCATAGAGCTGCTTATAAGCAGAAAATATTGCTTAACATTTTTCTGCTAAGCACAACTAAGCAGGATACCAGTTACATTTTGTACATGTAAAATTGTATTTTAGCTGGTAACCTTATTCTGGTAAGCATAATTTTGATGTGTTTACCAACTTTTTATGCTTAAGCAGCTCTATAAAATTTGGCCCTGATTGTTACGCCCACGTCCAAAACAGCCCAGTTCTTGGAACCATTGAGAACGCGCATAAGATTTACCTAAAAACACCAGCAATTATCCGTTTATAAGGTGTCTTTAACTATTATGTTGAGAGAAATTTAAAGCCCACTTGTGTTACATGAAAGCTTTCATTCCCTTCAAATTGATGAGAAAATAATATAACCAGTTTTGAGGTTTTGGCAGGAAATGCCTGGTTTGAGGCACGGAGCGTCACAAACGGTACAACAATTATTCGTCAAGTTGGAAATTTAATCTTTAAATACGTTAGTTATATTCCTAGTGACTCGCCATTATTATAATTACAACCAATAAACGACTCGTTACTAGGCCAAGGCAACGTATCAATCACTGTGTTAAGAAGCTCAGAATATGACATTAGTTTAGGGACTAAAACAAAACCTGTATGGCAATAAAAAAAAATTCAGTCAGCATAATAATGGTTGGATTTGTTTCAAGTGAGCGCGGCAGGACTTGAAGCTTGACCACAATGCTAGATCGGTTGCTTTCTTTGGCACACGGGCGCAATCAGAACGCAATCATCACTGTATAATTGTTTGGGGAAATGCTCTTTCTGATAAAACCCGATACACCAAAGATTGTCATTCTTTCTTCAACCAGATCACCGTCATATCTGTCTATCCCCTTCATGAATGACCAATGCTGAATTGGTTGCCCTCATAGTCCGTCACTTTGATGAAACTAAAGACATGCCATCAGTCCACCGCGCTCATCATCATTGTGCAAATCAACGTTAAACCATTTTAAGGCTCAATCGGATTCCTCTTTCTAATTTAAAAAGGGCAGAGCAAGGACATCCGACCCCGCGGGGCAAAACCAATTTTCATCGTTAAGCAATCAACGCGACTTCACTAAATTAAAATTCCTTTTAAAAGTCTAATGAGGCCAATATCGACTTTCATTCGCGTGTACATGTCAGCATAAAAGGAAAAGTCTTGTTCTGACGTCACGGTGTGGACTTTCTGACACGAATATTGCTAATTCAGTCGCTGTATGCCCAAGGCTCTACATAACTTTGGCGCCTTTTCTCTAAGACCAATTTCTTTCTTTATTGTTTTGCTAGTTCATACCGTCCTTTATTTTGACCAAAGAAAAGAAGGTTGTTTCACACGAAGACCCCAACCCCTTCTCACAAGTGACAATGGTTTGAGTGTCTTACAGTTTGAACATGACTGTAATCACTCCCACGGTGAAAGCAATAAATTAAGGGCATTTTGAATTATAACATTTACAACGAAAGAGGAATTAAGTAAGGACAACACATACGGTAACAAATAAATGCCTTCTTACAGCTGATGTTTTCCAGAGGACGTAAAATGCACTGAACACGTTTGCAATTGTCAAAGACCAGTGTTCTCACTTGGTGTATCCCAACATACTGCATAAAATAACAAGCCTGTGAAAATTTGGGCTCAATTGGTATCAAAGTTGCAAGAAAATGATGAAAGAAAAAACACCCTTGTTGTACGAAATTTGTGTGCTTTCAGATAGGAATAAAAACTTCCCGCCAGAAGTTTTTATTATTTTAGTGAGAAATTACCTCTTTCTCAAAAACTACGTTACTTCAGAGGGAGTCGTTTCCTACAATGTTTCATACTATCAACAGCTCTCCGTTGCTTGTTACCGAGTAAGTGTTTAATATGCTAATATTTGTTTTGAGTAATTACCAAACGTGCACGATACCTTTAAATTGTTGTTTTCTGTTTATGCCTCTTTTATGGTATTATAATAGACAGTGTTACTCGTATACTCGGTATCACTCTAGTACAAAACGGGTACCGTTTTGATGGTAGTCGTATATACTCGGCTGGTATTAAAAATACTCGTATACTCGAAGTTCCAGTCTTACTACTCGACTGAAAAAATAGCCTGATACTCAAAGTCATGTACTCGATACTGAACGTACTCGCAGACTCGATTTTATTTTGTGAGAATACGGTTGTCTAGTCATTATGTTGCGTTATTGTAGATGTATGTCTTTGCTATCCAAGAAATTGAGGGATATAGTACTGTACAAAGGAAAATTGAAGTTGTCTTCGATGTATTCATGTTAAATTGTTACAAGCGTACAAATACATTGTCATATAAAACAAATGTAAAAACAAAACAAAAACAACAACAACAACCAAGTTTTGATAGGCCTACCTCATTTTTGCAGAGTATTTTCCGTATTTTAAGTATACTTAAAATAATCGTACTCGTACTCAAAGATCTATACTTTGTACTTGGGTGTTGGTCTCGTTACTCGGATATAAGCATGACAGCACTCGGACACTAAGTACTCGATGGCCCCAGTACTGGTATTCGTACTTGAGGACTACTATAGTCCACATAGTACGCGGCAGTGATACTCGGCTTAAAAAAACTTGACTAACACTGACAATATGTTGACAATAAAGTTTCATAAAACGTGCCATCTCATCTCAGCCAAACGACGAAATTTAAAACAGTGTAAAAATTCAAATAATGACGGGAAATCTATCATAACCACATTCAAAAGCACACATCACAGACTGCTTCATTGATTATGAATCAAATTCAGCCATAATAATAATAGCCTGAAACACACGATAATAAAAGAGTTGAATTTCTGCAAAAAGCTCTTAACTAGGCCCTCTTTTTCTCCTTCCCACCCCTGTCCCAACAGTTATTTGCACTCCCAACCCTTCGCCCATCAGGCTACATGGGTATACTGGCAAAACAAATGAATGTCCGATTGAACGATTGATTTATATTGCACTTATCACAGTTTGTAATTCAATTTGTTGTAACCTTCCCCTCACCTCAGGAGAAACCCCTCAAGGTTGCATGCGAAACTCACACTTACCGAATCGTTGTCCAAACAATAGAGATCGAGTCCGAGAAGCCGCTGCCGCCCTGGTAAAGCATAATTGAACTGACAGAAGAGCTGCACCAACGCATCAAACCCGTGTGCCGTTATCTTGGCGTTAAGAGTACCGAGGAGTTAGAAGCTGCCCTTGCGCCCTCTATAGACCTATTATTTGCAGTGCGTTTATTTATGTTATTGTAGTTTTTATTTTTATGCCCCATAAATGTTTTTAAATGTACAACAGATTAACAAAAGCAACAACATAACTCGTTAATGACAGCAAAGAAAACACATAACCTTGTTTCAACAGCCGACCTTCGTGCCTGATGCGAGATGGAAACCTTTCCTCTAACTTTAAAAGTTGCATACCAGTGTCACTGAAAGCCAGGAAAAGCCATTGAAAACTCCTGAGCTGGGAGAAAATTGATCGATCTGCTTCATTTGAGGCATTTTTTCAGTGAATAGGGTACCGGTACATTAACATGATTAAATAGTCTGTCAATAATTATATACAAATCCTAATTTGGAGTTGGAGGGTGGGTGAAAACAATTTCGAAAATAAAGATGGAAATTGTTAAAGGCACTGAACATGTTTGGAAAGTGTCAAAGACCAGTGTTCTCAATCGGTGTATCCCAAACATAACAAGCATGTGAACATTAATTGGGCTCAATTGGTCATCGAATGCTACGTACTTCAGAGACAGAGGGAGTCGTTTCTCACAATGTTTTATACTATCAACAGCTCTCTCAAAATCTAAATTTGGGGTTGGTGGGTGGGTCAAAACAATTTCGAAAAAAGATGGACATTTTGTGAACATTAATTGCCGTGAATGTCCCCTAAAGTACTAGACTGTTGCAAGCCCACACTGTCAATGTGAAAAGTAATACTTTCGTTAGCAACCATAACAACGCATGCAAACCTAACCTTTACGGGAGTCCATTCAGCACGAAACCACATGGACGACAGCGGCAACATTACATAATCTCTACACATAACGACAATAAACGGGAGTCGACATCTCCACAATGTCCATACAAATTCTACATGAAAACCCAAAGTTACTCAGTTAAACAAAACTCACCCAATCCCAGATTTTATCCAAAATGATTTGGTCCAAGTAGTGAGATCCAAATCTCACTGTAACTCACAAAAATGATGAAAATCAACATGACGATCCCCGGGCAAATCGAGACAAGGATGGTGTTTGAGATCTTCCTTGCTCTATGTTGAGAGGGAGCATGCAACGAGGAGGCACCAAACTACCTGTTTTAACAACTGAATATCGTGTTCGCAATTGTGACGTAATAATTTCACTATAAGCCACGCCCACTTCATACAAACTGGCAGCTGGCTCCACTGCTGATTGTGCTAGTTTGTATGTGATGATTTGTGCAAGAAAAGTTCTACAATAATTTGGATTTGGCTTTCACATACGTTCTTCAAAGAAAGAAAGGTTTTCTCAGAATTGAAAATTGTTGTCATTAAGTGAATTTTTATAAAATTACACGCCTGCTCAACAATTCCAATTAAACCATCATAAACACGTTTTTCGTCTAGTAAGAATAAACTTATTACGTATTTTTTTGAAGGTGTCATAATGATCATTTTCGCTATAAATTACACAAACCATTGTGCACAAAGCAAACATTTAAAAAAATGAAGACCAATGAAATCAATGCTTATTAATTTGAGTCATTACCAAATGTGTACGATACCTTTAAGTGTGATCTTTTGAATGTAGACGTGGGCAACAAGGTTTTTTGGCCTCCTGATTTGCCATCTCTCTGGCTTCAATTGTTATGTCAATTTCAACTGTGAATAAAATAATCCCCTTATATATAGGCCAACATGACTGAGGGTCAAGTCTAGTCTGAGATCGCGAGGGTTAGGGCACACGGATAGCCAATCTATAATGGGAGCAATTTGTGCTTTTCGTGGATGAGTGCAGACAAACAACCGCGATCTCAAACTGGAAATCAAGTCTAGTTGGCTGATTGGAGGTTTAACTATTTTACTTACAATGGAAGATGATAAAACCGAAGTCCTTTAGTTTATAAGGATTGCTGCAATAATGTATCAATAGGTGATGAATCGAGTCTGCTATGCATGTCCAAACGTTGAGGGCGCCATCTCGCGTTGGCGTGCACAGCTCTGTTGGCGTGTGATTGCCAGCACAGCCATAACGAATAGATGTATGGAGTCCAGCCAGCTCATACGATTGACAAGCAATGTTTTTCATAGAATCTGGAAATAATTTCAAGTTTGAAAGTTGCACCTTGATATTAATTCCGGACTCTCTGAAAAGGATAATGTTCTTGGGAATAACAATTTGATAAACTACCTTAAAGGTATCGTACACGTTTGGTAATGACTCAAAACAAATAATAGCATAAAAACTTACTTCTTTTGGTAACAAGCAACGGAGAGCTGTTGATAGTACAACACATTGTAGGAAACGACTCCCTCTGAAGTAACGTAGTTTTTGAGAAAGAGGTAATTTCTGACTAAAATAATAAAAACTTCTTGCAAGAAGTTTTTATTCCTATCTGAAAGCACACAAATTTGTACAACAATGGTGTTAAGTTTTCTTTCATAATTTTCTTGCAACTTCGATGACCAATTGAGCCCAAATTTTCACAGTCTTGTTATTTTATGCATATGTTGGGATACACCAGTGAGAACACTGGTCTTTGACAATTTCCAAACGTGTTCAGTGCCTTTAAACTGTTAACTGTTCAGTGAAAATATTTTTATCAACCGTACACAAAGTTTACAAGTTAATTCCCACACACCATCAGCCAGCACCCATAGTGAAAATGTCATCAACCAGTTATGGGGTCATTCAGTTAAAACAACAAAGATCTGTTTGTGTTTTGTCAATGGGTTCTGTTAATGTTCCAAGTCCTTATTTGAATTGCTGCAATCGAAATAAGCACTCCAATTTAAAGAGTCTTTGTTTTATCCGACTTTGACATTAATAATAAAACAGGAATTAACTATCTGAAGGACTGACTTGTTGTGTGTCCACCCCCCCGTCAAGTTTCTTACCACGTTATGCTTGTGTCGCAAACAAACAAATAGATTTTAAAGTTTCAAAGTAAATTTTATTTTATTTATCTTATTACAGTTTGATCGTTTTGAGTATTTTTCTATTTTTCATTTATTGTTTTTTAAATTATCTTTCATATACATAACATATATATTATTCACGTGTTACTTGTTATGTTTAGGCTAAGTTAATTTTTATTTCACTTATGAAATTGCAATTTGATCGGTTTGAGTATTTCTTGATTCTTCAATTGTTATACAATTTTTTTTCTTCATATATGCGTTATCATAGTTTTTTTCTGTTTAAACTACTGGTTCAACAGCTTTTTTTTGCTTACATACAGTGTTATTGTTGATTCTGGCCATTGCAAAACAAATTCAAATTTTGTTTGTAAAAAATGATTGTTTACTAATATTTATTTATTTATTTACGAAAAACAAGAATAAGATTAATGACTCTGACGAATTTAGCAAGGAGCTCTGTGTGCAGCCCCACACCCCCCCCCCCCCCCAAACAAAAACCCGGCACCAAAACGTTTTTATCACTGGGCCACCAACATTACAACCAGTGCCAGAGACGGGGAGGTCCTACACTTTGTGTGACCCACACAGGCCTGCATGAAATAACAAACATGTGAAAGTTTCAGTTCAATCGGTCGTTGGAGTTGCGAAAAAGAATAATCGCTGTTTTCAAATATCGATTTCAGACTCAATTATTTTACAAATTTTCCCCAAAACTATTATAATTTCAAGGCAATAATAATTTAGGCTAAAAGTAAAAGGGAAGTTTAAACCATGACCATCTTTATATAATATGCCATGTAAGTTATGTGTATATTTGTGAACATTTCAACTTTACCAATGATGTACTCTGTACTCATACTTTGTGTGAATATTGTTTTTTTCTAAATTGTTTACGAAAATGTAAATTATTCAAAGAAGAGCCTGTCACTAGTAACACTAGCTGGTCACACTCACCTAGCGATCCCCTCTCTATGATTTACATCAGAATGTCATTACTCTACGTACAGGTCGAGGTGTACTCGTTCCCAATCTTATACACGTCATTACAGTAGGATAAATATTATTATAGCCAGCGCGACATATTTCCCGAGAACAAGGTTGTTGTCTCGTCATGACCTGTGAATGACGTCACTGACCGGCTGCTGTGAGAAGAAAGACTTACAATTTTCCAGATGCTGGCGAAATACCTACAGAAAAGGTAACATTTATCGGTTTCTTGGGAGATCAGAAGAAGGAAAACCTTCGGGGGAGTAAGGAAAATATCACGTAGAATTTGTTGGTGGTGATTTTGAAGGCCACTAGTCAGAATGAATGGCCTCACTGTCGGGGAATTGTGCTGCTTGTTTTGCTGTCCGCCATGTCCGTCTCGCATCGCGGCCAAGCTGGCTTTCTTGCCACCAGAACCAACGTACAATATCGTTACAGATGAAACTGGCAGCAAAGGTACCCTGAATTTGACAGAACGAGCAGAGTGGCAGTATTCGGACCGTGAACTTGAATCCATTGAAGTGTTTTACACCCGTAATAAACGAGGAAACAGAACAGCATGCATGTTTGTACGCTGTGCCTCCAACCCACGATACACTGTTCTTTTTAGCCATGGTAATGCAGTAGACATTGGGCAGATGAGTAGTTTCTACATAGGACTTGGTTCACGAATCAATTGCAATATATTTAGCTATGACTACTCCGGGTACGGGGCCAGCAGTGGTAAGCCTCTGGAAAGGAACCTGTATTCAGACATCGACGCCGCCTGGCAAGCCCTGCGTTCTCGTTACGGGATAAGTCCAGAAAGCATTATCCTGTATGGACAGAGTATTGGTACAGTGCCTACGATAGACCTGGCAGCACGTTATGAATGTGCCGCTGTCATCCTGCATTCTCCTCTGATGTCGGGGATGAGAGTTGCTTTTCCTGACACCAAGAAGACCTGGTGGTTCGATGCGTTTCCAAGGTGGGTATTGAGTTGTAGTAAATTGTTTAATTCAGTTCACTTCAGTTTGATTTCCACTCAATCAATTTACACACACAATAACACACATACGGTACTTTAAATACAATGCATATATTAAGTGGTGGGAGTCTCCTAAAAGCAAGCTTCGGAGACCTTCGATACATATGTTCAACCGGGATAAGGAAATACTGAATAATAAGGAACCCATGTACAGGTATAATGTAACATCAATTGAATACATAAACACAGGGACGCAGGACAATCAAACAGGACAACAAATAGCTGGAGAGGCTCACCACCGCACGGCAGCTTTCATGTTATTGTAGCTTGAGTTGAGAAAGGAATGATAATTAAAGCAATGTGGGTCCGAGTACATTGTTGTAGCTTGAGGAAGGCAAGATAATTAAAACAATGCTATGTAAATGTCAAACAATTCAGAATTTTTTAAAATTAGTCTACTGCAAATTGTTGACATATTGACATTTTCATTTTATTGTTATCTCAAGTATGCTAATTTTTGCATTTTTGTGATAGCATTTAAATTTCGTCCAAGACTTGTATTGTTTACGTTACTTGGATATAAAGTGAACATCGCTTATACATGAAACAAAAAACATGTGCTTGTTTCAAATCTTGAATCTACAATGAAAGAAAGAGAACTCCTAGACTCCTAGGAGAGTGTGTGTTTGTTTTTGTTTTATTTTTTTTATTGCCTGTGTGTGTGCCTGTGTGTGCATGTATGAATATTGTGTTGTTGTGTATTGTATGTGTTATTGTAAACCTTATTGAACATTATTATATATTGTGTCTATGTGTGTTCCACAATCACTGCAATCACTTGGACTCCTCGGTCGCCCACGCCACGAGTGGAGTGTGGAAATATTCATTGATGCAAATGCAAAAACAATAACCAACGTGTGTGTTGCGGTGTCTTGTCTCGCCACCACGCAAGGAGAGTGTGGAGATCATGATAGCCATCATGTTGGCCTTTACCCAATACATTACACATTTTCCATGCACAGGCGGGACTCCCCATAATGTAAAAAAAAATATGTATCCACACTTTCCACGCAGGGAGTCTAGGTTCTTTCGTTTGAAACTGTATAATTAAAAAAGAAGGGGGTCTTAACACTTTTAAATAAATTGATTGATGTAAATCATGTCATAAACTACATTTTTACATAACCCTCAAGTACATTTATTGCTTACCCTGCCTGCGCTGCACAGCGAGATTAATGAGCGGAAAAAACCCCAATTCTTCATTTAAAAATAAACAACATAAAACTTGTTTGTGTGTGTACTAGCTATCATGCGGTACACACCACAGTATTACATGTACATGTATGTTAAAAACAAGTAATTGGGACACACAAGGATTGATAGTACATATACATGTATGTCAAAACACAATTTTATGTGAAACTTGATTTTGACAACCGATGTGCGACACTGTTTTGAGAAGTTTATTTAGTTAAAGAGATACTTCAATTGTCCAGATTTGGGGACTCATGAAATACCTCTGGTAAAATGCAATGAATGATTCTATCATTGAAAAACAAAAAAAAAGCTTAAATGTACAGTTTAGAGCAGGCCTGGAACTTCATCTCTAAGAGGGCACAGCCATTTTCATTTTGCAAAGGGCACTTCCAGTGGAAAATCTTAAAGTCTTTGGCAAACTTTTAAAGGGGCACCAAGGCCAAGACCAGGGGCAACAGAGGCCATGGCTTCCGTGGCATCTGTGTAATTCCAGGCCTGTTACACAAGGTTTTAGCCAGAATTTGGTAAAAGGCTGGAAATTTAAAAACTGGGTGTCCAAATTGTTCACTACCCTGTTAGTATTAGAGACAGTGATCGCTCTAATGAGATCACGTTATGACTGATCAAATTTGTCCAAACATTACCTTTGAAAATGAATTGTTTCATGTATATTTATTTTTTAAATGTTTATGTTTACTCATCCAAGCGTGTATAATAGGCTCTGTAATTCATCTTTGAAAGGCACGGCCATTTTCATTTTGCAAAGGGCTTTTTTTCTAATTGGGAAATCTTTAAGTTATTGAGACTTTTTTTAATACATTTGTATCAATATTGCCCAAGACCAGTAATTTCAGGCAGGTCTGACAGAGCATGTAATATTAATAACACACTACATTATTGAACATCTGGTATTCTCGTAGACGAAAAACAAAACTATAGACTGATTTAAAATAGGAGATCCACAGTCATTTACATCAAACATTTGTCACCAAGAGATACACACAATACATACTATACATACAACTATACCAAAAACTTGTGAACACATCAAGTTTGTTACCTACATGTACAAGTGCCAGTCGAACATGGAAAAAATTAAAAACAAATTGCTTAGAACCATGCACGTTTGCAACAAAGACTACATGTACAAGCCTGTACATTTTTGGAAACGATGTGACTGCTTTGTGTGTCACTTTTTGCACTCAAATGTTTCCGTTTGGACACGATGTGTACACATAATAACAATATTGTAAAATGTGCAGGTTTGTTGAATGTTTTCTTTGCAGGCCCTCCGTCCACATGTATTTATACGTTGTATTGTAGGTTGCACAGTATTGCAAATTTGCTTACAGAAAATATGTAAACATCATTTACAAAACAAAAAATCATGAAGTCCTGTTATGTTTACAGTGGATAATATTTACAGACAAATACATGATCATGTGGATACAGTGTACTGTATGTACATGTTATGTAGTACCAACGTGATACATTGTAAACAGAAAGGAGAAAATTCTTTTTGGGGTACAGTGTAGAAGAAATTGCCAAGGCAACTTATTTGGAGTAATGTCAGAAAAGGTGAAAAAGTGTACGTATGAACTACAGTACACATCATGTACACAGGTGTACCATGTAATGTGCTGTATCTTTTGATATCACACTCACTACATGTATTATTAAAAATGCATACAGTACACATCTGGTCAGTAATAATAAGTGAATCACTCCTTGTGAGATACTGTACTATGTATGATTTACTGTATACAGTATCCATGTGTGCACATATGGACTACAGGTGTGCTGTGATCATCAGCATGTATTTATGCGCAATGTAATTCAAATGACTCACCCTGAGGTCAATGAGTCACTGACCCTAGGACACCAGAATACACTCTGGGTGTTCAACCATGGTTCAACCAGCGTTTGTGGTTTAACCCTTGAGAGCATGGTGAGCTCAGAGCTGTCAATACAGATTTCCAGTATTGTAGAGCCAAGGTGTGTCTTGAGTTGTTGATTTAGTATTAAACAGCTACATGTACTTGAGTGAAACATTTTTTAACAGTGAATGCATACTTGTTTGTCATTTAATTTTTACACTTCTGAATAGACCTTATGCACATGATGTCATAAGAGTAGGGCGCCCTCGTCTAGAGGTCAAAAGGAGGTTGTTCATTGGCCATTGTTCATAAATTATCGATAAAAAAATACACGTACAAGTAGGCCCTACATGCAGGCCCAACCTCAAGGTTTTGGAAAACTAGCTACACTTCTGCTGTTGATGGCGGGCTTAACACGTTGACTGCCGTTCATAAATTCGTAGGGGCGTTCCCATTTGCCAAGCATCCAAGTGTGGTGCGCATGCGTGCATACCAAATAGGTATTTATTTTTTTTGTCTACATGTTGTAGCATACAAATTCTAACGATGTGTGCTCACCACTGCCAGAAGCGTATTCGTTGCGTTCTCAGTGATGCCAGTGTATTCAATTCACTATCAGAAAGCATTTCATTCTCTACGAGTATACTCGTAGTGGCAGAATCCGTTACACCTGTTACTACGAATATACTCGTAGGTGGCAGTCAACGTGTTAAAAAATGAAAATACTTTGATATCATTTGTGGGATGTTGCTTTGTTGGTGCGACAAAGCGGCTATCATCATGAGTGATGGCGTCACAGAACTTTTCCCAAATGTTCTGAAAAGCACATGATAAGGGTACTCAAAATGATTGGGGGTGTTTTACAATTAAAATCTGTTTACACTCATGTGAATTCAATTTCCTTAATAAATTGATCAAAAAACATTTTAAATTAATTTCAGCAAAGATCACTTTCGTTCAAGCTGGTCTTTAAGTTTAAGACAAAGTACAGAATTTTTAATTTTGTTATATTACTGGGTCAGTTAAAAATAATATAATAAAAATAATTAATAATAAAAATAATAATAATGGTCTTTTTATCACCAGGTACATGAACATGTAACATGTGTACATGTATGTTCGGTGGTCTATAGGTTAAGAGATCTGCTTGTGGGTCAATGGTTCAAATCCCCTCCGTGTACCTCGTGGATTTTTTTTCCACAGGACTTGGAAAGCAACGAATAATGTATACATGATACAAGATATTAACTTGTTCATACATACGTACTGTACATACAGTGTACATGTACATTGTACACGATGTCAAGGACTGAACGCATTACCAGTCCTTATCATCATTACTTGCAGTGAATCATTCTGGCTTCATGCCTTTGGTGTACTGGGGGACTGCTCTATATTCCGACACCCCTTTGTTCCGACACCCCTATGTTCCGACAACCCTCTCATGATTTACATAGGGTTAGGGTTAGGGTTAGGGTTAGGGTTAGGGTTAGGCATAGGAAAATACACCAGGGTTGTCGGAACATAGGGGTGTCGGAACATACCTGTAGGGGTGTCGGAACATAGGGGTGTAACCGGTGTACCGTATGTATACACTCTGTTGCAAAGCGGTCTAGTTCACTGTGCCCAAGCTCTGGTGTTGTCAGCAGCAGAGTGTGGGTTCAAATCCCGGCCATGACACTTGTGCCCTTGAGCAAGGCTCTTAACCATAGTTGCTTCGTAAAAAGTTGGGAAGGTACATTATGTAGTGCATTCTGCTCTACCAGCCAGGCACCTAGTGGATGATACCCATGCCTACATCCTTACGGACTGTGAAGGGGGTAACCCTGTTTCAGCCCCAAGAGTAGGTGGCAAAGTGCCCCTGGTGGCAGTTGATTTGGGTCAATAGCCCAAAGTGTAGCCCTCACCTTTAAGTGGCCAACCTTGAGATGTTAGACCTCCCATAAAAAACCCCACTATGGGTATGGTGTACCTGTACTAAATTACATTTATATTATAAGGTGTGATTGTACACTGGAAATACAATACACTAAAGGTTGTTAAATGCCAATAAAAGTGAAGCAGGCGGTTAAAGTGATTGTACATTGTTTTTGTTGGCATCATAAAACGGTTGAGAAATTGTCTTGTATTATGAATCAGTGGTATCAGTTACCAATGTGTTATGTTTGTGTGAATTTTATGAATACTTTGTTTACGTCATTTTATTTCTACAGTGCTCATTGTTTGCTTAAAAATGTGTGTCATTTATGAATAATAATAGATACATACACATATACAGGAAAAAACTTATTTAATGCCAATATTGCCAACTTTATCACCAAACACAATTTATCCAACAAGCCTTGTGTACAATAAAAGCAAACATAAAGTGAAATTTACATTGTAAAACTACATTTACGGGCAGGACATACTTTTGGTAATTACTCAACAAGTTAAGACCATAAACACTTACTTGGTAAAGAGCAGAGAGCTGTTCATATCATAAAACATTGTTAGAAACGACCCCCTTTGAAGTAATGTAGTTTTTGAACAAGAGGTAATTCTTCACTCAAAAATTAGTATCTGAGAAAGGCTTCAGGCATGAATCCTTTCTCAGGCATCTGAAGGCACAAAATTCTATGCAACAAGGGTGTTTTCTTCTTTCACTATTTTCTTGCAACTTCGATGACCAATTAAGCCCAATATTTCACAGGTTTGTTATTTTATGCATACAATGTTGGGATACACTACATTGTAGGTGAGGGTACTGGTTTTTTACAATTTACTAAACGTATACCCTGCCTTTAAATGACAAGATGATAATATATTTTTACTTTGAGAATTAAACTGATGGTATACATGTACACATTATATCCAAATCATGTACAATACATGTAGGCCTACATATCGGCTATATACAAGGTTACGCCAGGATTTGGTAAAAGGGTGTCCAAATTTGCTAGAAATTTAAACACTAGGTGTCCAAATTGTTCACTTACAATACATTTACATTTAATGACAGACAAAACAGGGTGTCCAAAAGACACCCAGACACCCCTCTAGCTAACACTATGCATGTATATCAAGCTGAATCCATTTCTTTTTAAAACTTTTTTGTCACCCGCAGTATCGACAAAGTGTCCAAGGTGACCTCACCTGTTCTGGTAATCCACGGCACTGAAGACGAAGTCATCGACTTCTCCCATGGCCTAGCCATCTACGAGCGCTGCCCGCGCACTGTGGAACCACTGTGGGTGGAAGGCGCCGGGCACAACGACGTCGAGCTTTATGGGCAGTACTTAGAACGTCTCAAGCAGTTCATTACTCAGGAATTACCGGCAATGGCATGAAAATGCCGACTCTCAACATTTTCTATTGACAAGTCTGACCAAACTCTGAAACTCGTGTCGTGAACACTTTACGGGATGAAATTCTCATGCGTGAATGTGAATTGGTTGGTCCCATCGCTGAAACCTCATCCGAAAGCCTGGTTCAGACTTAAAGCAGTATGTAAAATGTAAAGCAACTTTGTGGCATCAGATATGTAAATTAGCACAGAAATGTGTCTCAAAAATAATAACGATTGTGACGTCACATTCTGTTTGGCATTTACAAGTCTGTCCAATATTACAAATCAGGCTTACAATAAACTACCTTGAGCTCTTGAAAAGAAAGTATTTTCATATTTAAAGGGGAAAGCAAGGTGTTTTGGAGTGTACTGTTTGGCTTTTGAAACAAAAAGCTTCCTTTTAACATTTAGTGTATAATACAGTACAAGGACCAAACCAATGCAGCATTATGCAGCTTTTTAGCTCAGCTTTCTTAGTAGTTATTGGGAATGTATTCAAGTCGGGGTAGACAGTTTTTGAAAGTTGGTTCATTTCTTACAGTGGCAATACTTTCTGCTTTTAGATTTCACTGTGGACAGGTACGTTGTACACTGTGTGCATCGTGTAGATGTTTAACTCTTAATAATGTAGTACATGTACATGTCTAAAATGCATTATTCTCTTTCTGTAGGTTTTAAGAACTCGCACTAATTCTTTCAACTTGAAGGCAGACTTGGCACATAGCTTCCTCATCCAGTATTTAGTAATCAGCTCGAAGAACGCTTTTCTTTTGTGTGCTTGTTCAAGCGTTTTAAAATGTAAACTGAACTATATCAAATTGTTTGACAGGATTAAAGTCACAATGATTCATCTGTAATGGAAATTGAATGATTTAGTCACATAGACTGGTTGATTGCACAGCGCCTATTATACATGCTAGAATTCAATGGTATGGAAATATAATCAGCTTGAATGCAAATTATTGTGCGCTCGACTTGCCCATTGCATTACTTACATACATGCACAGTAATTGCCTTTGCATATCGCAGAATTGCCCCTTTGCTTTATATTCTTGTTCCATAATGGGCAGTCACAGCTTGCGGTTTACCCCTTCATTGCAATTAAACAAGGCTGGCAGATCACTTGAAAATCTATTAACTTGTCACAAGCAGACATTTTGAATAATTCATGCACAATGAAAAACATACGTAATCACAACATTGTAAATCAAATGTACATTTAGCTTTTGCTGTGGCCACTGCAGTTGAATCTTTGTAGGCCTGTGATACTTCACGGAGACAACGGAAGCAATTCCTCAATGCCACTGGTCAGC
Source organism: Plazaster borealis (assembly GCA_021014325.1). Lineage (NCBI taxonomy): Eukaryota > Metazoa > Echinodermata > Asteroidea > Forcipulatida > Labidiasteridae > Plazaster > Plazaster borealis. The sequence goes on from CM037459.1 coordinate 10,253,544, forward strand.
GCCCATGTAACCCTTGAAACTTTGTTCTAATAAAAAGTTTCTCTTTTAGTGAGTCCCTTACAAAGAAGGAAAGACTAACAAAATCCTACATTGCCCTTATTAAAAGAAGGTGTACAAGGCTTGGTTTGTTGATGATAGTGTTCGTTGGAATTAGATTTGCCTTCCCTGTACAAAAACTGGGTCAAATTTCATAGAGCTGCTTAAGCAGAAATTAGTGCTTTAAATATTAAACTTGAAGCAAAAATAAGCAGGATACCGGTCATAAATTGTACATTCAGCATGGTATTTTGGTTGGTAACCTTCTTCTGATAAGCATAATTTTGTTGTGCTTAGCGTGCTTAGCTACTGTTTGCGCTTAAGCAGCTCTATGAAATTAAGCCCTGGTCATTATCATGCCTGTATTTTTAGTTTTTTGTTTCTTACAAAGAGATGCCCACCTGCCCTCTTTGGTAAGATCAAACTGGCATCATTTTGATACAGAAAGAAAAGGGGTGGACTAATTTTCCTCTAAGCTTCAGTTTGAACTTTGATTTTGGAACTGTGAACTTTGAAGATGGAATCACTACCAATGATTCAACCAATAAAAATCTATGGGCAGTTTTCATTCAGTTGTGCTAGTGAATTTTAGACGTGTTACCTGTAAAGGGTCTGTCTGTTTGTATTTGGCCAGGAAGAGGGTGTGTTATTTATTATCAACCTTATACCATTTTGTGGGTCAAACTATTAAATCTACATGTTAATATTGTGAAGGGGAAGGGGAAATCTTATTTGATTTCACCTACTTTGTATTTCGAAGGGGTGAGTTGGGTCGCTAGTCCAAATAATTTGGAACTAGCAGGGCCCAATTTCATGACTCTGCTTACCGCAAGCAAAGAATCGGCTCCACTGGAAGCAGAGAATTCCGTGCTAACTTCAAGCGTATTTCACAGGTTAGCAGGGAAATTTTGCTTGTGCACGTGCGTAAGTCCACGTTACTAGGCATTCTTCGCTTACACAGCTAGCGCAGAAATTCGACGCTTGCCCCGTAAGCGAAGAATGGTGATCGCAAGCGCAGAATTCGGCGGTAAGCAGAGCCATGAAAGTGGGCCCAGGAGAGTTGAGATGCCACCATCACTCTGAATGGTGTACATGTACATGTCGGTAATGCCAAAGTGTTAGGATGCTTCAGAGCATAATAGACCAAGTTTAGTTAGTCTTTACCAATTAGCATGGCAAAAAAAAAAAAAAAAAAAAAAACCCAACCCCAAAATTTCAAAAGCAATCTTTGTTTAGGTGCATGATAATCATTTGCAAAGCAGACTTGAGAGATGGTCAAACAAAATGGTCCCGTGTGACCTAATGTATTTGTAAAATTTATTCGCTGGTAAGTTTAAAAACATTAATGTACATGTAAATAAAATGTACGTATGAACAAGTTTGAATTGTATTCTTTAGAAATAACTATACATTATCAATAAATATTTAAAAACTACCTTTGGACATAGTGTGTACATGTGCTGTACTGGTACAGTTAGTGTACAGTGTATATAAAAATGAAGAGATGATGCATGGTCACATCGCATGAACTTCTGTTTTCCGAAGTCCAGCATTCTTCTTCTCAAAAGTTAAAGTGAAAAGTAGAAGGGAGTTGTAAATAGACAGCAAGGGATGTAAGCTGAACACAATATTGATGGGTTAATGCTTTACTCTATCAGTTGTATTACAATAAATCGGTTGGTAAAATACTTTGAAATTCCCCAATTAACTTTAAGTATTTTTTTGTTTTGTTTAAAGGTATTGTACACTTTTGGTAACAGCTCAAAATCAGTGTCCACATTTTGTGTGATATGCATGAACAAACAAACCTGTGAAAGTTTGAGCTCAATTGGTCATCGAGGTCACGAGAAAATAGTGAAAAGAGACCTGATGTGTTTTCTGTTTTTTCAAACATTGAGTTTTTATCACGCGTGATACAAACTAATGTTTTACTAATTTCTCAGAAACGATAGCATTTTAGGCAGAAATATTTTATGGAACCCTTTTTACCATTTCTTACTTTAAATCATGTAAGTTATGTGTGATTCTGTAAACATTTGTGTTTTTCGATCTTACCAATAGTGTACAGGGCCTTTAATGTGAAAAATTAAACAGATAAAATATGGTTCGTATTTTACAAATCGGCTCTCGGACATACATTTACAGGTGGTATAGCCCGTGTGCACAAGCGCCATCTTGAAAATACACCGCAATGCATCTTGGGGAAACCGAGTACATTTAACAAATATCAAGCTGCCAAGATGGACGCCATGCTGTAGTTTACATCTAAACTATATGCCAGGTTGTATAGTTGTGTACTGCATTGCTTCAAAATTAGCATGCCATGATGGTGTTGCTTGGGCTCGGATTTTACCCATAATCCTTTGGGTGCCGATCGTGCGCGTTGGGTATGCATAGGGGCTATTGCTTGTGAAGTGACGCAAGCAGGTGGCCTATTTTGTTTTTCTAAAGAACACTCTTATTTTTAAAGAAAGTAAGGTGGTCAGTTCGGTCAAATTATCCGGGAAGATTAGGAAATTTATGCCAACTTATTTATTGTTTAATTAATACTTTACATGTTTTAGTATGGCTCACAGCTATAAAGACATTGATGTGTCCATCTGTTGTTAATGACAATGATGGTTATAATAAAACACTTGATGTACAGGTGCCAGCCTATTTTATGCTTTCCAGCCAATATGGTTGGTGCCCCTTCGTATATTAGGGGGGCACTGTTATTTCTTATCTTAAGAAATGGTGAACATTATTTTTAAATTAGACTTTGTGGAAAATTTAACACATTCATGACTGGATGTGGATGTGCTTTGTACAAGCCTCTCAGTTGTAGTTGATTTCATGTATGTTGCTGACATTTATGACTGGTGCAAAACAAAGGGGGTTAAAATTTTAACATATATCAAATAATGAACCACAAGGGACATTGACTGGGTCAATTTTGTTTTAATTTTGGGTTGAGCGAAGAAAAATTGACTAAAGTGGGATTCAATCAACAAAAATTGAAACTTTAACAATTTCATAAAATTCATCAACATCAAAAGTCCCATTTAAAGCTATTTCGAGTTAGAACGCTATTTTTTTAGGACATATAAAACTGCAATTAAATGGGACACTGGGATTGGATATCTTTATTAAAGGGAACAAATTTCAAAATAATTGCAAAAAATAAAAATCTTCACAAATTAATGAGAGAAAGATGCAGGAAGGGGTGGGAGTGTTTACCTGTTGCCATCCTCCCTTTAAGAAAGATAACACATATTTTTGTTAAATTTATTTAGTTTTAACATCAGAGTCTTACTCTTGTACTTACTGATCATATTTTGTTGAAATATAAATTGTGTATTTTTTGGTTAGTGAAGTAATGTTAATAGTTTTACTGAACTGATGTCAATGTGTGAAACATACTCAGTGACTCCATTTGATTTTTATTTGTGTTTGGAGTTATTTTTATTTGAACTTTTATTTATTGTCAATTCTTGTAGGTTTGGTGCTCATGTTAAATTGAATATCGAACATTTAAATGTTTATTAAACCAAAAAAAAAAAAGTTGTGTTAGAATTAATAAAAAATAGTGAAAGAAAAGTCACCTTTATTATAATTTGGCTTTTACATTTTAACAAGATAAGACTAATTAAGTTAAAACCGGAACTCTCTACCTTAGAGATAATAATGTATGATTTGCTCAGAAGACAAATTAATTGTCATGCATTTTTTTTTCTACCCAACTCCTGAATAGGTATGGGTTGTACCCATAAGCAATCATCAAAGTTGCATTGTACAAATTGAAAATATACCCATGCGGTTCGACACAAAAGTTAATAATATCTCTACTATATAGGTTTTGAGGCATTGCATAGTGAGGTATCAATGCAATTCGGTTTGCGGTGACACATTGTGTATAATATACTTTGCTATGTAGATTTTGTTCTTGGAGAACTTTTCTACCCCGCAGCAGTAGAATAAATAGCGAGACAAGTTCTCTTAAAAAGAACAAATCTACACAGCAAAGTATATGCACATGGTGTTACCGCAAACCGAATATTCATCTTTACTATTGTTAAATACTGAAATCTACTCATGGTAAATAGACACTGATTGCTTTTGTCGTTCTAACTTTCATATAAGATCGTTTTTATCTCTAAGGTGGATTTTCCTTTGTTTTTACATTCACGTGTATTTTCGTATGTGTAGCACCATAAGTTGTTTTCTTTTTACACTTTCCTATAACCCTTGACATTGAGGTTTAGCGACTAAGTTAAGTGTGGAATCATTTTAAAGGGGCTGGCAGTAATTTATTGATAGTAGGAAACGATGGCACATTTTTCTAAAAGAGGACAGTGAAACCGGCTTGGGCAGATTATGCCACAACAAAGATAAGTTGAAACTGGTTGCAGCTCTTACAAACGAGGCCCCTCGGGGTGTGGCTGTGAATTTTCATTGTACAAACAACATTGTTCTGTTTGTGCTATACATGTCTTACTGCATTGTTGAAATTTGCAGTTGCACCTGGGTCGAGTCACCCAGTCGCACAGCTTATAAGTTGTACGTGTGATTTTACTACAACGGCAACAACTTTGGGAACTAAAAATTGCCAGAGCCGGTGATATTTCCTTATAATAACGTTTGTTATCTAAAAGTACAGAGGAGGAAAATGTTGCATGTACATGACATTAATAAGATATTTAAGCCACATTTTTTTTCTTGTCTTTATGTGAACGTAGTTCTTTATAATATTGTGAACTTGGCACAAGATGTAGTAATAAAACGAAAACTATTATGACCTTTGATAATCGGTTAATCAAAACGTTTCTTTTTTTCCTGTCTTGGTTCAATGTATCAAGTCCTGATGTAAACGTAAATGATTCAGTAATTATGATTATGGTATAGAGAAGTCTTAGCAAACATTCAAATTATCAATTGTTTTCGATTTATTCAGGTGGTTTTTTTTGTTACCGTTTTGAAGAGGTACCTGTAAAGAGTGAAGCAGTTCGTACTTGTCAATGAGGTATCATGCCGAAAATCAACTATAGAGTCCATATACAAAAATACAAAGTTAGTTCTATAATTAGGGCTGGGAAAAACCACGTAAACTTTACTGGGAGGGTACAACATTTTACTCGAAAGCAAAGCTAAGTCGAAGTGAAATACCGTCAATAACGTGTTGTTGGACTTGCATTAACATGAAGAGGGCGAGGACCGTTTTGGAGATAGGGCTTCAATTCATTGATAAGCATAAACACACAGTACCGGTACTGACCCAATTCATATGACATTATCACCACAATAATCTTGGTAAGCACATGCAATTTAACTTTCAAAATGGCAGAGCATGGGCAAACAGAATTTCACAATGGCGCCCTCATGCGTTTGTTAATGACTTAGTCACGATAACGCGTCTTTCCTTTTCACGTATCCATTGATGACAAAAATATGTAAATAAAAATAAATAAATAAACCCACAAACTTCAACGATACCGAAAGGCTGTTAGTTATATCAAAATCAGTCTGGTCCTTCTTGCAACAAGTGCGTAAACATTGTGGATGTACATGGCAGGTAAATAAGGCAAAAAGTCCAACGATATGAAGATAAATAACAGTGTGGGACGAAGGCCTTAGAGCCTACTTATAATTTTTTTTAAGTAGGGTCAGGTGTGAAAGAGGAACTCACACATTAAAAAAAAATTGCGAAAAAGACATTCTGCGGGGGGGACTTTTCTTATAAGAATACTAATAACAAAAAACGGCACTTTATAGGCCTATAGGGCAATATGAATAAAAGATTCCTCAAAGCGCTCAGTAGAACAACAAGCATACATAACAAAACAAGTATAACCCCAATTTAAAACCCCAACAAGGATCAAAATAAAGCCAGACTTCTTGCAGCTGTCATCTTCATTGAAAGTCATTAACAAACTGGACCACTACATAACCGAATATGGACCGTTAGTATGTCAGACAACCGATTTGAAATCAAAGATGAAAAGGTTTGAAAATCTTGGATCAAAAGTTTTGAATTGTTCACTCTTTCTATATCAACAGTCGGTTGGGTTGGTGTGGTGGTATCTTTCCTCGCCTTCCACCTCTAGGACCCCGGTTCGAGACCCACCGGGGGGGGGGGACTATGTGGATTGGGTTTTCAGTCCCTACCTGACTGCGTGTGTTTTCCCTAGAGTATTTCTCTGGGGTTTTCCTCCCACATCTAAAACTTAATTTTCCTTCTTTGTATTCTCTCCATTGGGGTTCTCGGCTAGTATACCGGTAGTGATTGAGTTGGCTTCCCAACCAGAATTAATAAATGAAATGAAATAGTCATACATGATCCATTGTGCTGTGTATTTTATCTACTGGAAGACGAGGGGCTCTGTGGCTCTTTTGTATGACATGTGATTATAATAGCTTAGGCCTATACATCGTCTTCGGCAGGGTAGATGGGTGGCTTCTCTCCTATTGTATTTGGTCACGTAAAATAAAGATCATATCGCTGTACACGTGTGTGTCTCGTCTCATCGGCCGCCATTATACCAGCACGGCAAGACCCATCAAATACAATTTCCTTTCTGTTTATTAAAAGTATTTTGTTTGTGACCGGGTCAACAAATAAATAGTCTAGAAGTGAACCCCAGGGAGAGTGTGATGGAACAATTCAATTACGGAATTCACAACCGTTCTCTTTCACAAGAGATGAAATTGAACTTGCTGGATCTCGAACACGAATTCCGTTCGGTTGAATTGCTGCGGCGTCGTTCGGAGACCGTCAATCGTGGTCGAATCTCCCAAGGTAAAACAAAAATGATGTTACCGCAAACCCCCAAAATAACATCAAGGCAGAATATTACATTTTGTACAACAAATTTTGTCTTTGTGGAAAGTGATGGTATTTAATAGTACGTCAGGCAAAATTAATTTACAATATCGTGAAAAATGACGAGACATTGCATACAATTGAGGAATAAGTTCATAGAAAGAAAGTGCCTTCGCCCCTCAGTTGAATATCCAAATCCCTCTCAAACAACAGCACGCATTAAATTTTGTTTCCTACAACAGAAACAATGTTATAAACCGTAACTTTAATTGGTAAATCTACAGACAGAGGAGTGCCCCACGCCCAGTAAAATAAGAACTTAAAGGTATCGTATACGTTTGGTAATGACTCAAAATATATTTTTAGAATAAAAACTTAAATGGTAACAAGCAACGGAGAGCTGTTGATAGTATAAAACATTGTAGGAAACGACTCCCTCTGAAGTAACGTAGTTTTTGAGAAAGAGGTAATTTCTCACTAAAATAATAACAACTTCTTGCAAGAAGTTTTTATTCCTATCTGAAAGCACACAAATTGTACAACAAGGGTGTTTTTTCTTTCATCATTTTCTTGCAACTTCGATGACCAATTGAGCCCAAATGTTCACAGGCTTGTTATTTTATGCATGTTGGGATACACCATGTGAGAACACTGCTCTTTGACAATTACCAAACGTGTACGATGCCTTTTTAAGGTAAGGAAAGAAAGAGTTAATTAGGCTCCATAATTTCGCCTATTGACCCAATTCACCTGACGTCATCTGTCATCACACCACAAGTCTTTATGCGCCATTTTTGGAGAGTCAGGTTTCTAGTGTTACTGTGTTGACGCGTGCGTTGTGATATGCGCACCATCTTTTTACATACAATTTGACTCCCCCGAATTATGGCAGTCCATGGGTAGAATGTAGCCGAGTGTGACGTGTAGGTTTCATTGTCAAAGAAGATTTTCTAACTTCATAATGCACAATGTGTTTTAACACAAACAGATCAAGTGCGAATGTTTTTGATACAATACAGTGACACAACCATCTGACAATTTCAAATACAATTTGCCCGTGATCCACACTTTTCAAGAGGTTAAACGCAGGGTGTACTTTTGGTAGGTAGGCCTATAACACAAGTTAATGACCACACAAACTTACTTGGTAAATAGCACTTTTGTATTATAAACCGTTGTTAGAAACGACCCCCTTTGAATTGAAGTAATGTAGTTTTAGGGAAAGAGGTAATTTTTCCCACATACAATTTGAATTTGAGAAAGGCTTCAGCCATTTGGCCTTTCTCAGGCATCTGAAAGCACACATTTTCTATGCAACAGAGTGTTTTCTTTCATTATTTTCTTGCAACTTCGATGACCAATTGAGCCCATATTGTTTACATGTTTGTTATTTTGTGCATATGTTGGGATACACCAAGTGAGGATAATGGTCATTGACAATTACCAAACGTATACCCTGTTTACACAACATTGTTTTTGATCGATGCATTTAACAAATTGTTATAGACGATGTGACCTCTGACGTCATTCGAAAATCATAACATGATGCGCGCGCATGTCGCCGGGCAAAACCTTTGTGTACTGACAGCCAGCTATAAAGGACATGCAATGTTACCATGAGTACGCGTCTTCTTGCCCTGCGGAAACATGACTTTTGTCAACAGAGGGCGGTTTGAATGTAAACAGAGGTCACATCGTCTATACATTAATAATTATAGTGTTTTGCCAAGGACCGTTTCCGTCCATGGACATCGGTAATGAAGATGTGCATAGAATAGAATCTAAGAAAGATTTGTTAGTCAATCGTCTATAACACCAAATAAACCACACATGCTCTTAGAGCCAAATTTAACCTCCGATAAGGAACAACAAACACCCTTTTTTTTAAATTAACTAAAAATATAATCTTATATCATACCACTATTATTATAGTTTTTCAATAGAAATTTGCGGATAAAATCTCAATTTGTACACAAAATATACAATAACATATTACATACTATATCTTGACCAAGGTTCCGCTCTTCCATGATGATATGGTTATTATTATTTGGCGAGTCATTTCAAACTCTTGAATAAAAACCAATGCAGCTGTGTGCAGAGTGAGGCAACTCGCAATACAAGTCCAACAATACACAGATATAAACTTTTCAAGAGTTTTTCGCTTAGCTGCTAAGGAATTTGCTTAGCTGCTCAATATGCTGTTGCAATCATAAATATGACAATGTATTATTATTAGTTATTATTAATTTCTGGTAATGAAACCAAGGATGCCTCAAAAGTGATCATATAATCACTGTAACTCGGAAGCGTGAGGAAACCTGTAAACAAGGGGTACTTCTTGCAATGAACCAGAAACGCACTTCCTCCATAAGTGTTCTGTGTTCTTTGTCGTGCACTACCTATCCTAGTACACAGGATCTACAGCTTTATGTCCAATCCAAAGGACAACCTATCAATAGTAGTATCTGCTAACTTTTCACTTTCATTAGGCTAGGCTTTACTTTTTGGATAATCAGACTATAGGAACATTGCTCTAGTGCACTTTTGACTACTTGACAAATATTGTAAATTGTGCACTGTAAAAATGCCATGCAATGTTCTATAGAGGAATAGAAGACAAGCTATGGGTCAAATGCCATAAGATCAAAGGAACTCTACTTTTCTGATCGAACCCTTTGGAGGATAAACATTTTTGAATCAGAAAATAAGGGAAGGAAACAAATGGATCAAAACAATACAATAGTAACCAAGAAGATCAGGTCCCAGCTACATATACCTGCCCCAGCACAAACATTTCTAAGCGTTGGCAAGAGTTTGCTGGCTCAGGCCCCTTCTACAGCTTTGGCTTAAGCTCAATTTTTTGCTCCGTCTGTTAACTTTGAAAATTTACACTCTCTGTTGGAGCGGGTGCCTGACCCGGCGTACGGTGCCATGGTTTGAAAATAATGGCCTTAGTAGCAGAAACAGGCTACCAGCCAAGATATAAAGCCATGGCTTTCAATGTTTCTCACTGGTCCACAGCTAATTTGCTTACAACACAGACCCCTTCCATTGTAACATTTGCTATTGTGTGATTAACAGACAAATATAGATGATTCTGACAAAGGATTGTAACGTATAAACTGGAATGGTTACATGGTTTATTTCCAGACCTCGCTCTCTACATCGGTCAAAGGTCACATGAAAATAGAACAGCGTTGTTGTCTTAAACACATCGGCTAAAAGGAGGTTATGCATAATCCTGTATTATGCATGAACATTACATCCATGTGACATCACAAGCCCCAAACACTGAGATTAAGAGCTATCATTGACTGTGAGAGTCATGCGCAGAGTGTACATGTTTCCATTGTTTGACATCAAAGATGGCAGCCAATGCAAGGGGTCTATGCTAAAGCAGTGAAGACTTAGTAGTGTCATGCAACTGAGACAAGAGCTGTTGGGTAGAGTCTCTCAGGCTGAAATGAATCTTGATCTTCTCAAGATTAGTCAGTGCACTGTGTGTGATGCATACTTATATGGAATGCTGGTGCAAGACTGATTCCAAGACGCCAGTGATCGGTAGTGGATTGTGTATGTATGCTCGCAGTAATTCGTAATAGCATGCCCTCTTGCGGCATGATTTAACCAGCTTGACCAGCTCTCACTATTACGTCTTGGGAATCCTGCAGCATTGGGTTAACTTTTTCTTTGTTTTCTCCCCAGCCTTTCTTTGGGAACCAATCGGTGCTCAATCGCAGTTAATAACTTTACATACAATAGTATTGCTAACAAATATGACCCTAGATCACATAATAACTTGAATAAATAAATTTCTGCAATTGCTTGCTGATTTGTTCCTGAGGAAATTAGGCTGGGGAGAAGACAAAGAAAAAGTGAACACAAATGTTGTACATCGAGCGAATCCACTATCGATCACTGACGTCTTGGGTCAAGACTATTTACTCTGCTAATGATGGGTTCAGGGCCACTCTGCAGAAACGGCCCTGGACCGCTTCTTGTAAGGCAGAATCAAACTGATTGAGTGAGAAGGCTGGCCCCACTAGTTGCTCAAAGGGATATTTGTTGGCTGTCCTGGAAATGAATGCCACTGCCTCATCCAAATGGTGATCAGCGTAGTTGTGGATACCTACAAAAAGATAAATATAAGAACTTGATTACATGATGCAGGTATAGATGCAGTTTCCCAAAGCAGAGGTCAGAGTTCAAGCTAAAAAGGCCTTACCACACAGCTTTGCTACCATCGATACTGCCGTATCGATACCTCTCGTCACTAACCCCTGGTAGGGATGTACTGAAAAACAATGCTGATTGGCTCCCAAAAGTGACTACTTTGCCTGCACCCTTGTTAACAACTTTTGAGCGCTTGTATGTTGCTTGTAGGACGCTTAGTTCGCGCGTATCACAATTCAAGTATTTTGACGCTGGGTTATGAGCGAGCAAGGCATGCTGGTGAAAAATGGCGCGGCGTGATCGATCGCTCCTGGGATTGAGGTTGCTTAATAATAATAATAATAATATCAAAGTCTTGTATAGCGCACGTATCTACCAAACAAGGTACTCAAGGCACGTAGTATATATACTTTAAACAGAAAGATGGGTTATTGAAGTTATGAATTATGAGACCCAATTATGTAGCACCTTATAATGTTTTTTACAAGGTGCTACGGCGCATTCAGCAGCCACAGTTCGGTTGCACCAGAGACCTTTCTTTTATCAATGTATAATAATACAGTTCCCTCTGAAAGATATGCTACCATTGAAATGCGGTTGTCTTTTCTTCATGGAGATTGTCTAAAACTGGTTGCTTGTGAATTGCCTATTGCGATATGGCCCCATGATTCAATATTCTATTTCAAGGCAATATTGAGAGAGATGGAGGTAGAGGTGGGGGCCGTTTTGAGGGTAGCAGTCTTTACTTTTAAAGTTGAAACGAAAGACAGGTGGCTACATTGCCCAATTCCTATACCCATCATGGCGTTTCGGTCAAGTGCAATGGACCCAAGCTCTGATGTGTTTCTGATCAGCAGAGTGTGGGTTCGAGTCCCGGTCTTGACACTTGTGTCCTTAAGCAAGACACTTAACCATTATTGCTTTGTCCTTCAGATGGGACTTAAAGCCGTAGGTCCTGTGTGTTGTGTAATGCATGTAGAAGAACCCAAATGAACTTATCGAGAAGGGGTTTGCCCTGGTGTTTCTGGCAGTGGCTGATGAATGCAATGCAGCACCTTGTGCTACATGTACATAACGGGGGCTAATAATTCAAAAACTTCAAAACCCGTCTTAAGAAATAATAAGAAGCCCTTTGAGACACCTGTAGATAAAGCACTATATACAAACTAGTTATTATTATCATCGTAACAACCCCACCCAATAAAGGAAAATTTGTTTGTTCTGAAAGATATTCTTGTCCATTCTCCCGTGTCGATTTACCTTTAATTGTAAGGCACTTTCTGATGATGCTTTCTGCCGTCACATTTAGGTGTGAATCTGGATGCACAAGGCCTACTAAGACGTAAGTACCCCCAGGTTTCAAAAGTTTCATCCCAATATCAATAGCTGCACTCACGCCACACACCTGTAACAAAAAAAAACAACATAATGTTAAAAGGATGGGGGGTCTAAGTATTTTGAGGCACATTATGCATCCTGAACCAGAGAGATGATCAAACAATACCCCGATAATTTAAAAGGTGTTTCCTGCCATGCATGCTCCATGCTCTAACCTATTGAACAATCTGGAAAGAAAGAAACATTTCCTGAATCCACAAAAGAAAAGAAAAAACTATGTGTTTTGAGGTATTGCATCATGAGGTATTAATGTATTCAGTTTGCGGTAACACCATGTGTAGGCTATATATCTACTTCCATGTGTCGATTTTTTCTTGTGAGAATTTGTCTTGCTATTTATTCTAATGCCACAGAGTAGATTTCGGAAATCGGGCGACTACCTAGTTCTGAAAAGAACCGTCCTCTGTCCTGCTTGTTAAAGGCACTGTACACGTTTGGTAATTACTAAAAATTTATATGAGCATAAAAAGTTACTTGGTAACGAGCAATGGAGAGCTGTTGATAGTATAAAACATTGAAAAAATAGTTAATGGCCTGACGTTTCGACACTAGCAGAGTCTTTCTGGAAGGCTAAATGACAAGACAACACACATGAACAGGTATATACATGCATAGAGAAAGGACCAGAGAAGTACGTGTAACAAAAGCATTCAAGTGGAAATACATGAATAGAGGCAGAGAGCAAACAGACAAGGCAAGGGGTAAACAATGAATAGGGAGACAGAGGGGGAGGGTTGGAGGGAGGGGGCTGGTCTGACCACAAGAAGTTGGAAAAACAAAGAACAATATCAAAGGTGGGAAGAGGGAGAACAAGTAATTAATTAGTGAATGAGGTAGGCTAAAAAAAGGGGATATCTTTGGGGAAAAGGACAAGGCAAAGACAAAAGGTTATTAGTCATTTCCTTCTTGGATGTTCAGACCATGGGGTTGAGTGGTTTGAAGGCGCCTTATCCACAGTTTCTCCTTACTTAGACGAACAGTCTTTCTGTGGTTACCTAGTGCCTCAATACCCTGTAAAATCATGTCAGAAATGGAGTGATTAGGAAGATTGAAGTGTTGTCCTACAGGTGTATCCAGCTTTTGGTTGTTGACTGTGGATCTGTGGCCGTAGAAACGCCTCTTGAGTGCAGTTCTTGTTTCACCTATATATTGAACACCACAAACTTTGCAAGATATGAGATAGATGAGATTAGTGGTGGTGCAGGTGACATGACCCCTTGTCTTATGGGTGGTACCACTGGTATGGCTGGTGGAGGAGTCCGATTCCCTGATGTGTTGTCTACAGACGATGCATTTGGAAGTGTTGGAACACTTAAAAGTTCCCTGTGGTAAAGGGGGATTAACATTATCATTAATGGGGGGACTTCTGCCCAGACAATGAGATCCCTGAGACTAGATGGGCGTCTGTAGGCAACTATGGGTTCTTCATGTACAGCACGTGTGAAGTCGATCTGATGTGTGAAGAATATGATGGTTAGAACTGGTTATTTTAAGTATGGGAGGAAGTGAGGGGTGGAAAGTAACAACAAAAGGAACTTTCCCCTTGGAACGCTGTTGTTGCTTGGGTCCTTTGGAAAGTACCGACTCCCTAGATCGAGCCTTGACTTTCTGGATCGCTCGATGGACTGCTAGGGAGCTATGACCCCTGGAAACAAGGTGTTTCTTAAGTTCCTGTGAGTGGTGGATAAAATCAGAATCATTAGAACAGATTCGACGGAGTCTGAGGGCCTGACTGTAGGCTATGCTGGTTTTGCAGTGTCGGGGGTGACAGCTGGTTGAATGTAGGTATTGATGCTTATCTGTGGGTTTAACATAGAGATCTGTGGTTAAGCCCATCATCCAGAAAGTGGGTATCTTTGGTTGAGTATTCGCTCGTGAACTTGATGGTCCTGTGGAAGGAATTTATGAGGTTAATGAATGCCGTGAGGCTTGCTTCATCACTGGACCAGATGAAAAAGATGTCATCGATATAGCGCCACCAGACCCATGGACGGCACGGGGCTGACGCCAACATGCGCTGTTCAAGTTGGCTCATGAATAGGCATGCCATGGATGGTGCCGTACTTGTACCCATTGCAGTGCCATGTTGAACATGTTGCATGAGGGATACAATGTCAGAAATGGGCGGTGACGTGTGACCACTCTTAGCCAGAGTGGAAGAGCAGGCAGCAATCCCTTCATCTTGGGGAATGTTGGTGTACAAAGAGGACACATCAAAAGTACCGATGATGGCTGTGTTTGGGGCCTGCTTCTGAATACCTGAGATTTTACGGAGGAAATCTGGAGTGTCATGAATATATGATGGAATCTGCGGCACTAACGGCTTGAGAAAACTGTCGACAAAAAGAGAAATGTTCTCAGTGGGGGAACCATTGCCAGATATGATGGGTCTCCCTGGGTTGTCTGGTTTGTGTACCTTGGGAAGGAGGTAAAATCTGGCTGTTCTACAGTCGACCTGGGAGAGAAACTTGTGGGCTTTCTTGGAGAGGTGGTCACGGTCATGCATTTCGTCCAATGTTTGTTGAATCTCCTTTGAAAAGGTGCCTGTTGGATCAGTGTCATGGGGTTCATAGTTAGTTTGGTTGTTGAGTTGTCTCATGGCTTCATCGATGTATTGCTGACGGTCCATGACAACAACAGCAGAGCCCTTGACAGCTGGCTTGATGATGATGTCCTTCCGTGTTCGTAGAATCTTTAGGGCCTCATGTATAAAACATTGTGAGAAACGACTCCCTTTGAAGTAACATAGTTTTTAATAAAGAGGTAATTTCTCACTACAATATTAAGAGACTTCAGGCCAGAAGCCTTTTTTAGGCATCTGAAAGCACACAAATTTGTACAACAAGGGTATTTTTTCTTTTATCATTTTCTTGCAACTTCGATGACCAATTGAGCCCAAATTTTAACAGGCTTGTTATTTTATGCATATGTTGGGATACACGAAGTGAGAATACTGGTCTTTGACAATTACCAAACGTGTCCAGTGCCTGTAAGTACTAGACAAAAGGTAGGAAATCGGCCGAGACTACTACTACTACTTAAGTGGATCAAGGGGACTTCTCGTTATTAACTTCACTGCCTGCCATGGAGTAAGGTTTTTTGAATTGGTCTCAACAGTTCGACAAGCCTGCTCCTTCAAAAAAACTATAGCATTATTAGGCCAGAAGAAGGGTTATGGGGCGTTTTCACTATGAACAACCCACATTGTTAATTTCTTGAGATCTGTATTCTTGCTGTTGCTGGTCCCAGTCTTCAGATCTCTCACTCGGTCTTAGACATTTTTTAGTCTGGTTCCAGTTTCAGTCTCGAGGCCTAACCTACACCACTGCAAATTTGATTTACATGTAAAAAACTGGGCTATTATCACGGATGAATGCCACTACTGTCAAACACCTTGAGAAATATGGCAATCAAGTTTGCAAAGGGGGGGGGGGGGGTGGCATGTTCTACTTCATCACCTGACATAGCCTTGTCCAAGGCTCTTTACGCAAGCACCCCCCTTTGAATTCAACAATACTGGCATGGTACTGCAGCACTTGATATACAGTATACCGTTGGGTCGAAGCATGGTTTTTCAACCTCGTACCATAAAAACGAAGCCGAAACATCGTTTTTTGGTACGAGGTTGAAAAACCATGCTCCGACCCCACGGTATACTGTATATCAAGTACTGCAGTACCGTGCCAGTATTGTTATGTTACCTGGTGAATTCAAAGCGGGGTGCTTGCGTAAAGAGCCTTGGACAAGGCTACACCTGGCATGGAACACCATTGTTAGGTTATGTAAGGATAAAATTTCACAGTATTGCTATATAATACCGACATATGGTTCAGAATATTACTCTTTTCAGTGCCAGATGATAATACTGTCTGGACTCCTCTCCCCTGTTAATTTGAAGCTTGAAAATAGTGACTGCATACATTGTGTAGCATCCCCAATCCCAAAGGGAAATGAAAAGAGATACGGTGGTGAGTAAGCATTTACATGCAACCATGGAGGAAGGAAATACCTCCATGATGTAACTCTGTAACTTCCATTAGCTGCTGTGGGATGCGAATCATGGAGGCTGGTGTAATTGAGCAAATATAACATGTCACATCCAAACCTTGTATTAGCTAAGAACATGACTGATCATGCAGATAAAGGTCACACTTGTGTTAAAGGCAGGGTGTTGTTGTTTTGGTGATCATATAACTAAGATAATTAAAAATATATTCACAATTAATGTTAAATGAATAGTGGACTTGGAATTGGTACCGGCATCAACTATCAAGAGCAATGCTATTTATCATCAAGTCAAATGTGTGTATTATTTGACAGTTTAAATAACACTCGCCCAATGCAACGCAAGAGTCTTTGAGATATGTTTTTGTTGATCCCATTCAAGGGCTCAGATATTCAGATCTCATTAGTCTGAGACTTTTGAGTCTAGTATGAGTTTCTGTCTGAAGGCTTTCCCTATACCACTGTCACTTAGACTACACATGACTTTTCTTTAAAACTGTGTACATAGTGTATTCAGTTTGCAGTGAGACCATGTGTATGTCTATATATCTACTTTGCTCAGTCTCCTGACGATGACTAGAGCAGGCTAGTCCAAACGGAAGTTATACTAGCGAGAAGTCCCCCTCGATCCACTATGCGAAAGCTGTAGTCGGGGCCGATTTCCTACCTTGCCTCAACAGTAACAGCACACGTGTATTTCGGATCTACCAATATTTCTCGTGAGGATTGGTACTGGTATCAATTTAACAACAAGGGGGAACTTTGGGATTGACATCCCACCCCGATAAGTGAATTTATTACCATAGCCAGTATATTAATAGTCATACCTCAATGACGATATCAACCTTGTTATCCTGTAGTACATCTCTCTCCTTTCCTAAGGGACGAGATAAAATGACAAAAATATGGATTATGAGATTATTGCAATATCAGAGTGTTGTGACCCTGAACAGACCAATTTAACCAGAAAAAGAATATATGCAGCAACGGGCGCAAGTGAACAATTAACCATCAAACTAAAGAATGTCATTAGCATCAGAAGAATAATGCAAACCTGAAGTCTAATGAAGCATTGTAATCGCTAGTATGAGACAGGTTTACGTATTATTTAGGCCTTTGAGCATTTGAAGTGAGATTCGCTATGACCCCCCCCCCCCCCCCCCGCCAGGTTTTCTTTCCATTCATATTGAGTTAATTTTCTCGTTAGTCAGCAGAGCTACTGAATTTTTACTGGTAGCAAATGCACAGAGTCAACCTTTTCACTTACTGATGGGATAATGTTTTATGAGTAGGAATCTACACATAATTATGATCTTTTTGTTCTACAAAAGCCAGTATTCATATTTGAATAATCAAATATTTTATAACAGAAAAACACATTGGTGGTATGGAACCTGGGGTTTGCAGATATTACTTTTTTCCGGAAATGCTCTGGCATTTACAGGAAATCATGTTAAAGTTAGGGTCTGATTTCATAGAGAGCAGAGAAAGTAAGTAAGCGCAAATGATTTTGCTTAAAACAGAATAAGGTCTACCGGGCAAAATGGCATCTCATTTGTACAATTTATGACTGGTTTCCTGCTAAATTTTACTCAGCACAAATTTTGTAAGCAATTTTGCTTTAAGTAGTTCTGTGAAAATGACCCCAGGTGTTCAAATGCCATCATATGTCCTTGTAAATTCACACATGAAAAAACATAAATTCAGTTGTTTTTAATGCATTTTCACAGCTTATTTGACATTTTAATGTTTCTCAACAGATGAGTGTACTTTACTGAAAACATTATATTGCCTATCAAATAGACAATACTGAAAAACTCACATACGTATGCATACATTCTTTCGTTCTAATTTGTCTAGTCATTTAGAGTTCACAAATCCTGTTTAAAAAACAATCCATCAAACAAAAAGAACAAAAATGAGGGAAAAGGGGAAATTGGAAAGGAATAGTAAAGGAGAGCAGAGAGGGTTGACAACAATGTCAAACAATACCTGTAGGAACAGCTATCCCACCAAATAATGGCGCCATCTTGAGTCTGTTGATGTTCAAATCGGAGCAGTATATCTTACCAAATCCAGCATCATGAAGCAAGGCACAACCATACATCCCGAGTAATCCAGCACCCTGTCGTAAATATCACAGAGCAAATTAATAATCTACACGTATGTGTACAGTAGCTTGGGTGTACATTGAAGTACATGTCATTCGTTGGTTTATTGCTAGGTCTGTTCTACATGTACATGACGTACTGATACTCTCAAAGCAGTGATGGACTAAAGCCCGGTTCATACTTCATGCGAATGCGAATGTGATACGAATGTTGACGTAACAAATTCGCAACGAATATTTCGCAAGAGTTGAGCTGTGCTCAACTTTTGCGAATATTCGCAGCGAAAACAGAGTTGTGATGTCAAATTCACTTCGCATTCGCATTCGCATGAAGTATGAACCGGGCTTAACAGCGGCGTAACTAAGGGGGGAGGGCACGATGCCCCTCCCCCTTGATTCCCATTTATCCATGAAACATTAAATTACATGTATTTGCTTTGCTCTTGACCGAAAACAGGTTTGGGATTTTCTTTGTGTCGATGAAGGGATTTCAAAGTTAGAATCCCTTTACAATTTTTGTTTAGGCAAGGTTGACCACCAATGTTAGTTATACAAACCATGGGCATATGGGGGGGGGGGGGGGCAGAGGGGTTGATTTGCCAGAAATGTAACACCATATCAAAACATGGTTACCAACTTCTAATACCGGGTTAAGAGTCTTTTTTGTTTCTCCGCCCTATGTTTTTTTCTTCTTGCTGTGACCAATTCCCCACTGTTTTCCCTGAATTTTGGAGGGCAGTTGCCCCTCCTGCCCCCTGGGTTGTATACCTTTGATACACACTTGCAGACCTGATACTTAAAAATTTTAAGGGCAAGGCAGTTTTTCCCTCCTGAAGGGGAATAACAAGTTATATTGGAACATTTCAAGAATTTAATTTTGGTTTTTATCCTTTCACCGATGTGTATCAAGCACTGCATACTCACTACTTTTCTGAGTTCTGTGAACAAAAATCAACAGGCAAATCACTCATGTGGGATTTGAACCCACGACCTTTGCATTGCTAGAGCAGATGTCTTACCACTAGACCACCGAGCTAGCCCGGTGGCTAGAGGCAGTTTGAATCCTATGTTAGCAGCGGATACCGCGTATAAAGTGCTTGATACACATCAATGTAAGGGTACTTAAAACCAAATTAAATTCTTTATTCCCGGTGCAAAATTAACATCTCTATAACATTTTAAAAGGCGCAAATAAGGCAATGACCAGGAGTATGGAGGTAACTGCCTTCATGAAGAATCAAGTCTGCAAATTAACAAATATGACAGGGCCAGTTAAAAAAAAAGAAGTCAATTTCATTTCATGATTAACCATTGCTGTCACCATAACTGTATTTTTCTCTGACAAAACTGCCCTTCCTTGTATTTCTGTAAGAACTGGCAAAACTTTCATGCAAGCAAGACAACATCATCTTAAAAAAAAAAAAAAATTATCTCTGAAATATATTTCAGAGAATAAACAACTCCTTTGAGATGTAATCTAATGAGTGTTCCACTGGGAGAAGCCTTGAAATCATGGTTTGTATCACAACGAAGGAGAAAATTAAATCGCGGTAATACAAAGGGAAGACTATAACAAACCCTGAACAACAGACGCCACATGGAAATTAGGACTGACAGCAACCCAACAAATGAAATAAGGGCACAATTGATAAAGAACCCAGCTGAAATCAAAAACTTGACAGGAACTAAAATATTAAGTTACACTCATATTAAACTTACAACAACAGCATCACTGTCATGGATAAATATTTACAATCAAATCTAGCAATAACAGCAAACTGAGTTTTGTTTTGCTCGTCAAGTAGTATCTATGCTGAGAAATATTCAACAGTGTGGGCCCTATTGGGGTCTTTAAATTTAGGGTCACAGATGGTTTTTTTTGTCAAAAAAGGCAAAACTGTAAAGAAAGATACATGAAAGTCACATGTGAAAGTTTCAGCTGAATACAGTGTCTACTTGCAAAAAAAAGCCAAAACAGCCAAAAAACTGTCACTGTATTTTCACAAGAACGTCAAAATCCATCCATATTTAGCAAAGTGACAGCGGGTACCAACCGCAACTCTGGCCGCAGCATTCCCAAAGAGACACCAACCATCAGAAATCTGAGAAACGATTCATGCATGAATTTAAACATTTTTGGGGTGAAAAATTATCCCAACCATAGGCCTATTACTTCGAAGGGAATCCTTTCTCAAAATAGTTTATACTACCATCAGCTGCAGTGCTTCTCACCAAGTAAATTTTGATAGTCATGAATTTTTGGAGTATTTACCAATCTATGACCCTACCTTTAAAACTATGAAACAATGTTTCCCCACAAGGTTTTCTTAGTTCAACTTGTACCCTGGAGAGGAATTCTGTACTGAGAAAAGGGACTGATGGAGCAACAGAGGTGAAGCCCCTTGATCATGTTGGTAACGCTTGTATGATCGCATAGAAATAAAACATACTGATAAATTTTTATTGAGGTTCTCACTTCTGCCCGTAGTGGATCTATCAATGACCAATGATGCAGATTCAGTGACAAACAAGATAATGTGATACGCAGTGCATCTTATCCTCACATATCTGAGGCTGCACTTTACAGGAAGGAAGGAAGGAAGGCTCATCACCTCACACTAATGCAGTCTATCTGTGCTTTATGGTTAACAAAACAAATAGCCCAGGAACATCCAACACGTAAATACATCCCATCAATGCTAACATACACGCAAGATGCGGAACACAAACTGTATATAAAATACAGCAGGAGTCTCCACAACATCACCGACTGCTACAGTTAGATTCTCACAATCTAAGACCTACACTATACAAACACAGTCACAGGGTCTGCGATTACACGCCGCCATCTAAATTAAGTTAAATGCGGTTCGTTTTCAATATTGTTTTTTTCTTTTCTCCTAGTGTGCTTGATTATATGCACAAAATGTATTTGACTCAATGTGAACTATGTCACCTGACATGACACATAGAGAAAAAGGCAATCAAGACTATGACGAGTTGAGCATTTCCAAAACCACGCAATGTTAAATGAATGATTTAATTGCAGCTGATACACTATAGGGTCTGTACCAAGCTGTTTGGGCACCCATTCCATTAACTTTCTCAAGATCTAACTAGGAAATCAGATAGACCAACTTCAAACAAAGGCGTATACAACCAAGGGAGGCGGGGGGGGGGGGCCACACCTAAATAAATAAATAAATAAATTAAATACATTAATAATAACATCGGAAAAAGAATTAAAATAAAATAAAAATAAACAAATAAATAACAGTCAAAATTAAATTAAAAACAAATTCTCGGGGGGTTTAGTAACACAGTCGAAGCCAAGAAAACAGCATTGACGACAACAAAAACACTGCTGCATAAAATATTCTGATTGCTGCAATCAAATTCAGTCTTACATGTGTATTCACTATTGGATATGTAAACTAAATCCAGAATAAATACTGTGGTATTGAAACCAAGGATGCACAATCCAAGAAGAAGTTGAAATCACTTTAGCTCAAAACCTTGAAGAAACCTGTAAACATGGGCACTATTGGTTTCCATACTCCTCACTGATACCCATTCTATGCACTTTATAGGAGTACTTACTCATCCTACATAAAACCAAGTCCTTAACATCCCATCTGAAGGACATTTCCATTAACGTGTTAAGTGTCTAGCTCAAGAAAACAAGCAATTGCTAACAGGCCAGGCAATTAAGTCTTTTAAAACCCCTTATTCTGTTTATGATAGAACATAAATATGGCCCAAGACTGATCTGGCCACTCTATTTAAAAGCTCACTTTACTGTCATGTCTGGAAAAGTGCACCTCACCTGAGTCGTACATGTTACGTTCTTTGAGAAAAGAATATGACTATAAAGTAAATTTTTGAAAAAGTGGTTTGAAAAGCTACTTCTATAAGAAATTACAGAAGAAAAAAAAAATAGTTACAAAATTAATTTGATTTACAAACACAACAGAGTCTCCAGAACCTTAAGCTATTAATTGCAAAAAATGTGTTAAAAATCGGCCCAACGGTGTTATTTCATTCCAGGACTCTGTGGGTTGAAATAGCATGCAATGGTTGCATGTACCATGCTATTACAGAAACTGTTAGTTTCAAATGACATGCTAGCGTCCGAACGCTACACAGATCTGTCTCTAGAGAGTCCACAAAAGTATATGCATGTGGAGAAGTAGGAATGCCAAGTGCAGCCAGTCATGTGTACAAAGGGTTACCGAGTAACACCCTCTCCTACAGCCAAAGTGATACTGTGGCTTTTATTGGTTTCAGGATTCAAATCCATTAATGGCACCTAACTTTTTCAAATGATTCTTTCTAAACTCACATTTTAGGAGACCATAAAAAGTTGACTTTCTAAGATTACTTGAGTATATTCTTCAAACAGGGGTGTAGCGAACAGGGGGGGGAGGGGGGTATAGAGAGGGGTGTGACACCCCCATCCCCCAAAAAATTTCCAGGCTTGGAATAAAACGGAGGCCACGTAAAGCCATGGCTTCCGTTGCCCAGGTCTTGGCCTTTGTGCCCCTTCAAAAGTTTCACCTAGTCTTTAAAATTTTCCAATGGAAGTGCCTTTTGCAAAATGGCCTTGCCCTCTCAAAGATGAAATTCTATAAGCCTGTTTTTCTCAGTTGGACTATTTAGCCTTGGTGAATAGAGCCTTAAATTAAGTAGAACAGGGGCAACTAGAGTAACTTGAGATTCAGTCAATTTGTCAAAATAGACTCAATATTTTTCCTTTAAGAATTTGTTTGTTTCTTCCTTTGACATTAAAAATGTGCTGGGGAGCTAGTCTTTGCAATTGTTTTTTGAGAATAATGAATAATTTGGTTTCCATACACCCCTGAAAAAAGTGCCAGTCGGCGATTAAGCCTTTTGCGAGTTAGGATTGAATGATGTTTGGCATACAATGCCTTAATCAATCACGAGTGAATGCTCAATTTGAATTCCTCAGACTAAATTCAGTGTTGCAATGTGACATGGCTCAGTGCAAGCTCTTCCACTGCAAACTCCAGATCAGCAAAAACTGGTAGCTTTGTGCCGCACATTACATTGAGAATTGTGTATCGGTGTTTGTCATCTCATGCAGCTGAGAGAAAAGCTTGCCCCAAAGCGTGTGGCAAACCAACACTGGATGTAGTTATTATTTTTATATTATTATTATATATTTCTGGTAAAGTCTTGTGGAATTTTACCCCAAATTCGAGCCATGACATGCACTACCGCTCCTCGTACACCACACTAATGACTTATGACAAAGCAATCGTGGTAAAGTACCTGCTCCAGGACACAGGTGCCGCAGAGCGGGACTCTAACCTACACTCTGCTAATCAGAAACACCAGACCTTGAGTCCAATGCTCTAAACCGCATTGCCTCGACACGACACGATAGTCACAATCGGCGACCGGAGTCATTTGACTCATAGTGGGTATACAGTGTAAACAAACCAAGCAAGCAACGCATCAGTGTGCGTGGACAAGCATGACTGCTTCCGAGTGCTTCTGCCGTAGGTGCGGAAGAAGCCACGCTTTTCCACGCACACTGGGCTTGGCTACTTGGTTTGTTTACATTGTATACCTACTACAGTATTAGTCATGTGACTCCGGTCGCCGATTGTGTCTATTTCTGAAGAATTCAAACTGGGCATTATCTAGTGACTGAAGAAGGTCTGGTAAAGACCAACCTCGTCCCCAAGGTGTGTCGAGGTTGACGGCTCTCTCACCCTGGTATTGGATCATTTGCATATCCAAAATTTTTGGATACGTATGCAAAATAGAATAGTCTGGCTGTGACCATGGTGAATACTGAATGAGTACAACTTAACACGTTTACGTTAGATTTTTGTACACCAGTCGTTGTCCAATCAGGGTCCATGTAAGGAGTTTCCCTCCCAGGGATTACTATTGTAAACATGGTTGGAAATAAAGTAAACCATGGGGACGAGGTTGGGTAAAGACATCATTCGCAAATGGCGTATTGGCATCCATACACCCTCCAAAGGAAATTGCCCTAGCTATTTATTCCCATGTCTTCAAAGAGTGTTAATAACATGTCTGGTTAGTAAAGCGGGAAAACCAACACAGTCTACGTTCAGACATTTCATAACTCTGCACTTCATACACATAAATTTGTCCAACTATTCTTGACAAAGAGAAAGAACAAAAAATAAGATAATTCAAGGTTATTTCTATTCACTATTCAAACACAGACAGGATCAAGATTGTTAGTATAAATTGGAAACCCAATTCAAATTTTAATCTGATGCTATACCTTGGGATCCACTGAGTGTATAGCTTGTATGGCTGCACAAAATGATATGAGAAGTGAACATAACGAACATGAATAAATGGCAATCTAATTTAAATTATGGGTGACTTAGAAATTAGCGAAACAGACATCAAGGGGAAAAAAGTCCTTTGAAGCTCGCATAATTTTGAGTGGATACATGTATTACTGTACATGTAATGTATATCTTGGGAGGGTTTTGAATGTATTTTTTTGAAGTTAAAATTGGTCTCAACCTATTCATGACGGAGAATTCAGTCTCAAAAATTACCACAAGGAGCTCCCAGAAAAATAAATGAGAAAAGACAATTATGACATCACCATCAAAACAAAATAATGGAGCATGTTAAATTGCAATGCAGTATGAAAGAATGTATTGTGGATATTTGATTTTTCAAATCAGTGATGTTGAGGCAACTCATGCATATGAATAATAGATTGCAAAATCTTGAATTTTAATTTCTTATTCTCAGACGGAGTCATTGAAACTCAGTGGCATAACCGGATTGGGGGGGGGGGGTGGTGAAGGGGAGGGAGCGTTAGCCCTGAACCCGTTGAACACCCCCCCCACCCAAGGAGATCAAATAAATGCACAAATGAATGGTTTCAACTTTGAAACATTAAATAGCCCTCAACCCCCCAAATCATGTCTTGGCCACTCCCCCCACCAATGAAAATGTTTGGTTTCACCGGCCACTGTTCACTTACAAGAACACAAGCTAGCGAGGGGGTCGTCCAAAATTTCCAACAGTTTCAAGTACAGAGAGTAACTATATGGAAGATTTTAAGACCCCCTCCTAACCCAGAAGGTAGTACTGTATTATGTCAACATTGTTGTGCATATCAGTGTTGATGTGTTATAAGTATGTTGATAGTACACACCCCAACACTCCATCATAATCTTAGTCAACATGATTGATTGCTACATTTGCTTTTACATTTTTTCCCCTTCAATTTTTGGCTTCTTCTGTTGATTCTCATGAAGAAATATGTACACAAATTTAATTTCTAAACACCTTTTAAAGTAGTACACAACCTCTGCTCCTGGCCACACCCCCCCTTGCGTATTCTTTATTTGAACACCTTTTTAAAAACCTTGGAAAGCCCTTGCAGGGGCTGTGTGGTCATGATAAAGGAGGCCTGTGGCTGTACATGGAATTATGAACTCTCACCCAGTTACTACATGGTCACGCGCCCTCCCAACAATGCCCACCGCATCAATGGAGAGCGCACGGGTGCAGTAACTGGGTGAGCCTTCATAATTACATGTACAGCCACGGGCTTGCTTTGATCATGATGATACAGCCCCTTTTAAGGAGAGGCATAAAACCAACAAACCTTTTGTGTCTGTGACACAAGCTGTAAAAGTAAAAGTGTATGATCCAGCATTCGTTTCACCTTAGCTTACAGATTTGAATGGTATCAGTATTGGATAAGTCTGTTGACTGTTCCCCCCCCCCATATATACCTGTATGAGTATGCTGCTCTTTGAATGCCTCTTATGCTCAAAGCTCCCTACTGCATTCACCATTGTTGCTAAGGCACAGTTGATGGGGGCAGCCATCTTGTCCGTCACGTGATCTGGTAACTTCACAATGCGCGTTCCTTTGTGTAGGATGATATGTGAGGAGTAGCACCCACTCAGCCCAGAACGAACGTGTAGAGATGAATGGCCATACTAGAAAGTAAGAAAATAAACAAGAACAAAACTTTAACTTTCAGTGACACCCTCGAAATCTACGCACATGTTTACACCAAAGTACTGTTTCCAACAGTATGTTTTATAATAGCGTGTCATCTTTTATTTTGTGAACACCAACCCTTTCAAATAATCTAAACCATCTGACTCAAAAAAACCAAAACAATTCCAAGCTGTCAAACCATCTGGAAGCCATCCATGGAAGACATGATTGATTTCAGCCAGGGGTGGATATTACAGCACCAGGCTAAGAGATTTGTTTGCAATTCCTTGGAATTCTTAACAGGGCGATCATTGATGGACTTTTTTACTCAAAGAATTAACCCAGGAAAATTTGACATTTTCTACGCTATTCGTTACAGGTCTCAATAGAGAACTTGGAATTTTTAAGATTTTCCAACCAATTTTTTGGGGTAGAGTACACACAATTTGTTTACAAACAGACTATTCAAAACAGTACCATGGCATCATCAAGTGTTTTAAGTAGCAATCATCATTACTCCTGATTGCCTACAACTTGCACATGTGTCGCCACATGTCCCATCCATCATCAGTGTTTTGAGTTTACCAGCCGTCTATGTATCACTGTGCCCCTTCAGGGTCCTGACCATTTTGGAAGGTACCAACAGAAGTACCCAGTACAACAGATTAAATCAAGCTGGTCCCTTCACTCCAGGCAAACCCAGTGAGCTAACTACTAGAGTAGTAGGCCTATGTAGATCATTGCTCGGCCACAATCAGTGGTAAGGGGTACACGTTTTATTACTAGTACATTGGTCATAATGCTCTTGCTATAACAACCATAGAGGACTGGAGAAACTCTTTGCAGATCATGTTTCTAACAAAAATAAGTTGTCATTCTTTACTGCGGTCAAGAGTTGGACAATCCCTTCCCCCAAAAATACAATATACAAGGGGAAAAAAGGAAAAAAGTAATAGTAAAAAAAGAAAAGGAACAAAAAGAAGATCTTTATGCACTCGTCATGAGCACGCACTAGCGAGTAGCCAATGCTTGTTTTTTTCTGCGTAAAAACTTAGCATTGAGTAAACACAGAAAGTATCACACAATTTGAATGAAATTATAGGCCTAACAAATTTAACAATTGTGTGGGTATTAGACAGGATTTGGTAAAAGGGTGTCCAAATTTGCTGGAAATTTAAAAACTGGGTGTCCAAATTGTTCACTTACAATATATTTAACATGTAAATGACAGATAAAATAGGGTGTCCAAAAGACACCCAGACACCCCTCTGGCTAACACTATGTTAAGTGTACCCATGTCAAATGACTGTGGCTGCGAAGTATATTTAAGTGAGTTTCATTCCAATCCAATCCTAGTACGTACATGTACAAGGTAATGCGTGTTTTTACACGACATCGGAAAGCATACACAAACA
The DNA here is from genome assembly GCA_021014325.1 of Plazaster borealis. Taxonomy (NCBI): domain Eukaryota; kingdom Metazoa; phylum Echinodermata; class Asteroidea; order Forcipulatida; family Labidiasteridae; genus Plazaster; species Plazaster borealis. The sequence goes on from CM037459.1 coordinate 10,281,466, forward strand.
GAAATAACAGTCAGAGAGATCTCTCCCTGCATACATGCAGCTGAAGAGCGGAGCTAAAATTAGCGGACAATTTGTTCACTTAGACAAGAGTAGACTCAATAGACGAGTTGCCCTTGGTCTATTGTCTGTCACGTTGGATCTAAAAGCAACAATGTAGGTCAGCTTTGTCTAGCCTAGAACAGGGTTAATTGAAAATATACCAGCTATCAGTTTATCAATATTCACTGTAAGTGCATGAACAGAAGTACAATGTACATTGTAGTTAGTTTTCTTGAACTATTTATGGATGATAACTGTGCACATGATTGATTTATAATACAGTTTATCTCGGGGAAATAGGCAAGCAATTTGAATTTACCAATTTGTCAGTTGACCGTATCAGGCATGATATTTGGTCATCGGTGAAAAAGTAGGAATATTTTATTGAGTACAAGGGCTGACCTGTATGTGGTGTAGACTTTAATGGGCTTTTCAGGCTTAAAATTAAATACAATTTGTTTGTTTTATACCCAAGGGCAAAAAAACAAAGTGGAAATTAGACTTAAAGGTATCGTACAATTGGTAATGACTCAAAACAAATATTAGCGTAAAAACTTACTTGGTAACAAGCAACGGAGAGCTGTTGATAGTATAAAACATTGTAGGAAACGACTCCCTCTGAAGTTACGTAGTTTTTGAGAAAGAGGTAATTATTTCTCACTAAAATAATAAAAACTTCTTGCAAGAAGTTTTTATTCCTATCTGAAAGCACACAAGTTTGTACAACAAGGGTGTTTTTCTTTCATCATTTTCTTGCAACTTTGATGACCAATTGAGCCCAAATTTTCACAGGCTTGTTATTTTATGCATATGTTGGGATACACCAAGTGAGAACACTGGTCTTTGACAATTTCCAAACGTGTTCAGTGCCTTTAAGTAGGTGGAAAATCATGCCTGGCCAGAGGTAAAAATTAGGAAAGAATAGCAAAAGCAATTCTACAACTTGTCATTATTATTATTATTTTTTGTTTGCGTTTGTCAACTTTTTTTCACAAGAATCATTCTGCAGGTTTCATTACTGCACCGTGTACATTGATGTAATTTATGATGTTTGTGTTTTGAGGTCTTTTGTTTCAAAATGAGTTCAAATTTATGCAGCTTTAAAAGCATTAAAAAACAAATTTAATCCAATAATGCAATTGGGTTTGATATTAATGTGAAGTGTGCCCTTGAGCAAGGCACTTAACCATAATGGCTTCGGAAAAAGTTGGGAAGGTTGTGCATTCTGCTCTACCAGCCAGGCTCCTAGTTGATGATAATAATATTTAATATTTAAAATTTATATTGCGCCCCTTACATACAAAATGATCAAAGGCGCAGAACACATGTTAAAAAGCACAGAATGGAAGAAAAAGACAAAGAAAAAAGACTACCCATGCCTACATCCTTACGGACTGTGAAGGGGTTAACCCTGTTTCAGCCCTAGGAGTAGGTGGCAACGTGCCCCTGGTGCCCTCACCTTGAAGTGGCCGTCCGGCCTTGTAAGTAAGGCAATTTCTCAAAAAAAAAAAAGGCAGATTGACTGTACAATGCATAGGAAAAGTACAGATGCTGCAATGAAGATAAAAACAGGAAGTGTTTTAACTTGATTCATAGATGATCAAAAACCCTTAGCGCCTTGAGGCGGAACCGATCTGCAACTGTTTGCGCTTTATAAATCTCTCTTTATTATTATGATTATCAGTGAGCTAAGTACCATTGTACTGTGACCACTGACGTCTCCTCAGATTATTTTCCTAGTGTGCAAGTACACAATGAATTTTTACAGCATTATGCTCGGCATCAATGTAAAGTTTCCCATGAAACATAATTCCGTCTTCCTCAAGGTTACAGCTGGATAACACAATACATGTATGCTGATTTAGCACTACCTTGAAGATATTGAAGCATTTCTGATTCAGTCCCTCCGTGCATCTCTCACACTCCCCGCAACTGTCAATCACGGAGAACGTGACACGGTCTCCCGGTAGCAGGTTGCTAGGGTTACAGCGCTCATTCAGGACTATTTCTGCGACTCCTTCATGCCCAAGAATGCTGGAAAATGAAAAAAAAAATAGATGAAAATAGATTGCAGGTTCCACTGACATGTAATTTGTAAAAGCTATGCATATCTGTATACTCCTTTCATAAAAAACATTGAGGTGTTTCTTTGAATGTTCGGTAATTTGAATCCACATTGAAGCAGAGTAAAAATTTACCTTCAGGGTCCCTTACTAACAGAATACCGGCATGAAAATCATTTCCATGTCTCATTAAATGTATCGCGAGTTACCGTGGAATTGCCCACTCCTTCCATGAAGGTCATGGTTGCAAATTTTCAGTCGTTTCTAACAAAAACGCTTCTCAGATTAAAAGTGTTTTGGATAAAAACTGACATCTTTTTCCATATAACCACTTTACCTCAAAGTGAAATGCTTTTTTTCAAAATGCTTTATACTATCAGAACCTGCTGTACTTCATACCAAGTAAGTTTGTATTGCCATTAATTTTATGAGTAATTACCAAACGTATACAGACCCTTTAAGCCTGAGGATACACAAGCAAAGATAAAACAAATATATGGAAATAAGGCAAGAGTCCTATTTTATACTTGATGTAAAAGACAGACCAACAACAGGGGCCATTCTGAATAGACCAATGCTATCAAATTTTAACTTCGTCTCGAAATTGTTTTCACCCACTCATCCATCCCAATTTGTTATTGTATGAAAATATTGACTGATGAATCAATCATACTGTATACATTACAGGGAACGATTTCGTCCAGCAATTTTGCATAGCAAAATATTTAGACTGAATGTTTTGTGCACACTGAATGCTAATTATTGAGTAGCACATGATGATTTTTGAGTCTGCAACTGATACATTTTGTGTAGCATTTTGCTATGCTATTGAAGGAAAATCGTTCACTACATTAAAACCCTCCAATGGCCTACCGATCTGGAGCCAGTAGACCGAAAACACATTTTAGTTAATTACTCATTGAGTTTTTTAGCAAAAATAGTTGAAACCCTTCAAGTTCTATCCTCAGACAGGCTTGATTGACGTAGTCTATGACCCTATAGGCAGTGTGACTCATGGGCTCGGAATCCCCAGTTAGAAAACACTTTCTACATAGACTTGTGCACAAAAAATACTGTGGTTGTACAGTGAAAACACTAATTAACACAAAAAATTAAAAATTAACATTTGTTAAAAACATTTTTCCAAACTGTCTCTACAACATCTGGAAAGGTTATTAGCTTTGAAAAAAGTATGAAATCAACATTACAAAGGAGTTATACACGTTTCCCGGCGGTCTACTGGCTGTAGTACCTAATGGCATTCGTGTAAATCTGACAGGGGTGGGGCATCGCAGGGTTCAAAGTGAAGCATCAAATGAAGCAGATATTTAATATCACTCCTGTCCCAGCTCTAGGCCCTTTCAATGGCTTTGACATGCCTGAACTGTCAGTAAATAAAGAACAGTTTGAACTGAAATTAATAAATACCCCGGACAGTTTCGCTATTCTGATTGGTCGAGAGCATGTCACGTGGGGGTGTTTAAACGGACGATATAAATGTAACACCGGCTAGAAGTGTTTAAACACGGCTGGCTTCACGTGATGGGCGCGCACGCTCATTTACGCCAATTTACTTACGCGGAACGCAGTACAAAGCTATTAGTATAGCCGCTCGTAATCTTTTTGTACACGCGCGTACACACAAACCAACGAGCACAAAACAGAATTTTACAAAAGTTTTTGAAAATGTACAAACTTTGAAAATTTGCTCAAACAGATTGTCACAGATTGTCTATAATAGGCTTACTTATAATTTTGTTAATCGCTTTTTAACAATAGGGCATTTATGAATGGGAATGAAAGAGTAGGGACACGACCGTTTAAAACCTTGCAGGGTCGTGGCCGTGCGATAAAGGCCCTCGCCTTCGGCTCGGGTCTTTATCGCACGGCCACGACCCTGCCGGTTTTAAACGGCTGTTTAAGAACTCGTCGCTACTCTTTTATTCCCTTATTTCAAGGCAGACAGATGAGCTTACATTGTGCAAGAATCTGTACATGCGAAAACAATCTGAAATCATGATTTGTACATTGAGGTGAAGGTAACAATAAGGCACCCCCAAAAAAAATATAATAATAATAATAATAATAATAATAATAATAATAATAAATAAACATACATAAATAAATAAATTCCAAATAAATATATAGTACAACATAAACAATCTTTAAAATATATATAAACACATAAATGAATAAATAAATAAATATAAATAGTTTTGTTTATCCCATCCAACATGTCAAATTAATGTACTAAAACAAAAATAAAATAACCTACAAAATGAAATAAAAATTATGAGTGAATAGATACATTTTGTAATGTAAAAATTTGAATAAATAATATACAAATAATTTATTAAATACAAAAATTTTAACAGAAAAATGAAAAGGCAAGATTGCAATAAATACTCAATAAAGCTTTACTGATTCACTTTCAGAGAGGAAAATTTTGTGATGACGTATGTTTGTCAGAGATAAAACTCTGAGAGCGTTTATCATTTGTTTCCAATGTCAGAAAGCATTTTGATACACTCGCTTGCTTTCAAAAAATCAACATAAACAACTCTTACTTTCATGCAAAACGTTTGATGGTAATTTTAAGCCTCAGGTTGAACTAACTCAATCAAGTCTCAGCTTTAAATGCATTATCGGTAGATACAGCAAGCCCCAGGTGCTATCATGAGCTGTTAATGGCGTTAATTACAGTTTAATGAAATTATTCCATAGCTGTTAAAATCTCTTATCTTGTTTTGTTTTTTTAATCTGCGTAGTTTGACGCTCAAGAAGTTTAATGTAAACATGAGATGAATGCTTGTCTTGCTTGCTTAAAAGGCCTTTCAGTGATTATAATTTTTTTTAATGTAAAAATTAGAAAAATAAATAAATAAAACAAAATTAAAAATTAAAAATTAAAACCTTTGCAGGGCTCAAATTTGGGGGCGAAATCCACAAGACCGCAAGGTTTTTAGCTAAAAATTGTTTGCTGGACCGGATGTGTTATACAAGACCAGTATTGAAATGAGAAAAACATTTATCAGATACAGTTTAACATTTGAACTGCTGAACAAGCACTAAGAGAAGATTTCATCTATTTTTGTATTATGGGTACAACACTCAACATAATTGAAAGATGTTTATCAGACTCAAAGTCAACCTTTGAACAAAAACACAAGACTGCTGGACTTGTCTGAGTTTACTGGCCTGTGGCCTAGTTTTAATTTCAAGCCCATGCTTTGTAAAATGTTATAGTGTTGTAATTTTATCAATGAACCAACAAAGTGAGCAAACAATTACATGTAGTGAATCTGAATACACTATTTTTTATACAAAAATTGCATTTATATTTCACGTGGAGCCGATTTTACAATGAGAAAGATTGATCTTAAAGGAACACGTTGCCTTAAAATCTCAAGAAATTTTGCTGTTTGGAAGTGTTCCATATCCTTATTAAGAGTTGTTCGTGCAATAACATGCCTTTAATGTGTTATAATTAGTGAATGGTGATTAAAAAAAACATTGCCATCTGACTAATGGGCAAATAAACCAGTCAGATCTCCTTGCTCTATGGTCAGATGAACAGAGCCATGAAACTGGGCCTTGGTTCACCTCCTGTACTGCATGTGTTCTAATATATTTATTGGATTACAATAAACAGATGGTAATCGTAACATTTTTAATAAAATAATTGCTCAGTCGTAGTTCAACAGGTGCGACTGGAAATAAAGTCAAAATCTGTGTGGATAATTATATTCTACTTTTAAACATCTTTCCGACCGTGCTCATTATACATCAAACGCTTGTTATATTTAACTGTGAATTAATCTTAACTTCTATGCAAAGTCTGATGTCACAATAGGCTAAATTATCATGACAATATTGACAACTCATCTTAAGATGAATCTTAGTGTTTTGTGAAACTGAGCCCAGACTATATTTGTTTTAATAGTTTCTACTACATGTAGATACGTGTCGTGGTCGAGCGGTCAAGCGCACCGGACTCAAACTCTGGTGTTTCTGGTCAGCAGAGTATGGGTTCCAGTCCTGGTCATGACACTTGTGTCCTTAAGCAAGACACTTAACCATTATTGCTTCGTCCTTCGGATTGGACATTAAGCCGTAGGTCCCGTGTGCTGTGTAATGCATGTACAAGAACCCAGTACACTTAGCGTTAAGAGAAGGGGTTCGCCCCGGTGTTTCTGGTAGTGGCTGCCGAGTGTGCCGCAGTACCTTGTAAACCCTTATAAGGTGCTACATGAATCGGTCTTATAAGTCATAATAACTTCAAAAAATGGTCTCTCTTTGTTCAAGCGTCTTGAGCACCTTATTGGTGGATACGTGCGCTATAAGACTACATTATTATTTTTATTATAATTACTACCCACACTTTTCTGCTCACTAGTTATTCCTCAAATAAATGAACAAATATAAGAACAAAGGAACGTGACTCAAGTTCCTTCTTGTTTTCTTCTTCTTTTTTTGACCAACAGACTCTCTACAAGCAAACCCCTACAAATCCTACTATTTCGATCATTTGAGAAGGGATTGTGTTCACCAAAACAAACCTTTATAAACAAGCGTATTTAGCGCTTTATAAATGTTGTAAGTGCAATTTCATTTTCATAAAAAAAAATTGTTTTTATTTCATTTATTCTGGTTGTGAAGCCAAGGACTCTCAGAAAAGCGAACTTAATCACTGTACTAGCCAAGAACCCAAATGGAGAGAAGACAAGGAGGAAAGCCCCAGAGAATTATTCAAGGGAAAACCCACGCAGTCAGGTAGGGACTGAAAACCCATGCCACGTAGTGCCCCTCGGCGTGATTCGACCTGGGGTCCTAGAGGTGGAAGGCGAGGAAAGATTCCACTATGCTAACCCGACCACCAATTACTCTTTTTAATTTTGGTAAATCGCTCCTGTCTTCTACCAAACACAGAGACTGGCTGCCTCCAGCTAGGAACAATAACCTTAGAAATTCTGACTCTTTGTCCTCTGTGTAGATAAACCGATTACAATAGTCCCATTTCTTACTTGACCAGCATTTTGAATAGTGTGTAAATTTGCTATGCAATTTTTGTATACATGTATTAATTCTCTTTTCTTTAGCCTTGTTTTGTTTTACTTTTGTTTATTTACTTTTTGAGAGTCCCTAACTCTTGGATGATTTCATCTTTGTTGGGTATTGTCCGCAGTTTCCTTCTATACTTAATTTTTGTATTGTATATTGAATTGAATGCTTTTGACCAGCTTTATCTTAATGTATGTTTTTACTGCTTGTTCATCCTGTATTTTAACTCAGCCTGTTAGGCTGCTATAAGCAGATTTTAATAATAAAACAATCATAATAAAACGTAGGCCTTACAATTGTCGTAAATTCTCATGCTGCACCAAGCAAAACACTACCCTCCCCCCCCACAGAACAAAAATGCATAATAACCTCTTAAAACCAACAGTCTTCTCTCCCATTCCAGCCTTGCATCATCTCTAACAATTGAATTCCCAATTTGCTTCCTCCCTATTGTACTCAAGTCTCCTGGTCGCGATTACATCGCAGCGTCTTCAAAACACTGTATTATTATCGACGCAATATGCACACAGTCTCTTCGATGTTTGACGTTATAGCGTGGAATATTAAACCATATTGATTCAAATCATGCGGAAAATTTCGTACAGGCCAAGGACATAACATTTAAGGGAGTATTGAATTGAATTATAATAAATCACAAGTTATTTTTTTTCCCCCAGCTGCCTGGGAAACCTAAAATAATGTGCCGTGTGTGCAGGAAACAGCTGTGGTCCTTATCTGCTATATTACAGCAATCATCTAGGTCAGTGTTTGTTCAAAATGATTTGTAAACACATGTTAGGAGGTTATTATCATTTTGTTTATCTGACTTGTTTTTTTAATCTGATACGGAAAATAGAAAAATGTAATTCCAATGAAGGAAATTACAAAGCTATTTTAAGCTATTGATTTCGATTGACACATTTTTTTTCCGTTTAGTATTGAAGTCTGTTAATAATATCAAACCTTTAGCCATGACCCCGATCCAGACAAGTATATGAAATCGAAAATGATATTTTAAATTGACAATTTTGAGAGCTGAGTGATCCCTTTATTATAATTAACAAGTGTAATTCATTCAAAAATAACCGCCACCACATGATTAATTTGTTAACAGCCTTGAATAAGCCAGTAGGCCTACAGTATAGGTATCCCCCAAACACCATGCCAGAACACTGACTCCTGAGCAACTTGTGATTCAGTTGGGTAAAAAAGACAAAATATAAAGGATTTTTGAATCTATTTCAACAATTAATAATAATAATAGTGGCTTCTTATATAGTGCATATCCGTCACTCAGTGACGCTCAAGGCGCTTCAACATTCAGTATTTTCCGGCAAGGTATGTGGGGCTATGTAAGTATGAGACCTACTCCTTTACATAGAACCATGTAATGGTTTACAATGCTGTGGCGCAATATGCAGCCAATCAAACCAGGAACATGTAATAAAACCCAGGCAAATCGCCGACATTCAAGCAAACATCTGCTTTGTAACCAACATTAAACATGAATACTACATTGATCTAGTATTAGAACAATTCAATTGATTGGTTTTTCTAAGCCTCATTTAAGTGTACATGAAGCAGATGATACGCGTGTCAGAGAAAAAACAAACAAACAAACATGTAAAGCGTACAATTCTCCAACAAAGCTTTCTCCAAGAAGAAGATTTGTCGCTTTTCGTTTTTTAGTCAAGTAGGCCTACTGTATGTAACTCAATTGACCATTTTCTCAATTTAAAAGTATCCTTGAAAAAAGTGACTACTGGCAAGAACGTACACATATTTCAAGGTCTGCTCAATTCAATGTGACACTGCAGGAACATGTTGTTTGTTCTGCTGATCCTAGTCCGCTACCCCCCCCACCCCCAACAAAAAGCTGTAAACAAGAAATGAAATTAAGACATGCACACATGATATCAGTATTCACTCAATATCTCAAAGTAGATCGACAAACTGATCTTATTTTAACCTGACTTCCAATGTTTCAGCTCCCAATGTAAGATTAATTGTAAACCAAAAAATTGTAAAACCTATCGAAGTCCTGGGCCCAATTTCATAAACCTGCTTTAAAAGCAGAGAATTATGTTTAGCAACTTTCTGCTTAGCAAACATTAGTAGGATACCAGTCACAGATTGTACATGTGAGTGACATGGTACTTTGGCTGGTAACCTTATTCTGGTAAGCATAATTTTGATGTGCTGAGCTACTTTTTGTGCTTAAGCAGCTCTATGAAATTGGGGACTGAGTGACCTAAGGGTCATCTTCATGTCTGAACAATAAAACTGACTATTCAATGCTTACAGAGGGATTGGTTATTTTGGAAACGGAAAACAGCTTTGTGACACCCCCACTTCCAATCCACCTTCTTCCCTCAATATACCATGCCTGATATGTGGCAGAGTCCTCACCTCCCCCACCACCCTTCCTTCAAATGTTCCTCCTACTCAAATGCAATCTTCCCTTCTTGTACAGAAGTAGCCCCCCATCACAAAAATGATAATACTAATAAAAAAATCAATACAAAAATCAAAACAATCAGTAATAAAACAAAACAGTTATAATAATAAATAGGCCTACTTAAATAAATAAAAAACAACAACATAAAAACATACAACAAACTGAAGAATTCCTGAGATTCCGAAACACAATGGAAGGGGGGACACCAAGCCACATCATCCAGCACCAAATGTCCCTTAAATTGTAATCTCTTTCCATGCAATTCATGTCGGATTATTAAATAACACTCGTGTCTCAGCCTTATTAAAATTTTTATTATTCTTCTCTTCAATGAAGAATTCCTGAGATTCCAAGACACAATAGGGGGGGGGGATACATGTACACCAACCCAAATATCCAGCACCAAATGTCCCTCAAATTGCAATCTCTTTCCATGCAATTAATGTGGGATTAATTTTCTCGTGTCTCATCAATTTCACCTGACACATTCATATATCCAACCTACGGGCCAAGTACAAAGCTGTCAGCAGCATTTCCTCATAAAATACAGTTTGCATGTGTCTAGTAAAGGCTGGTCCACTGTCAATTACACGCCATCCCCTTCCAAAAAAAGAACAAAACTCAAGCCTAAACCAAAACAAAAAATGCAATTTCAACACAGGTTTACTCCAGCCTATTGACAGGTAATTTAATAAGGTCGGAGCCACAGAGCAGATGGAATCCCTAAGCTAACATTCCATGAAGTATGAGAAAGCTCCCTGCCAACTGATTCCTGGCACAATCAACAATGCTTGCTTTTATAAACCATGCCTTTATAATATTAATCAATTGGTTATATATCAGGCATGAACACTCTCATTTAGCCTTCTGGGTTAAGACTACAATACTGCACTCTCAAAACCCTAATGTTGACACAGTAGAGCCCTAACTGGGAATTTGTTTTTAATTATAATAATTAATATGACAATGCACTGCTGGTGAAGAGACTAGTTCCTACATTCAGGGCTTGGTTTATAGGCCCGCAAATCTGCAGTGTGTCGAAATGTAGGGAAAGTGCTGGCACTTTTCCTATATTTCGTCAAACTGCAAAGCTAGACTTTGTACTGTGTCTTTGATATAATTTAGTGGCACAGCCGAGAAACCAAAAACAAGGAAAACAGCCACTCAGCAGGAAAAGTTGCATGCCTGTAGGTAACGTTTCCACAAGTTTCTACATCACTGTACACAGTGCTTTTTAACTTTCTAATTCGCTTTTAATTTTCAATTTGTGTTCATGTCTCTCTTTCTTAAATAGGGCCTAACATTTCTTATTGCATTTTAATGCTTGTTTACCTATTAGGGTAAGCTCTTCATTCATGGTGAGTGCTAGACTTGATTCAAGTCCCGTTCTCGTGCGAGAGGTCTCCAAGCATCTCGCGCCAACTAGCAAACAAGCCGTACAGTGCGCGCTCGCCATCAAAATGTGGTCCCGAGAATGGGACTTGACGAGGTCGTTTCTTACACTGCACGTTGTTATTGGAAAATCTCCCCAAATGGGGAGATGCACAAAACCAATGGGAGCGTGGAAGCGCTGCCCCGCCGGTAAAATATTCATTGGGACTCTGTGACATCACAGTGCAAGACATTGTAAGTGCACGCGTCTAAACGCGGTGACACGTGGGGGCGGGCAAACTCATCAGCAGGCAAGTGGGTGTCGGTACCAAAGTCGTTGAATTGCACTTCCCAAAGTTCAAATTTTGCAAACAAAACCGACCCAAATGTATGTTACAACGTATTAACTTAAATTTTAATAAACATTCAGTGCTTTCTCTTTATAATTAATCGGTTATTTAAAAATGTATTTAAATCCTCATCTAAGTACTTAACCCCCCACAAATAACAAATGAACGAGTCTTCTTTTTGAATGCGTTTGATTGGACAACACGTATAACGCAGCAAGTTTACATATTCATAAGTGAATACATTTACATATCAGGCGACTGCGGCATCGCCAAGTCCCTGTCCCGCGTGCGGAACAGGTTGGGGAATGCAGACCATAACAAAACAATAGTTTTATGGCGATGGCACGGGATTGGGACTTGAGTCAAGTTTAGGTGAGTGCAGGCATTGCCGTTGATGGTATACTAAATTGACTGATTTGAGTTTTTGAGAAAATCCCCCCCCCCTCCCCCCGAAAAGAACATTATTTTTGTTCTATTGTTAGGGCCTAGGCCAATTGATGGAGCAGTTGAGCCAAGTATAAAGAAAAGCTGTTTAGCATCCTTCTTGTTCAATGTTTGCAGGTCACAAAGGAGGTTTATTTTAAAAACAAATCAGGGGGGGAGGGGAGGGCATCATTGGGCCATGTAAAAAAAAAAATTGTTTTAAATCTAAAGTTATCGTGTACGTACACAATAAGTCTGAAGTTATCATGTACACACATGATACACTGTAGTTATCGTGTATCACATGATAATTATCGTGTACGTACATGATAGTTATCGTGTACGTACATGATAGTTATCATGTACGTACATGATGATAGTTATCGTGTCGTACTTGATATTTATCGTGTATGTACTGATAGTTATCGCGTAGGTAAGTAGGATAGTTATCGTGTACGTACGTATGATAGTTCTCGTGTACGTATATGAAAATTATTGTGTACGTACATGATAGTATCCGTGTATGTGACTAACATGATCAACACAGCAAGATTAAAGAAAATTAATAAATGAAAAGGGAAGAATTTAATTTTGACCTGTATAATGGTTATCATATTTTATATTGAACATGTTGAACGCGTGTTCATATATGAGCACTGATAATATATTACTGCACACAACCTCAGCCTGCACTCCTTTCATAATTCAAGTCCAACAACCACTGAATTTCAAATCAGACCCTGAACTGTCAAAGTCTAACAACTTGATCCTTCCATCCATGATCCATCTCATTGAGTCATTCATTGCACACAAAATAATGAGTAAAATCAACCCACAACGTCAGTGAAAGTAGAACATTATTAATAGTAGCATACTGCTGTTGTCTGTGGGTTGATTTTAGTGCTACTAAGTACTATACTATTTACTAATAATGGCCATGCAAGACCATGTGTCATGTGTTGTGTGTATTTGCCATGCCGTAAACTTTGGCAGTGGAAAACATAAACAAACCAATTACAGATTCAATACCTCGGAGTCGCCTCATTCCTCTTCCCCTGCAGAGTGTGAATATCAGAGCCGCAAATTGTTGCCAGACGAATCCTGGCGAGGACCTGGCCCGGTGCGATCTCTGGGATGACTGAACTGTCAACGATGTACTGCGGACATTTTTGAGCTCCTAAAAACACGGCTCTTTTGCACATGCCGTTTGCCATCTTGACAAGTTGAGCTCTTGTTGCCGATGTGTGCAGTGGTCTGATCACACTGCTGCTGCCCGGTGTGTGCGTTGAAAAGGCTACACCTACCAGACTACACCAGCGACCACAATGCGGAAGTGAATGCGGAATGCGTGCCCGCTGTATGTAGTGCGTGCAGTGCATCCAGTGTGTTACGTGTACACACTGCAAGTTTGAACTGAGTTTTGAGTAGTAAGTTTTGAGCGGCATTTATGAACTTAGAAACTACTTGAAACGGTGTGCATTTTTATACAAACACAGAGGGCGTTATTGTCAGATTCGAATCTTCACGGCCCGTTCTATAAAACAGTGAGTCGATGGTGTTATATTATCGAATTGTTATGTAGGCCTAACACGTGTGGCAACATGTCTATTTTGCAGTATTTCTTGATTTGTGCAATTCATATACTCCGACATCAACCAATGTTTGTAGGCCTACCAGTTGTACTAGAAATCTAGATTATTGCCAGCTTGGTGTTTGTATCGGGTTCCCTTGTTGGAAAGATCACTCAACAAAAAACAACAATCAAACAACAGTTTATCTGTTCCATGAAATTCAATGACGAGATAGCAAGATTCGTGAGCAGAAGGTTGAGTAACTATGCCATACGTTCACACTCATAGGAAAATAATGATTTTCATTCCTAAAAATAACACCTAAACTAATCATCCACAACAGCGGCCCTACCCCCCCCCCCCTCCCTACCATCAGCGCGGCAAACCCCTGCTGATGATGTATTGCAAGACGATAGTAGATTCATTTTCAAGTTGAAAGAGTCACGGTAGATACTCGGAAGATTTTGGCTCGTTCACTTTACTTTTTCCATCCTTCTCTGATTCTCTCTTTTTTCACAGATGATAGGCCACCAATTATGCCTTAATTTACTTCCTCCGTCACAATCTCCCATGACTTAAAATAAAAAATGTGAGTTTTCAGTTTGCAACGTAGGCCTACATGTAATGGGAATACAGGAAAGGGGTTTTCTAACAAAACAAACGCTATTCACTTAAAAACTCTTTTATGGCCCTTTACATAACGTATAGTTGTTCAATCAGTCTCATAGAGTTCTCTATGCCTATTTAGTGTCCTTTCACCAATGGTAGACCTTTGAGACGATAGCGGGCGTCCCACTCACCTGTCCTTTTCTAACGTTCCCGTTCCTGAGAACAATGGAAAAGGGTCGGTGAGTGGGTAGCCTCATATCGTCTCAAAAAGTATCCCATATGCATGAGATCCAATCAAAGTTTGAATGGTTTATTTATTTAGTGTTTAACGTTCCCTGGTAATAGTTAAATACATATTTATTAGATATGAAATCAGAGTGTTATAATTTTATCACTAGTTCACTCTGGATCCACGAGAACAAGGTGTAAAAACAGCGTGTAAAATGTGCGGGTTCTATGCCTTTTCCGAAGAGACAACCATAAAAGTTGTTGTCGTAAAAATGCTAAACACAGTTGTTTATCACCGCTATTTATCATAACTGTTTGTGTAGTCCTATTCTGGTGAGTTCTTTGCTAAATAAATCACTTCTGTATAAATTTAGTAGATTTCAGTGTCTTCAACTGTCGTCGTTTTCACAGCTACTATAATGTTGTAGTGTATAGGCCTCCTGGCTGTTCATTGCAGCTTTTTTTAGCTGTGTTGTTGGCGGAGTTTAGGCCTACACTTGACATTTATTTTCTTGCTCCGCTGGTGCTTGGGAAGTTAAGTTTTCGTAATATTAGCAGTGTTCAGGATGTTGCAATTAAATTTTGGATTGTAATTAATACTGGCAGCTTTCTTCTTCTTCTTCTTCTTCTTCTTCTTCTTCTTCAGGTAGGCCTACCAATTCAGGACGTCGGCGACCATGGCTGTCCACAGTTTTCTGTCTTGTTTTCAGTAACTCCTTCTACTTTACGTGTTATCTGTCACTTTCTTGATACCCTGTTCTGCCTCCCCTCAGTGCGACGCGCCCTGTGATTGTTCTCAAGACCTTCTTTCCCCATTTCCTGGCAGCTTCACGAGTAGGCTCCTACTGTCTTTCACCTAATTATTGCTCTAATTTTTGTTAGGGTTTTGTTGTTGTTGTTAATCTTTTCCCATCGTATATGGCATCGATAGTTGTAATACTTCTTTCCAATCATTAATCAACAATAATCTGAGATTCAAGATTTGTGTAATACCTCGATCCCCTCAGAAGCAGGAATTCTTCAACCCTTGGTGAGGAGTTAAACCGACCCGGGCTCTCAGAGTGTACACTTCGATAGCAACAATATAGGAGAGGTCTTGCATATCCGAGCAACAGCAAAGATGCCACTTGGACATTGTTCGTGGGTACATTGCGTCGTAATGCTTCTTGGATGCTCGGAGATTGCTTTGTGCACCCCTTCAGTAGCACCGACATGAATTTCATTATAAATAAGCCATTTCACGTTTGCGATCCCCCCCCCCCAATATTCAACCCCAATTAAACCATTGGGGTTTAATTGGCAATACTTGCTCATACTGTGGTTGAATGTAAGTTGTTTTTTCCACGAGATTTGTCTTTTGAACTCATGTAGCTGCATTTAGATCCACAATCGGATAACAGCAAACAAACAAAATGTAATAAAATTACCTTTATTAAGGTTTAAAGGGTCTGTATTCATTTGGTAATTACTCATAAAATTAACGGCATAAAAACTTAGTTGGTAAGACGTACAGCAGCTTCTGATATAATAGTATAAAGCATTCTGAGAAACACTTCACTTTGAAGTAATGTTGGTATGGAAAAAGATATCAGTTTTTATCAAACAAAATTTGAATCTGAGAAGCGTTTCTGTCAGAAACTTTTCTCAGATTGTGTATTCCAATTGCAGATTATTCTTCCTATACGTGACCATAACCGCTCCAGATTTTCGGCAATATCTCAAAAACGCTACCACCTTTTGAAATGAAATTTTCACAGGTTAGTTTTATGGTACAACTGTAGGATTGAAACAAACAGTGGGTTACAATTATCAAACGTATACAATCCCTTAGTATGTAAAAAGCGAGAGCACTATTCACGAAGAAATCAGAGTCTGCCCTGAAGCGTACACATTGTTCCACTGATTGCCAAAATCCCCGCCATAAAACACATTGAAATAATGTTCTTAAAACTGTAGACTGTACAGCGGATAAAAACTAAATTAAAACGCACAGAAATCAATCTCACTCTAACTCATCCAGGGACACAAAGTCACCTTTATGTTCAGATTCAGATTAATTCATTTCGGTATCAATCACTAAATCACATCACGTGTTATGAGGAAATGTTGCAGGAGCAGGCGCACATCTTGTTATTTTCTGAACATTATTCATAATATTGTTGTTTAAAAAAGTGATATAAACACAAACCTTAACTTTATAGGCCTTTAAAGGTATTGTACACTTTTGGTAACAGCTCAAAATCAGTGTCCACATTTTGTGTGATTCAACATATGCATGAACAAACAAACCTGTGAAAGTTTGAGCTCAATTATTGGTCATCGAGGTTACGAGAAAATAGTGAAAAGAGACCTTATGTGCTTTCTGTTTTTTTCAAACATCGAGTTTTTATCGCGCGTGATAAAAACTATTGTTTTACTCATTTCTCAGAAACGATAGCATTTTAGGCAGAAATATTTTAAGGAACCCTTTCTACCATTACTTACTTGTGTGAATCTGTGAACATTTGTGTTTTTCGATCTTACCAATAGTGTATTGGGCCTTTAAACACGTAATGTTTCTCAGCATGCTGCCCTCTATCGCTTATTCTGGACAAAATCATTATTTGTATTGGTTGGCAGCTTTGCACGCTGCTCACGGTCGCTGTACTATTTCTTGATCTTAATTAACGACGTAGGCCTATGTACGCCGTGTCAACTCGTAGAGTAAGTGTTTAAAATGTGCTTGCTTTGTTTCAAATTTTCAAACCTCTCTCGTGCGGCCATCCAGCCGTCCCATCGTCAGTCCATTCGTCTACCCATACCCCCGGGTGCTGCAGCTGCGATCCACTGACTTGAAACTCGCCCATCCCGCCCATTTCCCGATGAGTGGGACATCCGCCTTTGATGAGATTAAATTGAGTTGTTTTATCGACCTGATGCTTTTAAAAAATATTGTCACGTATCTAGCACAACAGGATGAGGTAGAAAGATGATTTGACGAAAGGTCAATAGTGGCAAAGTGGTCGTCTTGTCTCTCACTGGTGTGAAAACATTTAGTTAATGATCTTTTATTGGTGATTCATTTAGTAGTCAGTGAGAACATGGAGTTAACACCAATAACATGCAGGACGTATAACCGTAGAACTGTACAACAACAGACACGCTTAACCACGAGCGAGGTTCAGCGTTCGAGAGTCGCAACTTATTTTGTAAACATAGTAAAAATAGCAACAACAGTGCTCATCACTTATTTTGTATATATAATTAGTCTTTTTTTTTATCGCGTCTGTACATTAATTTAATCATAAATGTCTTCCAGTTGTTTTACGAAATGTGGAATAATTATATCAGAAAAAAACCTGTATCTTATGGTTATATCTAGTTGTAGTTGTAAATAACCGCTTATTTTATAGGTCTATAACTCCGTAATCTGAAGACGTTAGGCCCCTTTATATTATATCCTTTTGAAATTCACCAGGCGGTATCTTAAAGTTCATTCATTACCCGCCCCCCCCCCAGGAAATAGAATCTATAACAATTATTCCTGGCCAGCCGGTAGTTACAAAAGAAAGTGTGGCCGCAGATGGTTCCATTTCCGAACCAATCCAGGAGAAAACGAGTTCAATGTAGAGTCAACATCGAATTAACAGAGAATTGCTCGATTAGTGGTTTTCTTTAAGAGTTTCAAGACCCCCCAACACCAACCCCCATCTTCATTATTTTCTCCACCATCCAACCAGGCAGCTCTCTAAACTGATGGAAGTAAACCAGGCCTAAGAGAGAATCGATATCTAAGTGTTTCTGTTATCCAAACACACCAAAGGCAAAGGCCGGTCTGATCCTGATGAGTGGGCCGGCCACCTTACCATTGTGGGCTTTTGTCCGGTTAAACGAACAAACGCCTTTCAACCCTACCCCACGACCCGGCTTTGCCACACGGGATCGCCGGATGAGGACTTAAGGAGTAATTTGTCATCTTGCTAATCAATATTCATGAGGAAGATGTTCCTTGTCCACTTGACAGCGACTTGATAGACATGACAGACAAACTGATGAGTTTGTTTTAAAAACTGAGACGATCGAAGTCTTATAATCAGTCATCAATAATCACACCGACTGACGTGACGAAGTCGATTTCTGTTAACTTCAACCCGATCAGTTTGTGTGTAGAAAACTTTTATTTAGAGGAGACAAAATAAACGTGAAAATGAAAATGACTGCCGACTTTACAACCGATGTAAATGAGAGTGATGATTGCTACATCGAGAAACATCCCATTGATGGAGATAGAGCGATAAATAGTAATCACAATTCTGCTTCTCCATCTTGCAAGATACTGGCCGGAGATGACAGTGAGCTGGTATTGTACCGTGATCGGTACGGGAGCACCGGCAGTGGTGGGTCCATGACCCCGCAGAAACGGCGCTTCGCTGACGTGAAGCCACCCTACTCGTACATCGCGCTCATTACCATGTCCATCCAGAATTCGAAAGACGGCATGGTGACATTGAATGAGGTCTACGCATTCATTATGGAAAAGTTTCCGTACTTCAGGGAGAACCAACAGCGGTGGCAGAACTCCATCCGTCATAACTTGTCTCTGAACGACTGTTTCATCAAGATCCCGCGAGCGCCGGGCCGGCCGGGGAAGGGCAACTACTGGGCGATGCATCCAGATTGCGGGGACATGTTCAGCAACGGAAGTTTCCTACGGAGGGCAAAGCGTTTCAAAATCTCTAAGCGGAGAAATGAACCAGCACAGATTCAGCACGTCAATTCCTACGGACATTTCAGCCTGTTCGGCCCCACCTACCCATCGCCTACAACGGCGTACCACACGGCGAGTTCCTTCAACCCCTACTCAGCCCACTATCCGTCCAGTCTCCCACAGTCAAGACAGTATTCCCCTTCGTATGACTCTTATGCGGACTCATGGCCCACGCAAACCTCACCCTCGCAGAACTACTGCTCATCGGCTACACCGTACTATCCATCTTCGGCGATTGCACCGAGCAGTGGCTACCTGTCCCTCGGGGGAATGACCGGCATTCAGACGGCACACCGGGCTGCTGCCGCCTCGCTGTCCGGTTACCCGAGTTTACAACAAACATACGGACCAACTTCATGTTGTCAGATGAATCGACGAATTCCACAACATGCTTTGTAAATGATAAAAAACGCATTTATTGTGTGTTAACTAGTGTTTTTCCTTGATGTAACACCGGTCAAAATAGGTGGACAATTTTTTTTATATTTTTTTTTTACAGTTCTTGTCCAAAAACAATGAGAAACATTTCGTTCTGAGTTCAACTTGAAAGTAAAACCATTTCTAGAAAAATATCATTAGCCTGAAGGTCCAAAATGTAAAAGTTATCATATTTCTCAGTGGAACTTTCATTGGTTTATGTCATCCAGGTTTTATCAAAGGACAATTTTCTGGAAAGATTTTGCATTGAACTTTTACGATTTCTTTCCTAGGTTCATAATCCTGTTTTTATTTTCTATTTTTATTGGCATCTAATCGTGTTTCGCACAATCCAAAATGTTGTAACTTTGCTGTCACCCTATGCACGCAATGTGACTTAATTTGACCTTTTTTGACAAATTTCATATTTTTTCTTGAAAATCGCAGCACAACCATCAGAAGGAATAATCTCCAAGTATGACTGCCACCTTAACAGTATAGCTTATCACTCAGTAATACGTTAATTTTTGAAAGAAGAAGATAGATAGTCATTAAGAATGACCCTAGTTTATCTTTGAAAATAGTTGTGCATTTTTCACTTCATTTGACAACTATAAATGTACATGCATATACACCCAAATAGTATTTCGATAGATTTACTTCATCCTTGTCAATTTTGCTTTGTTCAACCTAATTTTTAAAAAAATTTACCCGGTCAGTTTACCTTGTGGTTTATTACCGGATAACATAATTGTTGCTGAATTGACCGGGAAAACCTATACTATGATTTCCAGCTGAATTTATTGTATGCGCACTCATTGCAACCATCGAAAGATGCAAAACTTGTGTCTTAAGAATCACTTAAATCCATGCTATGGGTTTACTTCGGATGTTGTGTCAAACATCATCAAAAGTGTATCCATTGAAATGGCTGCCATTTCGGTGTATTTTCGTACGGAAGTCCAACTTTTGATTTAAACTGTGTGACAGTATAATATGTATATTATTGATAAGCAAAGTTTACAGAAACCTTTTCAGAATCAACGGTGACTGTTTTCATCCCCATTCCAACTTAACTGAAGTAGCAAGTCTTTAATTTTTGCTAGTTATCTCGATGCAACAAAGGAAAGCTGTGCGTTTATTTATGCCACTTGGCATCTTATCTTCTATATGCAAAGCTATGGTTTGAGTTTACGCATTACCTCCGTAATAAAACAACGGCGAAATCATGGGACTGAAATAAATGAATATCACTGGTTCAATGCAAGTGATACTAACATTTCCCAAAAGTCAATTGTGATACCAGAGATCACACTCGGGGTGAAAACCCAACTTTCCCAAGAAGGAAAAAGATTTTGTCACAATTTTGCAAACAAAGATCAAAGCCTGAGAAACATGTAAAACACAGGTATAACACTATAGCTGGTGGTAAATGCTTCAATGATTAACGCCATACTTACACCGAAAACGTTTTACAGTAGGAGGTTAATATTTGTTTCTGAAAACATCGTGGACAATACTACTTTTTATTCACAATTTCAAACGCACTTTCATCTGTATTTAAAATTGGCAAACATAGATGGAAAATAAAAAATATAAATTATACAAAATGAGTCAACTATACCTCCACAAAATTATGAAAAACAGTTGGAGGGATTATGATTTCGGTATTGAGAATTTGTTCCAATAGTGGTTTATTTTTCTTGTAACTTTCTTCTCAATTTATAATTTTGTGTATACTGCAGTTAGGGATTGTTTACGTTTGGTAATTGGAACCCACTGTTTGTTTCTAACATAGTTGTAGATATTTACCCTTAATTAGCCTGTAACAATTTCATTTCAAAAGGTGGCAGCTTTTTGAGATATTGCCGAAAATCCGGAGCGGTTATGTCCACGCAGGAAGACTAATCTTCAATTGGAATACACAATCTGAGAAACGTTTCTGACAGAAACGCTTCTCAGATTCAAATTTGTTTGGATAAAAACTGATATCTTTTTCCATAGCCACATTACTTCAAAGTGTAAAGTTTCTTAAAATGCTTTATACTATCAGAAGCTGATGTACTTCTTACTAAGTAAGTTTTTATTGCCATTAATTTTATGAGTAATTACCAAACGTATACAGACCCTTAAAAGACGCTTTTGACAATGAAACAAACTGTTAGTTAGATCTTATAAGAGTATGGCATTTGACTAAGAAATGAGGTGTGAAATTATATATTTTGCTTGTATATAAATCTGAACAGAGAATGACATGTGCAACAACTCTTTAGTAATGGTATTTTGAATATTTAACAAGAATATTATTTAAACGTTTTTGACTAACACAAATACCGAAGATAACTTAAATAAATTTGTGCCTATATACAAAAAATGTATCTGTCTCTGGTTGTTATTAATTTATTCGTATATATTTTTGTAAAGCTGTATTTTGGACGGGCTTCAATTCGTTTTGTTTTAACTGTCTATATCCCCGTTCCCCTAAAAAGGGAAAAGAGTTCACGCTGTACAAAGTTTCGTTTTATTTCCCCAGCATTATTATATATTAATTTCCCCTTAAATCAGAAAACAAGTTTTGTTTATGCACTACGAACAACACTGTAAAACTTAGTACTTAAAAAGTGCCGAGGTGGGCCATCTTAGTGTAGGAGTCGTCTCTATAGGTTTTTCATGATGTTGCCGGAAAGAACCTTGTCAATTCGAAACTTTGTTCTAAAGGACTTTGAGTTTTCCTTGCCGATGCTAGCAGTATACATGTCTTTGAAGTAAGGTTCGGTTTGAAGCTTGAATCAATCTCGAATTGAGGTTGAATATTTCTGATTACCGTTCAATGGTGTTGTTTCTAAAGAGAACTGGCGGTGTATCGACTCGACGTTTCGACCAGTAGGCTTTGATCATCTTCGGGGAAAAACAAGAAGGAAAGCAACATTTCTAATCTAAAGCCTTACTTTTATAATTTTGATATCCAAGTTCAATTGTGAGAAAAATATTCAATGGCGTGGGAAAACCAAATTTTTGCCCAACACTCACTTTTCAGTTTGTTGTGCCAAAACAAAATAAATGAATAAGTGAACATGACAAATTCCCCCACACGTGTCCATCAAGTATTACATACTAGGTATGATACAATAGATATGTAGGAAAGTATGCATTTTTTTCACGAGATCACTTTAAGAAGGGAAAACTTGTTGACCTACTCTGCTGATCTCTCATTGGAAAGATCCCCAAAACTTCGTGCCTTGTTTTGTTTTTACTGATTATGGACGTTTTAAGATTCACCGAAGTTACATTAAGCTTCAAAACGCAAGCCAAATATTAACTATACTTAAGGCCTAATGAAATTTGTTTTTGGACGACTATAAACAATGAATGCAACATAATTTTTTTTTTAAAACATCAGTAAACAAAAGTTTGTAGAACACTCACGTTTTAATGTCTGAAAAAATTATGTGTTTTTAATCTAACATCTTCCCATCTTTCCAATTAAATTTGAATCTCTCTTGAACAAATACTTTCAAGAAGCCTCTTTAACTATTGATTGTGATTCAAAATATTATTATCTGTGAGTTTTAAAATCAAATGAATCGACAGTTGTTAGCAATGCACCGCGTTCCTCATCCACCGAACAGGACCAAACTATTACACAAGACCGGAACCGATCCGCTTAGGGGTGTGATTGTTCGCGGAAACCGTATAGGTACACACTGCACTGTCCACGTTCGCAGCATAAGTGCTTTTTGTTTTGCTGCTGCACACAGGGGCAAACCACGAATCCGTATAATTTAAAAAGGGGAATGAAAACTTTGGCAAGTTGATACCGACGTTTTATTCAGTAACCACAAACACCATTATTGTCCTGTATTTAGAGATCGGGTGAATAAACGGCAACCTCCTTGTTAAATCAAAACAACAGCAACAACAAGACAACACCCCAGAAACAATCTTTTGAGCGCAAGATAAGCAATCCAAAATAACTAGTTTTGAAAATAATACTTATTACAAACAAATGATAAAAACTAATCATAATTTCTGTTGAGTATATGAATAAACTATACTTTTAATCACCATGGATATTCGATGAACAAGCACCGGGGATTTCGTTTTTTGCGACTTGTTTTGCGACTTGTTTTCAGACGGAAGTAAAGTTTATCTAGATGATTGGCACTGGTGAACTTTACCATCAGCGACCAAGCCTCCAGAATGAAATTATTTAAACATTTGTCGACATTTAAATTTGTATTTTGTCTTGAAGTTAAGTTATTTGCGTAACTCTGTCTCAGCACGGGTAGGTTTCCAAAATTGTCTGTAATCGAAAAAAGGTATGCCAGGTTCGAGGTTTTTTTTTTTTTTTTACAGATAGTTATGTGCAGGTTAAACCTATAGGGAAATCAACAATCGATACGGGATGACGAAGTCTGCAGGACAGGCTTATCGAAAAGTTCAGAACACCTCGGTTCTTTTAAAGGCACTGAACACGTTTGGAAGTGGCCAAAGACCAGTGTTCTCACTTGGTGTATCCCAACATATGCATAAAATAACAAGCCTGTGAAAATTTGGGCTCAATTGGTCATCGAAGTTGCAAGAAAATGATGAAAGAAAAAACACCCTTGTGCAAATTTGTGTGCTTTCAGATAGGAATAAAAACTTCTTGTAAGAAGTTTTGATTATTTTAGTGAGAAATTACCTCTTTCTCAAAAACTACGTTACTTCAGAGGGAGTCGTTTCCTACAATGTTTTATACTATCAACAGCTCTCCGTTGCTTGTTACCAAGTAAATTTTTATGCTAATATTTATTTTGAGTTATTAATACCAAACGTGTACGATACCTTTAAGAACCTTAGGCCTAAAAAAAAAACTTTTTATTGCCCTTTTGGCTAAAAAATCGGGAGGGTCGGTCGGTCGCTTTTTTTTAAATTTTTTTTTTTAAAAGAATACGTTAGAGGAGGAAAAAAACAGTAGATATACACACAACTTTATGTTTTCAACCATTTTAATGTTCTCAAAGTAGTATACATTCATATGGTGAATACAAAACAAAAATAAACTTTTAAAAACTTGATGTATGAATAAATAAAATAATAATATAAATATGAAGTTGTTTCTCAACATCAGGCCTGTGAGTGGACCATTAAAAAAAAGCGGAAAAATACATCCATGTACTGTAACAATGATGGGAGTGGAGCTCCGCCACGCCGAAACTCTTGATAGATGCCGCTCTAAACACTAACGTTCAATCGGAAGAGACATTGACGCGTGCGATGAAAACTGCCACGCAAGGAAAAGGTTTTAAAAAAACTTAAAAAAACGGACCAAGACGGAGAGAAATCTTACATTATTCTGTAAAATAATCATTTTTGTTCAGCCAGGGTATCCATCACGCACTTGTGTTGCACCATGGAGGAATGGTTGCACCGACATCTTGATCATGATGTTCGAAAACATGACGCGTTCAATACCACGCCGAGCCGTGCTTAAAAGTGCGTGTACATGGATATACATGTACATGTACATGGATATGTACATGTACATGCAATGCCAACGATCACACAGCGCCCTCTATTGGCAAGGAGTTGCAACACAAGTGCGTGATGGATACCCGCCCATTCACGTTGCGCACTGCATGGCAGCATGGAGCAAGGACATAGGATTTACGGACTTCGTGTCGTGTGTGTGCTGTATGATGTATGTAGCAGGCCGACCGGGAAAATTCGTCACGTCTTTTTATCTCACATTTTAAAAAGGCGGAAATAAAAAATCGGCACGGTCAATGAGAAAGCGGAGATTTCACAGGCCTGCAACATAAAACAATATAATTTTGCAAAAGAAAAATAAAAACATCGAGGTTTCTATCTTAAATGTCGTTTACTGGGAATCAAAGTATAAAATACTTCAAACAAAATAAAAAAATCGCCATTTAAAAAAAAAAATAATTAAAAAAAAACGCGACCGTGGATTTCAGATTTTTTGGGTCGGTCGGAAAAGGGCAATAAAAACTTTTTTTTGTTAGGCCTTATCTGATAGCGGTTCGTGTGCCAGAGATTTTCTGAAGAAAACAAATTAGTGGGAGGAGTATACCTATAATGCTAACCGAAATAATTCGAGGCCTCATCAACATTTGTATTTGTGGCTTTTGCTGTTTTGAGGTCGCGTTGCACGATGCAACGTTGATACAAATACTACAATGAGCCATTTTTCGCATAGCTTATTTTATTTCCCTTGGGCTCAAACTCACTTCTGGACGCCACACATTGTTTTTTTCCTTTCTTTTGTGCATCTTGTTGTTCCCCTTCGCAACTTGTTCGAAGTGGCTGCTCTACGTTATCATTCCAAAACACAAGAAACCGACTCTCGCCGAAAGGTGCAAAATATTTGCATGGGGGAATGGAATTTTGTACAAGGGGCAGAAAAACAAATCAAGGAGGGAGTTTGGAATGGGCTCGTCACATCTAAAGGGAAGCCAAGAAGTCAGCAAATATCCATGGGGTATAATAAGGGGCCTTATTATTAAGACCACCGTAAACAGAAGAAAACCCACCGTTATGAGTGGCAAAGATACCCGTGTGTTCTTTGGTGTCCCCTGTGCCTTTACTTTGATGTCCCCAGTGCCTTTAATGCTTGCTTGATACAATGGTGTTTTCCCGGTCTTTCAGAGTGACTGGGCGCAAGACAAACACCGCAGGAGGGGTTCTTTTAAGAAATATTGAGGAAGTGGAGGTAATAAAAGAGAGAGAGAGAGCAGGAAATTAGCTGCCAAAGTCGGGTTACAAAGGTCGCTGAACAAAGTGGTTTGTCAAGAAAGACAGGTACAATCCCTTTAACACGGAGCAAAGATTTCTCTGCACTATCATCATCATCATCGGGCTGTGTTCGTCCATTGTTGGATGAAGCCCTCCTCATGCAATTTCCATGTTCTCCTCCTCCTTCTTGCCGTTCTGGTCCAAGTTGTCGTGTCTGCACTATATACGTTGCAATAATAATGAAAACTGGAAGGGCTATTCATCATGTGCAACTTGCACGAAACACGACTGAATTGCCATGACATTTTCAGTAACAATCAAGTTTTTACTTAGAGAGGTTTGCGGTAACACCATGTGAATATCTCTTTTGAGTATGTGTTGGTTCTGAAAAGAACCGGTGGTTAACAACTCAACGTTTCGATCAGTATGCTCTGATCGTCTTCAGGAGTCAAGTTTTGCAAATAAACTGAAATAGAAGTTAATAGCCGTACATCATTAATAATTTTAAACATTATGTGCACAACATAATATACCAACTAACGCAAATGTTTCTACCATCTAAAATGCCCATCTCAGAACTGTGTTGGTGATAGAACACCATTTCCTCCTCTGTGTATACACCAATCTTTTAACAAATTTATGCAAAGATCCACATTTACAATAAATAATATTGTCAATATGTTTCAAGACTTCACTCTCATAGGAAAATCTTCGGAAAATTCGGATTAACGTAAGCCTGAATTTTCCAGAACATTCACTTTAAGGAGTTCGGGTCCGATGATTGGCGTACATAAAAGAAAACTGTTTTGTTACTTAAACAACAAGACAACTCTTGTTATTGACAAGAAGACACTTTCCCGTATCCAACCGGACGAAGGACTGCAACCCAGGGGGACTTTTCGATCTTTTCAACGGTACAGAATTGGCAGCCTGCGGCCGGGCAACATGTTGATTTTAACCCTGTGTGTGCCTGTCAACGTGGCCAGCGATAGCTAGCTCGCGAAGAGACCATACCATTCACTCGGTGTACAATGAGAAACATCCCTTGATTTTGCTATTCATTAGCCAGCACAAAGACTGATGAAGTGGGCATTTGAAGAATCGGATCAATATTGACCAAGGAAGGGGTACATTAAATGGGTTGGGGCTGTTCTGCCTTAGTGGCTTACACCCCTTGTTGGTGCTGCAAAGATGTCAACTTGGGATATAAATAGAACTCATTGTTAATGTTGTTCAGAAATATCACCGTGTCTATTACATTTTCAGATCAAATCATTTAACTTTCAATCTTGAAATTGTATAAGTTAGGAGTCTTTTAACTGCTGCTTTTAAGCACGAGTTTAATTAATATTTTCAATCTCTGTGGAACCCGGCCCCAAAACATGAACGTTGCAGTGGAAACAACTCACATAATTCCAGAATGCAGTTGAAATACTGTCACAACGTACTTTATAAGTGAAACACGGAGCATGTGACGAGAAAGGAACATGTGACCAGATATTTATTATTTATATTATGTTTGAAGAAATCATTTGACTTTTTTGTCAGTGCGCTCAAAATCAGTTCTTTGCTCACGAGACGATTTCATACTCTCGAAATATCTTCTTTTTTTTTCCTGCGCTAGAAATCATTTTGGCAATCGAAATGATTTCGAGCGCCCGAAATGATTTCTAGCACACGAAATAATTTATTTCAAATGCACAAAATGATTTCGAACGTGACGAAATAACTTATTTCCAGGGCATGATAATTGATTTCGTGAGCACGAACAAGCGCACGAAATAAAAAACTCAATTGATTTATTTGTTTGTAAATTTTTGTCTCATCATATTTTATGTCCACTACGGGGCTTCGTATATAGTGAAACCACTTTTCGTAAAATAAATGTTAAGCTGCACACAAAACTATGTTGAAGCATTTCTGCCTAAAAAGGCATTCAGTTATAGTCATTCCGATTTACAAGTTGCCCTTGCAATAAACTTTAAGCTGAGGATATAAACAAATGGCTGATTGTCGCTTAAAGCAAATGCACAACATTAGTAATTGTCAAAGACTAGTATCCACACTTGATGTGACCCAACATATACATAAAATAACAAACCTGTGAAAGTTTTAGCCAAATTTGTCTTCGGAGTCATGAGAAACAGTGAACAACCCCATTATATATTTTCACTGTTTTCAAACATCGGATTTTATCACCAAAAGTAAAGACTAATTGTTTTACTCATTTCCTAAAGACTATAGCATTTCAAGCAAAACTATTTCAAGGGAAGTTTTCCACCATGACCATCTTTATACAATGTAAGTTATGTGCAAATCTTTGAACATTTATATTTTCAACCTTGCCAATGTTGCACACACCCTTTAATGAGGGTGCGAATGACGCTCTTCTTTTTCAGTTTCTACCTTCGAGAAGAAAAGGGAAACAAAAGAAGTTTTCGGAGTTTCCCGTGTTCATTTGCTTTACTTAACGTGGCACATTGTATTGTAAGAACTTGATTTATAACATAATTAGAACATTTCATCATATAAATATTAAAATACACCGCAATCATGTGTTCATATAATCATGCTGATTTCCCGATTGTAGGACCTTTGTTGGAGTTAAATGACTGTCAAATTTATTTGAGAGAAGAAGTCTTCCAAACTAATAGTCAATAATGGTGTCCTTAAACAAGCATGATGTCGCTGTTTATTTGTCCCCCCCCCCCTCGCACATTCTTTTCGTGAAAATTGGTGCCAAGCTTGAACGTCCCGCTAAATTGAAAGCATGTGACCCTCCCCCAAGCCCAGCCCTTCCCACTTGAATTGAGAGTTCAATAGAAAGCATTTCTGTAATTGAGAGACGTGTCAAATTCATTCAGTGAAGATGACGATTGTGCCAACGGGCACTGTAACACCAAACCTCTGTTTTGAAAATAAAAACAAGTCACAGCTTCGTGTGAGGGCCAACAAGTTCGACTCTTTGCCGGAGTGCAAGTTTTCCTCTTCCATAAAACATCTTTTCATTTTGTTCCTTTTCGGAAGCAACGCCTTCGCTGTGAACATTTTGCTTAAGTGGTCTTTTGTAACAACTGTCTGACATTAGAAATAAGAGGAGAAAATACACGCTTTACTGCCAACCAAAACCTCACCGCAGGCTAAACCAAATCGATAGCTGTAAAGGGGGGACTACAAATTCTTTAATCCACCGCCCTTGGTTATTTGAACGACCGTCTTAACTCGTGGATACCATCCATCCTCTCTCCATCTTGGGAGGAACACAGAGACAATGGCCTGTCAGAAGTCGCTCCTCTCAAAGAGCCATGGCGAAAGCTTCCGCGAAAGATGTACCACCTAAAAAGCGCCGTCGTTTACGTGGGCAAACAACCGTGCAAATATTGTCGTATTGTGGGGACTATCAAGCGGATTTTAGTCCC
This sequence comes from Plazaster borealis, assembly GCA_021014325.1. NCBI lineage: Eukaryota > Metazoa > Echinodermata > Asteroidea > Forcipulatida > Labidiasteridae > Plazaster > Plazaster borealis. The sequence continues at coordinate 10,310,960 of CM037459.1, forward strand.
ACCGAGTTACGCCCGAAGAAAGGCACAATTACTTGGTTATCCCCGGGCCAGAGCAATGTTGACAAAGTCTAATAATGGTCAAGGAAGCTGCCGTTAGCACGGGGTTGTTGCATTTCCACGCACGCTCGGGAATACATGTTTACCATACTTCTACCACTTTCTTGTTCTTCTGGGTTTTTGTTTTTGCTTTTTTGGGAAACAGTATTAACAGAAGAGTTTTCTCTTGACGATGAAACTGCCAGTTAAACCAAAGTCCGCTCTTTATCCTTGGACACTTAGAAAAAAAAGAGGAAGAAGAATGGTTTCATCTGACAGGTTGTTCGGTAGTTAGTCCATTCAAAGGGTTGTGTGCAAACAAGTGTATCAACAACCCTGCTCTAATTTGTCCGTAATAAAATAACCACTCATAGGGTGTTTGAAGAGGGCAAATTGGTTTCATTAGTAACCACAGTATTGACAACTACACAAACTTGTTTTTGTGTCAACTAACTCATCTGCTCAATATTTGAAAGAAACCTTGTTAGGAAGAGGAACCACGGAGCAATACCTTTCACTGCATACTTTTTGTTTTCTTTTTCTTGCAGTACACTGGTTTGACTTATAATTGCACTGTTTATTCAACGTGATGGAGTCAGTGATGGCTGCTTGGTGGTTGTAATGGGGGAGGTCTACCTGTGGGAGGGGTAGAATTGCAAAACATTGTAAACATCCTCGTTATAATTATCTAGATATGTGACAGACTGAACCACGAATTCTGTTTTTCTTTTTCTTTTTCTTCAGGCTAAAAACGAAGACGTGATAATCAGCTTGTGATAAGTTACAAACAAGTGCTAAGAAGTTCCGCCCTTCAAAAGTAACAATAAAGTGGAGATAGATTAATTTGTAGAAAGCATGAACTGATGACACTGATCAGCTTGACGCATTTCATAAGATTTCCGAAATTCAAAAACAAACTATGGTTTATATTTTTTTAAGATAACAGAAACGGGTGAAGTTATTGATTTAACAAACACGAGGCAAAGAAATTTGATAATCGAGCTACAGCGGCAATCCCAACAAAGCACATATAGAGTGCAGATGAAATGCCAATCATAACAAAGTGGTCTAAACATACTTTACTTAGTAACGCCCACTGCTCGAATGTTGTAAAAAGGCGTCTCAATGTGTAAAATACATTTCGTTATTTACGTTTGCGCAAAAATCCCTTTTGACTTTGGAATCAACACCCCCCACCCCCAGCTGCTGAGGTGTGAGTAAAGCTAACCACAAACTTGTAACGGACTGCCGTTTAAATTTGAACAAACAGTTATGTATATACAACTATACTTTGCACAACCAAACTGTATAGTCAGTTAGGATTACCAGTGTCCAGACAAACATGTTCTGGTGCTCGTTGCAATTTATTTCAAGTGGTAAAACAACATGTTGACGGTGGTCAATGTATAACCATTCTCACAATCTTAATTTTGGTTTATGAAGCCTTGCACTTTTTACATTCTAATAAGGCCTTGTCATTTAGGAAATCTCAAAACATTTAACGGTCCAAAAGAAAATCTTCTCCTTGGGTTGAACTTATTGCAAATCAAAAGAGTGGACCCTTTTGTATTTGTTGTTATACTTTAAAATAATTACGGCGATATAACTGGGTGGTAAACTATTATCGCAACACGAATGCCTAATTTTGAAATTACATAATAATGTAATAACTCACAACAATTCTTTCAGGCAATCACATATTATTTCTATGGGAATAAACAAACTTACCAGTAACTTATACAGTAATTAATTGGCACCTATGCTAAGAATTATCATTGTAAAATCACTCTGGATTTTTGTTTTGTTTTGGAGTGAAAATAAGTTTATGGAGTGTTAGCACCAGCTATGTTATAGGAAACCTTTAGGTTATAGGAAAATTTACATTTTCCTCCTCAGTCTAGCCATCTCCATATCTGTTTTGTATCTCTGTTGTGTGTAATTTTACTGAACCTGTGGAGAGAAATCAAATAACAATACAAACAGATCACAATACAGGGAAAGCTGCATCTGCTTAAGTTGTACCATCCCAACTGCACAGATACCAACTCACTAACTCTCCTCTAAGTTAAACAAAAAAAGGGGGGGGGGGGCTTGTGCTATACTGGAGGCCAAACAAACGTGGTGGAAGATTAAATGAAAAGGAGGAAGAAGAAGAAAAAAAAAAACTAAACTAAAACTAAAAACAAATTAGAAACAACATTAATTTAAACTAACACCCAACAAACCGTCACATACCCCAATACCTCAACAAACAAACAAGTCGACATCCCACTTTACAGCTATAGGCACAAACTATATAGGGCATTTGAACAGCAGTCAGATAGCAAAAGTTGTGAAGGGGGGGGGTACATAGAGCCACGTTTTAGAATTTCGTAATATCGGTACATTAAGGGATGCATTTTGTGATAATGGAATGAGACCCCTTTGTCTCCTTATTGTCATTAAGTGCTCCTTCTGTAAATTGTTCTAAAATGGCCTTCTGTGAACTACGGTCTTCATTGCTGCTGTTCCAACACAAGAATTGTGCAACCCTCAAGAAGTGATTTGTTGCAATAAACACTGACACTTTCAAGATGGGTAGGACGATAAAAGGTGATAAAAGCATTCTTTGTACCTCAGAGCTTCTTTCAAAACCACTCGCGTTTGTGCAAGACAAATGCCATCCCCAAAAGATCAGCTCAATGAAGACACTTACGGTTTGTTTGGGAGTGTTTCGGAAATCGAAAAAAGAAGAACAAGCCACCTTTAATAAAAAGGCAGGATTAGCATAGCCTCCATCCTTTCAAGTTTTAAAACATGACATAGCCTATAGTACACGGATAAATATGTCACGCAGACAAAAACCGGGATTACATTTTGAGAAAAACTTTCTGTCATATTCTCTCCATCATTTCGTTCTCTTTGGAGGAAAGTTAGCTGGTTCTGCGTACACGTTGTCAATCTTTGTTTCTGTGCGCTATTCAAACGTATTTTAACAGCACCTAGTTTATTAAACACTGCAAAAACTGGGCGTGTTAAAATTGAAACCATGGGTGTTGTCAAATATAGATACCGAAGAGAGTATCATAATTAACATCATATGGTGTTTAAATAACACAAATTTCTGAAGAAAAAACCCCCAATTAAATTTGTGTTATTTTTAACACCATAAGATGCTATTTTTGATTCTCTCTTCGGTATCTAGGCTATTATGTAACAACACCCATGGTGTCAATTTTAACATCCCAGTTTTTGCAGTGTAGAAAAACTTAAGAAATTAGGTGAGCAGTGCTGTCTTTTCTATATAAATTGCTGATGTATTTATAAGTGGTATGAGTTAGTCAAATATGTATAGGCCAATTTTGCTCACCAGTTGGAAAAATCTGGGAGAGTTTTGGGTTGATCCCATGACCCACCCCCTCTGGTCCAAAAAAGTAGGGGTTACTACGCCCGTCGTGGTACCCTGAAATGGACCTTTCCATAATTCTCTAGGACCAACTTTGAAGCAATGACGCTAACGTGACTTGAGCCTTGCGATCACCGGGGGGGGGGGGGGTATTGTCACCATCATCCAAAGACAGTGTCGTTATGTCAGTGTTTTTGCTCTACGACCAGTGCATCGACAAGAAAATGTGTCGATAAGGTGCTACACTCTGCTTGTTTTGTTAGAAGCGTTGTAAGAAGCATTATTTGTACCCATTTTGTTGCTTCATTTGTCTTAAAAATTTTCCCCAGTCGGTGAAAATAAAGGAAGGCGCGCTCCCGCAGCTCCCACCTCTTAATCCACGCCTGTGGACTCAGTTTGGCTACATTTGAAATATTAGGAGCAATATATAAGCACCATTACGAATGTTTATTATACAAATCCTTTAGCGACAGTTTTGTGCGTAAGCTGTGTTCTATGCCCAACTCAACCCAAAACTTGAGGATGTCGTCATCTTACGTTTATGTCATCATGCAGCAGTTATCTCAGAATCTCAACAAGTTGGATGGCACTTCCAGAGCTCCGTACTTAATATCTCAGTCTATCCATGGTCTGTTCTTTAACCCTCACTTTTGTAACACTTAAAAACTAACAGACATTTCAAGCCTCTTCATTGAACTGGTAGCCCTGAATTGAACACTAAAAGTGTGCCCATTAATACTCGTATTCCACGAGAGTTTATCGGGCACCAACTATTCAGTTCACCTGATCACCCGTGAAAAATTTCCACCACAGAGTCTTAATCCGGTTCAAAAGAGCTGAAATAATAAATTAGCTTATTTGTTTTGCCAATGAAAAGCCCCATTCAAAAGAACTGTCACACAAAATTGACTGCCCGAGCCGTCCGGAGCTTGGGATTTGTTCACCCGAGATCTGTCTTTTTAATACCAGTTGTGTTTGTTCAGAGAGCTTTAAAGGGGGCAAAAGCAGTTCTGCTTTATCCACCGCAAGAGGCTTGGGCACGAAACTAACACGATGACCCAGGAGAGTGGCTGGGGGATGAAAGGGCGGTGACAAGGAAAACCACTTCGACGTGTAATAATCCTATCGATTAGCGAACCCTTTTTCGGCGTACAATCTGTCTTTTTCATCTAAAAGCACAGACTGGATGTGTGGAGTTGACTGCTCTTTCATCGAGGGGTATTAATCGAGGGGAAGGTGTTGTTTCTTTTCGGTCCAGGTGACACTTCTATGCTTGGGTGAGGGGAAAAGGTGACGGTGTGAGTTAGGGAACTGTGATAATAAATAGATAGGCATTGATTGTATGGTTAATCGATCAACTTAACTTGTTAGTTGTTTCGGGAAAGAATGACAGGATAAACTACCATTAAAAGCTAAGACCCGTCTGTGCTATTTCAGAAGGTTTTTTTTACCCCTGCATAATTGATGCACAAGAACCCAATGCAATGTTTTTGCTAGTCGTTATAGCTACCTTGATCAGGTGCTTGGAAGACAAATTTGCCACAGAAGCGAAGGCTGTTTTGAAATTTAAACAACGAGTGTTTTAATAACTTGATCTTGCCAGAAATATATTTAGTTTTAACTTTAACTGGAAGTATTTTTTGAAATTAAAACCACGATTGCGGCCATTTCTATTGTGCATTGTTATCACATGACCAAACGTATGTAGGGGACGTTTGTTTTTAAATGGAGGCATATATATTGACATAATTTGAACACGGATGACTCTGAGATATACTTTCAGATGTTCTTTTATGGGTCAGAATTATTTATGAATTTAATATTTTTTTCAGTTACAATACAAACCCATGCAATGAGGGCCCCAGTCAGCACATGCTGACATATTTTAACATTGCCATTGTCTTAACCACATCGTACCGGCAGTCCGACAGTCCGACAGTCCGACAGTCCGACAGTCCGACAGTCCGACAGTCCGACAGTCCGACAGTCCGACAGTCCGACAGTCCGACAGTCCGACAGTCCGACAGTCCGACAGTCCGACAGTCCGACAGTCCGACAGTCCGACAGTCCGACAGTCCGACAGTCCGACAGTCCGACAGTCCGACAGTCCGACAGTCCGACAGTCCGACAGTCCGACAGTCCAACAGTTCGACAGTCCGACAGTCCGACAGTTTGACACTCCGACACTCCGACACTCCGACACTCCGACACTCCGACACTTGGACAATCCGACAATCCGACAGTCCGGCAGTCCGACAGTCCGACAGTCCGACAGTCCGACAGTCTGACAGTCCGACAGTCCGACAGTCCGACAGTTCGACAGTTTGACAGTCCGACAGTCCAACAGTCCGTCACTTTGACACTCCGACACTCCGACAATCCGACAATCCGACAATCCGACATTCTGACAATTCGACAATCCAAAAAATTCAAAAAAATTCCATCAATCCGTCAATTGCGCTAAGTTACTCACTACCACTACCGTTTTCTTCTTTTAAAATATAGTGTCAACTTCTTTTGAAACTCCGGTAAAAAGATTTCTTTTTTGTCTGAGCCTACTTGGATTCAAACCAGGGTCTTGCAATATGCATAACTATAAGTTTTCCAATTGGGCTAACCGTTCTACTCATAAGAAGTGTGCTTTTATTGTAGATATCAAAAATTATATGATCTTCTTTCAATATAATGTGTCAACTTCTGTTGACACTCCAGTAAAAAGAAATATTTTTTGTCTGAGCCAACTGGGATACGAACCAGGGTCTTGCAATGTTGTTTATATAGAATGTAATGCGTGTAGGCCTACACGTACTGTAGTAGTACGAATCTCTGCTGGGGAATGGACGCGACGTCAAAGGTAAATTTACCAGGATCCCTCCATTGGCTCAAGGCCGCGATCTGGCGTTTTTCACGAGCCTCGAAGTATGACGTCAGATGTTCGGACTACTTCGTGCCTCCGTCATAACATTGTACAGATCCAGCTTAGCCCGATTGTCTGACGTCATCACTCTAAGGCTTGTATTAATAACGCAAAAAATTGCCTCACAAAATCAGGTAACTACCGGCGACGGTCGGACGTGAACCTTTGAACCACTTTTGCTCGGCACAGCGGCTTTGGTATGGCACTGCGCAGGTTTGAATGTGTGATGTTGTTATATATGTTGATTGTATAACGTTGAATAACCTATCTGTTGGTAGCCTACAACTATGTAATTCAAAGGGAAATAATGATATATTTGTTAAGGGAGGTTTAATTCCCGTCGATCTTACTTGCATGGAAGCCTGATCATTCATACACTTTTTGTAATAATGGAGATTACAAAATATTTTTCAAATTTTCCCCCTGAATAAAACTAGTCAGGAATGTTCTATCTTGTGCGTAACCAGACATTTCCATTTAGGGTTCGGGGTGGTGGGGGGGGGGGGGGGTTGTTGTTGAGGTTTCTGAGGTTGGGAGGAGGGGGGAGGTTTCTGAGGTTGGGAGGAGGGGGGAGGGGTTCTGCTGCCCCCATTGGTTACGCCACTGTACAACAAAATAAGTGCTGTGGTATTTGGTTACACATCACTCGCCAGCTGCCTTGATGATCAGTTTGGACCAATCATAACACAGAAGAGATATAAAATGTTACGTCAGTGCATGCCTTTCCAATGAAACCAAGAACGGTGCCTGTCTTTATGCTGACGAATAAAGACAGGGACAAGTCTAGGTTCAGATATTAAGCTCGAGGGGTCTGTGTCTTGAATAACAGCCAACATAATCGATTTATCGTTTGTTGTTTTTTCTATCTTTTTTCTGAAGTGTTTGCTGGAGCCTCAAAGACAAAAAGAGTAAGTCGGTGAATGATTCTTTACCGCACATTATTATGTACGCCGGAATCAACAGATACTTTGAGTGGTAGGCTACATGCATTGTGACCACCATAATAATGTCAAATTGTGTGGTGTTATGAAAAAGTGCGCCACCGCGCGGCGAGTAAAGTTGCTATCGCCTGCAATCTTACCATCATGGTGAGTGTCATTAACTTAATGTAACATGATAATTATGGAATGATAAAACCCAGTGTAAATTAGGTTCTTATAAATGATAAAGATTGTTAATCATTTATATTCGGTACATTATTGTAGTGTAGTTACAGGAATTTTCGACTGAAACTTGTAACGATTATGTAGGTGTCGGAATTACCATCCTTTTTATAGATGCACAAACACAATCCGAGTCTAATTGTATTGTATTTGAATTGAGAAACAAATCGCCTTTTACTATCTTGCAAAATTTATTTTGTAATCCATGTACTTTCTTTGGTTTTACAGACCATATTATACCGAATTGATCAATCACCCCACCACCTGTTCCAAATGATCAAAATTGATGTGCTTGAAATTATACAAACCAATCAATATTTACTGTTCCAGGGGTCGATTTCATAAAACTCTTCCTAACTTAGGACTAGTCCTAGTCAATGCTAAGAGATAGGACTAGTCTTAAGTTAAGACCAGTTACTGGTCCTAACTTCAGATAATACTAGTCTTGTCTCTATGTGAAAACGGCCCCTGATCACTTCTTGATTGTACTGTACTATCTCCTCAAACGATTTTTAATGGTTGCTGTGATTAAAGTATTAATCATATACATGCTTAAATTTCATGTGGCATAATAATGTAAAGCATGCTGTGAACGTTTCTCAGGTTTTAGTCTACGTTTTGAAAAGGATGTTACTTAAAATTGATTTTTATCTCAAAATGTTAGTATTTATCATATTTTTGTCTCTTCTTTTCATTCGGAAATCCTCCACTGTTCTACTGAAGGCTGTGAATTGAGAGATGACTCAAACTTCTCGTAAATAGCTGCATTTTTCATTCAATAAAAGTACGGTGAATATGCATGGAGGAAGGGCAGTTTTGTTTATTCCTAAAAAGGCTTGAAATCAGCGGCTCTGACCGTTCTGAACAGCGCCATCACAGTTCTTTGATCCTGCCGCATCGGCTACACTGCCTATAGATGCAAACTCAATTGCATTTACTTTTATCAGCTCTCGCCTCCTTTTTGATGTTCCTTTTAATTTCAACAGCAGTATTGAATTTCGATTTTTATTTGCTCGGCTCCACACCGGCCAGCCCCACCTCCCTGTAAAACAAACCTGCTATGAAATCAGGCCATCCTGAAACGTTAGAAGAGCATCACATTCGAAGGCTCCCAAACACACGTGATCAAATTACACCATGCATGGTGAAACATTGTGCATTACGTGTTGCATCAAAGGATTCCATCCGATCATTGGAATACCCACCCCCCCTTTCCCGTTTGGCACCACTGTCAGAATCTCCATAAAACATGTTGGGTGGCATACCTGGCAGAGAAGTTTTTTCGATGAAATCAGTATTTTTATTGCAGTAAAATAACCTATACTTTTATCAGTGTTACTCTTATTTGTTCCTGGTCAATGCCAGAATTCACGGTGTTTCGCGGTAACGATTACATTCTCTGTTATAGGCATCGTACGCGTTTGGTAATGACTCTGATAATTAATGGCAATAAAAACGTACCTGGTAAGAAGTACAACAGCGGTTGTGGAAAAATATATCACTGTTTATCCCAAAACACTTGAATCTGAGAAGCGTTACGCGTAACGCTTCTCAGTGTGTATTCCAATGCAGATTATTCTTCCTGCGTGGACAAAACAGCTCCAGATTTTCGGCATTATCTCAAAAACGCTACCAAAAATTTCACAGGTAAGTTTTATGGTATATATCTACAACTACATAGGTTTGAAACAAACAATAGGCTCAAATTACCAAACGTGTATAATGCCTTTAAAAGGGACACCAAACTTCTATGCTGCATTAGCGAAGACTTCTATGCTGGATAAGCGAAGACATTATATACCGGTACCTAATAAATATGGCATATAGATTTATAGTAACAATGAGTACATGCGTAATACTGTGTGGGTTTCTGCTTCCGAGAATTATGACATCGGAATATACTTTATGGACATGACTTCATTTCAGTAGGGCGCCCTCGGCCAGAGGTCAAAAGAGGGTTGCTCATTGGCCCATCCTGTTGGCCGCGCATACACAGAGATGTGCGTTTTCCATTGTTTCATCGTCGTTTTACCTCTAAGATGGTACTATTAGTTCCAAGACGCTCCAGTTTTGTTGTCACGAAAATCGATATCACCCCACGAACCACTCCCCACCAGAGGGCGCTATCATTCTGGCATGTGCAGCTCTGGGTATGTGCAGCTCTGGGTATGTACAGAGCTGTGTATATACGGCTCTGGGTATGTATATCGATTAGGTTTTCGTGACTGCACAACTGGACCGGCTTGGAACTAAGACTACTAAGATGGCGGCGTGAAGACTTCAAGGTACAAGGTCCGGCCGCTATGCAATAGAAAGCGTCAATTGGTTTTGCTTATGCAGCGACGTGAATTGCTTTGTCTGGCCGATCCTACCTGTCTGAGATTTAGGGTCGGGATTTATATTATTTAGAAAATTTATTTTGAATCGGGTGTACGAGTTACAACACCCATTTTCAGCTTGGCCTCATGAGGGCGCTACACAGTCAATGTGGCTTCAACAAATCTGGTCCCGTGCATTCAATGTTGGGTCTTGCGCTTTCGTCTTTCCGAACAAACAAATTATAGTAGGCTTTCATGAAGGTTGATACGTTTATGGATAGGCCTAAGTTTCGTAAAAAGTTTCAAAATTAAATATGTTTTATATTTAACTTTTTGTAGACGCCGCGTACCGTCATTTTTTTATACTATTTTTTTATATTCAGAACTGCATCGAAACCGAGGCTCGGAGGAACAGTCGTCTGGTTCTTGCTTGATTTGATAATACTAGGCAGCACCCACGATTGATACTCGGCACATGGGACAAGACAGAGATAAAGTCTTGGCGATACGTCTTCAAACATTCTCAATCGAATCTAAGCAACCAGGAGAAGGTGATCTGGAAGACTGAAGTCAATCAATAGTTCCTTACAGGTTGATTAGATCTACGCCATTGATGTATTGTGTCGATGAGACGATGAAAGACAACCTCAGAATCGTAAATGAAAATCTTAACATAAAAGTGCAGCAGTCCTCAGTGTCCTCTATTTCATCAATTATTTCCTCAGGAGTTCCACTGATAAGACGAGTCTTTTGCAATCCAAGTTTTATGTAGGCTTCCGCCCTGCATAATGTTATTCACATAATTGAGTGCATCGCTACTGACTCTCTTTTGAATAAAGGTACAGTGCGTAAATGTGTAACGTGCTGGTGCATACTCTTTTATCTGAATCAAGATAAGGTGCACAATCGGTAACAGGCCTACACTGTATTTACTGCGGGCATGCGTCTGGTTTTTAATTTTATTTTACTGTGACAGTTATTTAAATCAAGATAAAGTGCAGCGTTTAAATGTCTGCAAATGTACGTGAACATACGTAACATATCGGTATTTAGGCCTATGTTGCTTCTTGGCTCTGACCAAATTTTGTCATGGACACGATTGCACTTTCAGTGTTCAATATAAACCTGAAAGGGCAATCTGTGCTTTATTAACATCATACTTAATGAAAACTGTCTCAAGGTGAGGTTAACAGTACCACAAACAAACAAGTAAAGTTTTTCCTGAGCCAATACGGCTCATCAGGCCGGCGTTTATATCCGGTTTCCTTGGTATTAAACAACCGAGAATATTTGTATTCCCCCTGGAAAGGGTGCCAGTCCATCGCAGGATACTCCCCAGCTCTCGCTGGTACCCATTTGTACTCCTGGGTGAAGAGAAGCAGTGATGATTAAGTGTCTTGCTTAAGGACACAAGTGTCACGACTGGGACTCGAACCCATAAACAAGCAAGTTCAGGATTAAACTTCGACCCCAAGCCAGTCAGCCCCTAAACAAATAATAATAATACGAACAAAAACCTCTAAACAAAACAAAAACACCATAGCCACATACATAACATAACACCGTGAGAAACAAAGACATGCTGCTTCTCCCCTCAATTCTCTGCATAATGATATTGTTTGTTGACACACACGATCAATTTCAAACAAATGTTTCTACTATCACTGTGTGCTCGTCATGAGCTTATGTAAGCAACATTTCAAAAGGTGGTATAAACATTTGGGACTGTTTCAGTTTCAGAAAGACAAGTCATTCTACAAGTATAGACGATGTTAAAGTCATGAGTAATCTGAGACTGGTCGGTCACAGACAGACGAAGCTTGTTCGTGGACAGGGAAGATGTATGGTCCAAACGAGAGACAGACAGAGAAAAACAAGACCGGACAAGCAAACAATCCACGAGACGGGGGCTCTCTATACAAACAGCCGATCCATGCAAATAAGAATCCCAAATCAAACAGCATAAACTGAGGCCGAGCATTTTGCTATGATGTACTAAAACGAGAACCTACACTCTAAAAAAGAAGTGTCAAATGTTGCTGTGTAAAACTGTTGGGTACAAATATTGTGCAACATTTGGTCAATATTGAGTAAAACGAAAACAATTGTTTTACCCCTCACTTGTGTAAAACAAAATACACAGGTGAAAGGTAATACAGTACCCAACATTGTGCAGGAAATCAAATAGCATAACACCGAGGTTCAAATTACTCAAGAAGTGGGTAAAACATTTTTTGTTACCACAAGCAGTGTAATTTTTGCACAACAAGTGGTACGAAGTAACTGAAAATGGGGGTAAACTGCTCCTCGTGGAAATATTTTACCCATAATGCAAAGTGTACATACATTCGGACATAGCAAGTCGCAGGCACATATCACAATCAAAGAATAGATGGATGGGTGGACGTGAGGTCTTTGATATCCGATGTTTATGTAACCACCCAGAGGGAATTTTTTTTTTATGGTTGTGTGTCTGTTCGAGAAACAACCGTCTGTTGAAGAGGGAAAGGCATCATCTATACACAGGAAAGCCGTGGATTGCTATAGCTTCATTGACTTTGCAACACAACGATTTCGTCACGGACAGTCTGAACCGTCATTAAGGGTCTGGCAAAACCAACCGGCTCTTTTCAGAGCCAACACTGCTTCCAAGAAGAGATTACTACAATAGTCTGCTTGCAATAATTTTGTTAATGTTCGTTTTCACTAACCAAACCACAATTTTTGGTTTGCCCCAAGTGTATCTGGCTGTACACAAACTCCACAGTTGTTTTATGTTTCAGTTGAACAAAAATACACGGAGTGATATAAATGGGTATAACGTTAGTGTTTCTTTGGCTGAACCCGCTCACCTCCCTAATATGTTTTTATGTTGCCTTTGTTGAATCAGGAGTTAATAAAAGTGTTTTAACTTAATTGTTACTTTTTGATTTTATTTTAAATGAAATAAAAAAAACAGCAACAGCCCTTACGAAAGGAACCCAGGTACAAATTAATTTGCGCACAAAAATTGATTTAAAAGCAACACAAGTGTTGGGTAAATTAACTGCACAACAGTGCTGGGTAAAAAAAATATAACCCAATCATTGGGTAAGAAAATAGCACAACACTTGGGTAAAATGAAGGTTGATTAAAGTTTACCCAACTTTGGAGTAAAAAGGGAACATGGTCGTCACATGGGTAAACTTCTTACCCAACTGTGCTGTGCTAAAGATGCTGCACATGTTGGTATTAAAAATTACACAACATTGGGTACTATTTTACACTTTGGATGTTGTGCAAAAATTTTACACAACTGAACGACCATGTTCCCTTTTTAATACCGAAAGGGTAAGAGTTTTACCCAATGTTGAGCAATTATTTTTTAGAGTGTACAACCAAAGACAAACTTCATTCTTTGGGACACTTGAACCCCCCTGCCCCTGCTTGACTGTGTAGATGTAGTTCAGTATTGTAATTCCTCTGGGGGAATTTGTCATGCGCATAATGGATGGCAGCCGCATTTGTTGACAATTTCACCCAAGGCTGTGTTTCAAGTAGTCAGTAGAACGTCAAAAAAGTGTCCCTGTAAATGTTGTCCATGGCACAACACTACACTGGTGAAGTGGTAAATACTACATAGGAAAACAGTGACCGTGGAGTTATTTGGTATTAGAGAGATGCAACGCAATATGACCATATCGTTGACATTACAGCGAGGTAAGATGTTCATAATGGATGATACCTGATCTCAAGTTAGAGTAAACTAGTCCTTCACTAATTTCTTTCTGGATTCCAGTTTGATAGCTTCTTGATTACCCTTTGTTGACGCTTTTGCGCTCATCAGTGGGATTGTGCACAAACATCGCCTTCGAACGTTTGAATGAACTAGAGGGGGAAACTATACAGACATGCAACACTCACTCACTCTTTAGGATTGTTACCGTAACTGTCAACCTTTCCATGTTCAGCCCATGCATGTCTGTCTCTGTCGCAGCAAGCTCATAGCACAAACCCATCTATTGGACTATATACCTATATATCTCTTCACTCGCCCTTCCTTTACCAAACTATACGAAAGCCTGAGCGCAACAAAATAATCCGTTATTACGGATTCATAATCCGTTATTACGGACTCACAATCCGTTATAACGGATTCACAATCCGTTATTACGGATTCACAAGCCGTTATACGGATTCACAATCAATTATTACGGATTCCAATCCGTTATTGCGAGTTCACAATTACGAATCCGTAATAACGGAATCTGAGTCCGTAATAACAGATTCACAATCCGTAAAGACGGATTCTGAATCCGTAATAACAGATTGTGAATCCGTGATAACGGATTGGAAGGTTTTTTTATTTAAAAAAATAAATAAAATCTCGTTAATGGGCTATCGTACGAAACCCAAAGATTCAGACCCTTGAAATTACCCATCTGATACCACGGATGTAGAAATAATACCTATTCCAATGGAGATATCGCCAAACGACACATAACACCTAAATGTACTTTTCTATAAGATGTGAACTATCGGTGTACAAAATATGACATTAAATTCGCCGTGAGGCAGACCAGTCAGCGGTTAATCAGCCCCTTCGCTTTAATATTATAAAGAAGGGAAGAAAGCAGAGAAAACTCACCAGGGACTGACGAGGCGAGAGAAACAACCACTGTAAAATATTGGTTCCTGAACCGGTTGGAAATTGTAGCCGTGAGGCAGGTATGGGGAGAGTATGCAGAAGAACAAACAAAAATACTCTAGATTGGGTACATGATATCATTTATTGTCGCATTTCGCAATTTTTAAAGCAACATCCAATCTAGAATTATTACCATATGAATGTTGGGAAGACAACGTATACGGGGGATGATCAAATCGAAATAGACAACAAAAATCCACCGATTATCAAGTTAATCAGTACCAATCCCCTAGAGAAATATTTCCACCCGAAATACTCCCAGAGTCGGGGGAAATGGCATTTGAAGAACTCATAAGTCACCTCTGCTCGTTTTGATTACTGCAATCGGATTAGCCGTATTAACCTACACCCACTCCCCGACAACAGCTGTTTGTTTTTTCTTTTTACAAATACAATAACCCGAAACAGACTCCAATAAGAATTTTACATGCTGTATGGTGTGTATTGGAACTAGCTGATGGGAACGGATTTCACCCTTTCAAACAACATTGACGACGTATACCCCTTTGACACACGGATGTTTTCACAATGGCACACAGAAAACAATACCACCTGCAAGTCCTCAAGGTATTGTAAATGTGTACAAAAATCAAACCGTTTGTAAGTAAATACGTTTTGAAACAGTAAAACAATTCTCCCTACCATCATCTCACCCGAGATGTTGTCTTTAACTAATTACAATTTAGCGGCGCCTACGGTACTCGCTTTCACATCCACGCATCGTGTGCTGTCAATTCGATAACGGACCCGTAAAATCTATATAGGCCAATTTATGAACAAACCCCAAGAAAGATGCAGGCGGCGGATGCGATAAAGGATGGGTGTTAAAATGTCTTTCGTCGAACCATCTTTACAAGTTCTCACTTGGAATTTTTGTAGCTGATCAGAACTATCTTTGTTTTGAAATTGATACTGTAAAGAATAACGAGTGCCTCGACACGGTAGGTCCTTTTAACAAAAAGATCACTTGGGAGCTAGAAGTCTGACACAGGATTAAGGGTGTGGGATCAAAGAGCTTGTTGCAGCAATTCTGTATTTTTGTTGTTCACATCAATGTAACCATATCTGTGAGTTTGTTCAGATTTTGTTTTCAGTCAGAGTGGCAAAATGATCATGAAGAAAACTGCTTAACTTATCTAAAGAAACACACAAAATAGAGATACCGTAAAATAATTATTCTCTTGGTAAAACTGCAACGTTAAATTATTCTACAAAATTGATACACAATTTGTGCCGCTTCACTTTATGAGCATTAAGTTTTCGTTTGTTCGTAGACGCTTACATTTTTTTTAATGTACGCGTCTACGAAAAAAACCCTGAATGCTCACAAAATTGCTGTTTTAAGGGTGCATGGGGGCGAACTTCCTGAAAGTGTCCCGTTGAATTTTCAAACAAAATGGCGGGCATTAAGAAAGTTTTTCGTCGTGACGCACAGTACATCCCCAAGGTTCGCAAGTATTGGCCAGTCGGGACCAATCAGGACCGATCCTAACAATGACAACGTGGCGAGCGGACGCTGACAGTAAATTTGAATCACTTCAATTACAGCTTTCCTTTGAAATCATTCAACCCACCTCCGTCCCCTACTCCAACCTTAGTGTTTGGTTCAAGTTTTGGGCTGCAAAGTGCACTGACCAAGGTGATATAGTATAAGCTGTCCAAGATCTATGTAGTAATATAAATAACAGTGACATAAATCACAGTGACCAATAAGGATAATAGGCATAACAGTCATACTGATAAAATGCCTAAAAATGTTAGCAATAATTTTAATACATGTTACTATATTATTAAAATATAGCATCAGTGCATGTATTTCACTCTGTTAGAAAAGAAAAAGTCCCAAATGGCTCAGTCGGGCTTGTCATAACAGTTGGTCAAACAGTACGATTTTCATTATGCATTGCCATTAAATATTATGGAAATGTTTTTGTATGGGATTAGGTCTCACATTGCCTCATTTGGTAATATTTACAACTAATTGTTTGTTTGTTTTTACTGACTACAGCCGAAGCTATAAGCACGCTTTTAGCACCCGTCGGTTCAGACGGGGCTAATATTCCGACCGGTGGTTCAACCAGTGGAAAGTTCAATTCCATGCAAGGCTGTAAAGATAATTTGTAAGGGTTTGATCAAACCGGGCCGCTCGAGCCTCGTTGCCCGTGCTTCATGTGGGCCGCTCGTTGCCCGTGGGCCGCTCGTTGACCGTGTTTTATGTGGTCATCCCTAAGTAACCCGCCCCACAAGCAGGTTACTTGGGTATGACCCGTCACAGCTACTCAAACACCCTTGGGTCAGACCTGGGTCGACCCGGGGAAGCTAATCGAACGCACCCTATACAGGTTTGATATCACCATTGTCGAGACTTGGTTTTTTCGGGCATTAAAATAACTGACCCCTAAACAGTTTATGAGAACAGCTTTAAAGGTTACTTTCTCAAAATAATACTCAATATTACGGTGGTTAATATTCGCCAATTCCTAGACAACTTGTGTTTTTTTACATTTTTATTTTATTTTTATATATCGCCGTAGTATTGCGATAACAGCGCGTTATTGCGTTATATCGCCGTGCTATTGCGTTATAGTTGTCGTATTTTATTGCGTTTCTTATTGCGTTATATTGCAACTACAAATATCACCCCAATTAATTAGACTGAAATTCTCAAAGTTCATCTGGCAAGAAAATCATTAGACCTGTGATTTGACCTTTCGGTTAGCAATGATCCTTTACGTTATTTATAAATAATATCATAAGTAATGATGAAGTTAAACAACCTCCTGTGCAATAGTTTGTTTAATTACTCATCCAAATAGCTGGTTGGTTACAGCTTACAAACTAATAGGCCTATAGTTGTGATTTTTTTTTCATGTAAATTGTTCTTATTCTTGCACCATGGCAGTCTTTGTAACTTTTTTTTAAGACGGAGGCACCTACATCCCAACTGTGCTGACTGCCTAACAGTAGCCTATCTAAACAAGAATGTGACAAACGGAGTTTTCGATGTGTGTGCTGCAACCAACCTGCTCACTGTAGCAACATTATTAAAGGTCACGTATAATTCTAACAGACTGTGCAAGTCTCACGCCCAACCATTTGTTTTTATGAAGAAGAAGAAGAAGAAGAAGAAGAATATAGTAGAAGAAGAAGACTCTTTTGACTAAACGATTGAAGTCACTTATAAATGTTTACAAAATTACAGGGTAATTACGTTGAGAACAATAAACTGTGAGAGCAACTATGGCAACATTGGCTATATGAAAGGTTAAACAATTAATTAATTAGTATTATTATTATTAATTTGTTATTATTATTATTATTATTCTAATGTTATTTATTTATTATTTTTTAAATAGGATTTGAGGCATTGCATTGTGAGGTATCAATATATATTTGGTTAACAAGAAGTCCCCCGATTCACATAGCAAAAGTAGTAGTCCCGCCCGATTTCCTACCTCCCGCCCAGGTAGTAGTAAAAGGACAGTTCTTTTCAGAACTGAGAAGTCTCCCGAATTCTGAATATTCTACTCTGCGGCAGTAGACAAAAGCAAGACAAGTTCTCAAAGGACAATCTACCTAGCAAGTAGATATACACATGGTGTTACCGCAAACCAAATATATATTATTATTATTACTTATTTTTTGGTGGAGGGGGATATCCCTCGCCAAAAGAGACACAACCCACGCCGACCTCCCCGATTAGGAAAGGCCTCGAAGGAGTCGGACACTCTTTAGAAGTGGTACGAACCTTCACACTCTTATAGAGCAGCGACCGCGGAATGTAAGACTCCTCCGACACCATAAGCCCCGATCAAAGGGGGAACGGACACGACTCCAGCCTCAACTCACATACAATTACAGAAAATGTACATTGTGAAAACAAAAAGAAGGAATCAGTAAATTGAAGAAATATCTTGTGAGGGTTCCTGGTTTGATTGGCTGCATATTGCGCCACGGCACCTTGTAAACCATTACATGGTGCTATGTAAAGGGAAAATGTTTCATACTTCAACACGTACTCCACTTTGTAGGAAAAATACCGAGCGCTTTGCCCATCGGGAGTATAAAGCGCTATATAAGAACTGCATATTATTATTATTATTATATCAATCATGTTATTTTGATATTGACGATGGTGAAAATTGCGTTGTTGAAAGACCCTATAGTGATGAAACCAGCAGGATTGTTGCAGATGTTGTAGTAGTTGTAATCAATAAAGATTTTATGTTGTAGGCGACTGTGCCAAAATGGATCGGAGAAGCGTGAAAACTGGTTACGCTACGGAGAAGAAGAAGAAGAAGGAGAAGAAAAGGGAAAACAAGTCCAACCCTTGAGCAACACATATAACGCTCTCTATATTTGTAATTAAATTGAAATTGAAATGGAAGTTTCGGTGACAACAATGAGAGTTCAACTCATACAGTCTACTCCATATAGGCCGACTGTATTATTATGACCACAGAGAGCCCCACCAGGCTAAGATCCTGTGAATTGATGGCAATCATAAATGCCAAAATCTTGCTCATCATATATGTTGTTATCCTTTAATTAAAATCGCGAAATTGGTGTGTAATATCGAATGGGTCCAAACCCTTGGGTTCTCAAATTCTCTCGCTTGTATTCACAGCTGTAACAAATGGATATCTTGGTTTGACGGGTTCAACACATTACCGGAAATCGAGTGTGGGAATCACACGCTCTGGATACCAGCGAAGACTACGGGTTCCTCCGCCGGCAAAAACAGTAGAAGAAGGGGGAAGCTCCGTGATGCGGAAATCCAATCGGGATACCGGAGGGTGAAATCATAAAGGAGAAGAAAGAATTGAAATCTTCACGCGAGCGGCATGATTAGTATCCACGATCGATTAGCTGTACTGCGTCCAGCGTACTGATTGATTTTCAGGGGGGAGGGGGGAGGGTTCCATTGCTGAGGTTAAAGCGTACGAGTCGGTCCTAACGCCGTCTGGATGTAGAGCTTATACAACACAAGCCGTAACTATAGACTTCAACTCAAGGACGAGGGAGATGGAGAATGTCTGGCTAGAATTATTTCTAAATTAGTCCAGAGGGACTTTTTATACTCTTTTTGTCGTGTTCATGGAGATGATGATGACATTTCAGCCGAATTGGGAGGCAGTCCTTGGCGTGTTGACAATTCGTCTGAGTGAATTAAGAGAAGTACCTTTGCGCACTCCTGGGTTTTCAAGTTTATTTTTGAAGATGACGTGCTTCTCGGCAGAGAACATTCCGTAGAATGTTCTCTGCCGAAAAAATCGATGATGCGTCAATAGTCCAGACAACAAATTTATATGTGAGAACATCTTTCAATAAACTGTACGATTTTGTAAAATGATTTTATCCTGTAAAACGGACTTTCAACTTCCCCCTTTTTCTGTTGCTTTGAAGCTATACAGCTTCATTTATTCACAAATAACAGAAACATTGATACATCAATGGTCCACATTAAAATAAAACAAAACATAATGCTATTACATAGCAACTAAAGAGAATAACAAATACATCAATAAATACATATAGTTATATTGATATAATAAATACACAATTTATCGTGATTTGATCACGTAAAGGGACACAAAATAAGTTTGGTGAGAAAATTCAATTATTATTATTATTATTTTAAATTTTTTTTTAACATTTTTTATTTTTTAATTTTTTATATATATTCATATATATATATTTTCTTTCTATTTCCAGGTAGTGTACATAAAAAATAATAATAATATAAATATGGACAACAGAGAACGAGCCTGAGGATACACCAACAAAGGATAAGCACTATCTGAAGGCAATCCAGACAATAAAAACCTACAAAGGCACAAAAAAGACCAAAAGAAAAAAGTACAACATAAACATTTGAAAAAGTACACAACAAATATAAATAACAAATATAACAAACATATAAACTTCATTAAATTGTCATCAAACGTATTAGAAGTATTTGAAGTATACCAGGCATACACAACTTAATAGTGAACGAAACTATAAAAAATATATTACTATAGGCTTTTCTGGGTATCACTTTATATGATAACGTATGTTCAGTACCTGCTAAGATGATATCATAATTGCTGAACAACATTTTCTTGACGTGGATGTCTATCGATTGCACTTATGCACGTTATATTCCTGTTCAAATCGAACCCTGACATTTTATTGGAACACGCCAATGCAAGTAAACCGTCACGGGTAACCCGTCATGAAAAACAAAATATCAAACAAATATCAAAATGTCAACTTTACTCAGTATTACAAGTTTCCGATTGAAGTCACTCAAGCGTATAATTGAGCAATATGTGCAAGATGGAAGTTTAGATTACGTTATTATGACATTAACCGCGATTCAGACTATAACGTGATTGCACCTGTTGGGTTCAATAGACATCCACACTGTTAAACCACACTTATAATATTTTGAATCATGGTGTCTTAGATTATTAACATACAAGTTAATTTCAAAAACTAATTCTGCTCCCCCCCCCCCAGTCAGCACATTCACTGTACAAAGGATAACAGCTCGGTGAATTGCGTGATTTAATAAGTAGGACAACATCTGTTATTTTCAAGAAAGTTATCATTGAAGAAACAAATCTCTCTTTAGAAGAAAGAGACCATCTTGATCCTGGCAGAAATTTGAAGTTACAGAATGAAAACTTACAGGCATCGTACACGTTTGGTAATTGTCAAAGACCAGTGTTCTCATTTGGTATATCCCAACATATGCATAAAATAACAAGCATGTGAAAATTTGGGCTCAATTGGTCATCGAAGTTGCAAGAAAATGACGAAAGAAAAAACACCCTTGTTGTACAAATTTGTGTGCTTTCAGATATAGGAATAAAAACTTCTTGCAAGAAGTTTTTATTATTTTAGTGAGAAATTACCTCTTTCTCAAAAACTACGTTACTTCAGAGGGAGTCGTTTCTCACAATGTTTTATACTATCAACAGCTCTCTGTTGCTTGTTACCAAGTCAGTTTTTATGCTAATATATATTTTGAGTCATTACCAAACGTGT